>JBBBDQ010000708.1:3092500-3400000 GCA_037127315.1 Ascarosepion bandense
TACTATACAATTATTTAAAATAAAAAAGCAAAGTAGACTCATAAAAGTCATTTATTCGAGATGGATTTGCAGACTTAAACCGTCAGAAATACTTGTGCCTTGAGATCTATCGACGCCTTCTCTCACGTTCTAGAGAATGTATTGATTGAAGCAGGTGACTTGCAGTTCGAACAGTATCTGAAGTTAGTTTACTATTGGTTACCAAATCACTGTATTGCTATTAACCCGAAAAAGTCTCGGACTGTGACTTTAGATAAGGCGTTTGACAAGCGTTCGGCATGCTGGCCTTCATCATAAACTCCAGGTCTGTGGCGTTTCTAGCCGAATGATTGAATTGATCCAGTATTTCTTAACAAATCATGTAATGACAATCGTGGTAAACGGCCACTCTTCGAGGATATTTCACACCAATACTGGCTTCTCACCCAGGACTCTATTCTTGGACATACATCTTCATCAACGACCTTCCTGACGTCACCATTTACCAACTTGGTATTTACGTTGACGACACAACTATTTCCTGTCATAATTGTAAAACTGGCAACTGATCACGAAAATGAACATCGAATCAGTTATTACAAGGGGCAAGAAATGGCTTGTAAATTTTAAGGCGCCAAAATAAAAACTATTATCTTTTATTCATCATAGAGAATCATTTTAGCCTTCCGACAGCATATGGCTGATGCTAACCTCCAGGAGAGAAACTACTTGCTTATTTTTGGTCTCACAGTTTTCTTGCTATGAAAAGAAAGGATTATTTTGAAGCAATTGCCAGGTCTGCTACTAGGAAATTAAGTTCATTGTTTCTTGTTACATAAGTTCCTAGATAGAATCCATATTGCACGTTTATAAATCAACCATTCGTCCGTGCATGGAATATTTCTTGTTTTATGTCTCGAGATTCTTGATAAAATCCAAAGAAGAATCTGTAATGTTATAGGTACTGACCTGACATCTCAACTTCAGACAATTTCTCAGCACTGTGACGTGATTTTCTTATGTCTTTTCTACAAATATTTCGTTGTCTTAATGAGATTTCCCCTTTAGTTCATGGGCGACATGAACTTAATCGGGTTACTAGATTGGCAACTAGGTCTCACCGTTTTACTGTTGAACTATGTACAAGCAACCGTCAATTATATGCTAATATTTCTTTTTATTTCTCTCGTATTTTGTCCCATGGATTTTTCTACTGCTTTCATCCCTGCTACCGACTCTCTTCAGAAATATAAATACACTGACAATCGCCATATTTTGTCTTTCTGATCCTTGTTCTATTATTGTTTATCCTCATGACTTTTTTCTTTTATCGTTATCTCGCACACTCGCAAATCGCTTACGTCCTAAGGAAATTGTCTCCTTGTTTGGGGTGAATGATTAAAATGATTGAAAAAATGCCGATGTTATGTAACCCAGGATTTCCAGCTGTATAATAGCATCGTGACACACCCTACCTTGTAAACAGCGATTTGTAGAAGGATTCTGTTCAAGAAGACCGCGTTTGGAAAGTCTATGCTACAGGGAGAAATCGAACACAAAACATGATCTACACTATTTACATTGTTTGGACTGTTGTCCTCATCATTGTTGCCATATTCACCTTCAATATCTGTCTATATTTCTTAGATGACGTATTGTAATTATTTACTCTATTTACATTGCTTGGACTGTTGTCCTCATCTTTATTGCCATATTCATTCCTTCAACATCTGTCTATATTTCTGAGATGAGGTATTGTAACTATTTACACTATTTACATTGTTTGGACTGTTGTCCTCATCTTTATTGCCATATTCACTCCTTCAACATCTGTCTATATTTCTGAGATGAGGTATTGTAACTATTTACACGATTTACATTGTTTGGACTGTTGTCCTCATCTTTATTGCCATATTCACTCCTTCAACATCTGTCTATATTTCTGAGATGAGGTATTGTAACTATTTACACGATTTACATTGTTTGGACTGTTGTCTTCATCTTTGTTGCCATATTCACCTTCAATATCTGTCAATATTTCTGAGATGAGGTATTGTAACTATTTACAGTATTTACATTGTTCAGACTGTTGTCCTCATCTTTGTTGCCATATTCACCTTCAATATCTGTCAATATTTCTGAGATGAGGTATTGTAATTATTTACATTATTTAAATTGTTCGGACTGTTGTCCTCATCTTTGTTGACATATTCAACTTCAAAATATGTCTATATTTCTGAGATGAGGTATTGTAACTATTTACACGATTTACATTGTTTGGACTGTTGTCCTAATTATTATTGCAATATCCCTGAACAGATGAGTTGCATGTTCCTGCATCACTGTAGGAATGGTAGATTCGTGTCAGATTCTTATGGAACTTTCCTATTTGGTTCTATATTTTTGGTGTATCAGGTCGTTCAATATTTGTCTATTCTTTTGAGAAGAGGTAGTATTTACATTATTAACATTATTTCGATTGTTTGGATGGTTGTTCCTCATCTTTAGTGCCATATTCATGTGAATATTGCAATAAAGATGAGAACAACAGTCTGAACAATGTAAATTGTATCTCATCTCATTCTATCAGATCATGGCAATTAACAGAGCCGAGATATGTATAACATGTACACATTCCCGATATCTGCATTCTCCACTTGTATGAGGACGGAATTGTAGCTTTTTGCGTGAGTTCCGTTTTCTTGCTGTTTCCTGAGAGCTATTCCAATTCTCTTGCAAAAGTAAAATAAACTTTTAGCATTTATGCTCGTTAACTGTTCATTATTATTATTTTTTAATCATTTCACCTCAAGCAAGGCCGGACCGTCAAAAGTGAGCATTGGATTCTTCTTCTTCTATGTGCCCTGACCCTTCAAGACGTAAGCGATCATGGCCTTCTACGTCTTCCTATCCCTGGTGGCTCTTAGCACGCTTTCTCCTGTCACACCACCCAAACCCCGCTCTGTCATCCACCTGCTCAAGACCATAAATCTAGAATATAAATGTACAGAAACTAGCATGGCCACAAAGTGAGGGATCAGTTTATATACTAATTATAATATAGAATTGATCCCCCATTTTATATTCACATAATTTCTTATAAACAGTTGGCATATATATTATTCTTCTATGTGCCTTGTCCTTTCATGGCCTTCCACGTCTTTCTATCCCTGGTGGCTCTTAGCACGCTTTCTCCTGTCACACCACCCAAACCCCGCTCTGTCATCCACTAGCTCAAGACCATAAATCTAGAATATAAATGTACAGAAACTAGCATGGCCACAAAATGAGGGATCAGTTTATATATTGATTATAATATAGATTTGATCCCCCATTTTATATCCACATTATAATTTCTTATTAACAGTTGACATATATATTCTTCTATGTCCCCTGTCCTTTCAGGGCGTAGGCGATCATGGCCTTCCACGTCACCCTATCCATGGTTGCTCTTAGAACGCCTTCTACTGTTATACCATGCAATACTCGTTCCGTCATCCACCTGATTAGGTCCTTCAAATATGTTATCCGTTCCGTTCACTTGTCTCTTTTTCCCTCTATCTGGACTGTTAGTAACAAGTTCTCCAAGCCCTCCTTCCTCATTGCATGTCCCAGGAACTTCAGCTGTCTCTTCCTGATGTTCAGTATTAATTTTCTTTTTGTTCTCATCACTTCTAAGACCTCATCATTACTCACATGCTCAATCCACGATATTCGCAGCATTCTTCTGTAGAACAACAATTCAGTTGCGTCAAGTCTTTCCTTCATCTTTGATGAGATTGTCCAGCATTCACTGCCATATTGAAGAACTGACATCACATAACAATCCCTTACTCTCTTCTTTGTTTCTAGCAAAATTTTCTTGTCTCTTAATACTCTACTCAGCTTTTAGAATGCTTTTGGATCTCAGAAACATAAATGTGTAGAAACTGCTGTGCCCACAAAGTGAGGGATCAGTTTATATACTGATTGTAATATGAAATTGATCCCCCATTTCATATCCAGTATGCTTCTGTAGAATCACATTTCAGTTGCTTCAAGTTTTTCCTTCATCTTTGATGATATATTCCAACATTCACTGCCATATTGAAGAACTGACGTCACTTAGCAATCCAGTACTCTTTTTGTTTCTAGTGAAATTTTGCTGTTTCTTAATACTTTACTCAACTTCTGGAATGCTTCTTTCGCCATGCCAATTCGCCTTCGGATCTCAGTGTCGCACTTTCCGTCTTCTGTCAGAACACTTCCCAGGTATTTAAATTTTTGTACCTGCCTGATTCTAGTATCCCTGACCTGTATTTGGCATATTGGGCTGCCCTTTTTACTGATGACCATGCGCAAGGGAATACAGTGAGAGAAAGAACAGGGTACAGGGAATACTGAAGAAAATACTAAATATAGATGTTATTCAAGGGAGTAGAAAATAGCAATTAACGTTACATTTTAAGCTTTTGGAGAGAGTAGCTATCAGTGAAGTAAGTAAACGGAAGGGGTTTAAATTTAAATTGAGATTTTGTTTTTTTATAAATGACAGACAATAATGATGAAGATGTTAGTTTGAAAGGACCATTAACAGAAATCAAAACCTAATCTCATTAATCCAAATAGAAAAAAGTAATTTTTGTTTGACGAAGACTCCTCAGTGAAATCTTTCTTACCATTACTGATTAAAATATTCTGATTCATTGGATGAGGTTCGTCTGGAGTCATAGGTAAATGGCAAAACCTGCAAATAAAAAGGAAAAAGATGATTTTATTATAATTTCCTTAGCTGATTCAAAGTCTTAATTATATATATATATATATATATATATATATATATATATAAAGCAATCTATGAGTCTGTGTGTGCCTACATTTTTTAAGCTACGCCATTCAAACTTTCTAGGGACACATATCATCAGGGAAGCCAGGTCGACACATTCATTTTGAGTTTAAGCTCAGCAATTTTCCCCTTCGCACTTTTCGGCCAATGGAGCCGATTGTTTACATTTGCTCCGTAAAACATCTCAGATCTAAGATGGTTGCTAGATTACGTCACAGAAATCAAATCACACGTGTCAAACGCAACTAAAAAAAAAATGAGCCTTTATCTTTAATTTTTATTCCGACGTTTTAAATATTCATTTGGTCAACAAGAATATGTTAATATTTTACCCGTAATTTTAAAACAAAAGAAATATTTAAAAAAAAGGGTTTTTTCAAACAAAAACAATATATGTAAAAAAATGCCAATGGTTAATTTAATTATTCAAAACTTTTTTTTCAGATTTAATATTTCATACTTCAGAAAATAAGATTTAAAAAAATAAAGCTTTTTTTCGCTAAATATTTCATGCAGGAAATCAAGTGTCTGTAATTCGTGTGGCATTAATGTAACTGTTTCCTCTAAAATTAAATGTCTACTTTTTAAAATATTCTTCGAAAATTTCTGAAACTCATTTAGTCAACAAAAAATGTAAGTATTTTCCCCCGTAATTTTGAAAGAAAAACAAACGCAATGTTGTTTACAATGTCACACAAAACATCAAATCACGTTTAGACAAAACAAAAGAAAATAAATTTTTTAATAGAATTTTTTTTAATGAAATTTTTTAAAATTTTTAAACAACGATTTTTTATATAATTATTTTTTTTATATAACTGAGTTTTAAAGTAGGGCGGCGACTACAAGCGGTCGGAAATCGCAACACGCTGCATTAATCATCTACTTAAAAAATGTCCTGAGTTGCACGGGCAACGCCAGGCTATGATGCTAGTATACATTAAATATTAAAAAGGCAGGACACTTCGAGGTTGTGTAAAGGTTGTGAAAATTTGTCGAGCTTAATCAATTACGACTGAGTAATGCGTTAGATCTTATTTGGCTGCTCCATACTTTTGGCCTTTTGCCACATCTAAGGTATGTTTAATAAATTGGTTGGGCACTTCTAAGTTGTGTTAGGGTTAGCTTGTCTTGCGAGACCAATTACGACTGAGTCAGGAGTTCGATGCTCACAGGATGTCTCTAACGCTATATTAAGGTGGTTTTTGTCAATCGTTCAAAGTGCCACTTTATTTCAGACAGATACGGCGAGAAAGAAAAAGCTAGGAGCCTGAACTACAACCAGTTGCGATGAATGAATCTTCCTTCGGCCAGGCCCGATGTCTTAAACGACTATTTGGCTTTTAACTCATCCCAGATTTCATATGAAACTTTTACATACGAACAAACGCTAAATATGCTGGAAATATGGTCAGTTTGGTATGTGGAAAAATATGATAATGTTATTGTATGTGGAAAAGTATAATACTATAATATTGCATGTGGAAAAATATGATACTATTTTAGTATGACGGAGCGAAAGAAATTATTACTAATTTCATCATTAATTGTACTGATTACAGTCGCAATGTGAGTGGAGGGAAAAATTATTACAAAATTTTTAAAATCTGAAAAACTATCTGAAAATAGAAGATAATAAAAGGAAAATATATTTTGCAGGTGTAAAGCAATAGGTCAGACGGGGTCATCATATTGGCAGCCATTATGTGACAAAGCGGAAACGAGTGACTAAAAAAAACACCATTGAAAACCTTGAGCTTTACGTCTGTTGGAAGGGAAAAATAACGGTAGTCAAAACATGGTTTCGACGATTGTCGAAAATTTTTGAGGGGGCTAAGGAAGGTTAAGTTCTTAATTCTCGAATTCGCTGGGAAAGGATTTAACTTGGGAAATAAATAATGTAATTATTTGAATCAGAAGAAGGAGACGAAAAGAAATGACGTCAACAGAAGTATTGCTATTTCAGTGGTTAAACCAAGGGAATAAAAACACTCCGCCTCATAATGCGAGCTGGGAGTAAGCTCATTGGTTAAATATTTGATTTGCATAGACACCCCGTGTCCGTCATGCACCGCACAAGAGAATTTGGGACAGGGAATAAAAACTAGATCCCAGAGGGTCAAAATCACTCTGACCCTCTGACAGTTGCAGTTGGAGTCCAGTCGACTCTCGGTCCGGAGATGTAACGACTGAGGGAGTGAGGTTCTCAATTTGGGTGTGGGGGGGTTTGACCAGACCGAAAAGAGTGGTCGCTTCCCATAGAGTTCCTGACTAAAGATGTACAGAGACGGAGATAATTGCCACGCAGTTGGGTGCCAGCCGTAGAGACAGTGACGGTTGCCACGCCGAGGGGGCCAACCGTAGAGACAGTAACTGTTGCCCCCGATAGAGTCCTGGCTGAAGATGTAATGAAACAGAAAGAGCCGAGAAAGAGTTAAAGTCAAATAGAGTTGTTGCTGCGCCGAGCTAAGGCAGACAAGATGAATATACCGTCACAAAGACCCCTCTTCGGCTGTTTCCGCAAGGCTTCGGTGAAAAGCCCTGATAAGACTTTTTTTTTTGAACCGTGAAAACTTGATAAAACTTGAAATTTCCGATTGGAGTGAACAAACATTACTCTTAAACAAAAACTTTCGCTCCGTTGTAAGGATAAGAATTCGACGACTGTTATATTCTAATTCTTTTTGCTGTTTTTATTTGTATGTAAAGACTTTTCGGCAACTGGTTCGACATGGTAATGATACGGCTAGCAGGACTTCAACGTGCCTTCCTTGAGATCAAAATTCACAGTGTGGGCACACCGTTGTAATTGACGACTTGAAGACCAGCTACTGTGACGAAGCCATCACGACTAGCAATCCGTGAGTATCTTCATATCTGGTGCCGTATGGACCGGGATAGACCCAGGTCCGGACTGTGCGTGTTACAACTGTACCGCTCCATTAAATACCTGAATCTTCGTGTGATCCTCTACCTTTACAAGACCAGGCCCCAAATGAAGTACAGTTGTCATATTTTGGCATGGAGCTGCCTTGCTTTCACGTTCCAGTCTCGATAGAGTCCAAAAATCTCTCCGCATCCTTGTAGGTATCAAATTATTTTTCAACCTGCAACACATCTCTCACAGACGATATGTAGCAAGTCTATTACGGCTCTATCACTATTTCTATGGAAATTGTTCAGACGAATTCTATTCTTTAGGTTCAACTGACTTCACGACTAAGACCTACCATGTCACGCACATTGTCATTAACCACCCTAATTTACTCTGTAACAACTAGTGAGAAGTAAGCTCCACTTGAACAGTTTGTTCATACGAACTACTGCTCAGTGGAACAAACTTCCCAGACAACGTTTTAAAAAAGGAGGCTGGGAAGGACGGATTAACGGACTGTCTATTACCATTGTATTTCGTATTGTTGAAGTTATGGCTAACATTTTTGTCGAGATTTACAAACTACGTCTCATTTCATTTCGCAAAACAATCAATAAGATTAAGCTGATTTGTTTGAAAAATAATTTGACAAAAACCTTCCTTCGCAATTTAATACTTTCTTTAACTAAATTTGGAAAGACTTCATAAGATACAATATTTTTAAGAAATTCTTTTTTTCCTTTTTACTTTTTAACAGTAAAAAGTAAATTCTTATGATTTCTTACGCTTGAGCATGCAACATACGACTGGCCATGCGTAAATATTTTTTTCTGGAGCGCATTCAAACTTTTTGTAACGTTTAGCCTTGTAATTTTTTTTATTGTTATTGTAAATGGAAGATGAACTAGATACTGGGTTCTTGTACATAAAAATAACTAAAAGATGTGTAAAAAGCAATATTGTTTCTTTATCAAACAAGCATTTGTTATTTTAATCATTAAATTGCTATTAAAATTGTGGGATTATTTTGTTTGTTAAACAATAAAACTTTTAACTTTTCTGAGAAAACTTTGTACCCCGCTTACCTGTTTACACTTCTACCCAAAATTTTATTTCGATGAGTTAATGTTTGGCTATTTTAGAGGGTGTGATGGACGGACGAATAGAAGGCACATAGTTATATATATAGATAACAACCGACAAAAGGTGAATGCCGAATGCTTCCTTCTCTAGCAATGCCGTTACCATTGTTTATTTTAGAAAATCATATATTGCGATCCTTTGAAATATAAATACTTACTCAGCCAGATCGTCCAGAATACTTCCCATCAGTTTGACTTGCTGGGCATCTAATTTGGCCCGGGCAAGTCTCCTCAGAATAGGCATGTTCTTCAACACTTCTCGATGGACACGGGCCGAATCTTGAGTGAGTAACACCTGTAAATATATAGTGCATTATCGCAGTGCAGTTACATACTACTTTCTTTTGCGATGAGAAATAGATTATTCTTTTCATAAAATAAATCAAAATTTAACTGAATAACTTTTATTCAGTGAAACTACCGGTACAGTCATATTCATTTTCCCTCAGATATCCCTAGGAAATGTATTAATCCATCTCTCTTTTTCCAAATATTGGTTAAATCGCCAGATAAACTGGGATTTTATGTTTAGTTTTACGAGTTTAGGAGGATAACTCTGAAGTCAACACATTTTCTATTATCGGGTTTTAGATGTTTGACTGGGTCTGTACTAGTCTGTTTTTATAATATAATATTTTTATAATCATATCGCCTCAAGTAAGGCATTATACTGCCACTATTTTGCAAGGGATCACATAGGAGTAAAGTTATGAGAAGGAGTAACAGGTTATATAGGGTGTCAGGAAGAGGGTAAGAGAAGGGTAAGAATACTGATGAGAGTGGAGTGAACGGAGAAAGGAGCATGAGAGAGAGGATGCAGGTTAGTGAGATAAGAGATGACTATTGACTTGACATTTAAATTCTTGGAGATTGTAGCTGTCGGGGAAGCAAGTAAACGGAAGGGAATTCCACAGACGGGAAGAGCGAGAAAAGAAGCTGCTGGAGTAGAATTTGCGTTTACAATTTAAAAGGGTGGGACCTAGTTGCTGATCTTGTGGCTCGAGTAAATTTATATATAGGGGGCAACAGTGAGCTAAGTTCATTTGAGGAGAAGCCGTGAAAGTATTTGTAGAAGAGACACAGGGAAGCCACATTGCGCCGGCGAGAAAGTGACTGTATCCGACCTGCCAAGTCGGGATCTATCATATTACAGATTCTCTGTTGGATTTTGTCAAGGACACCTAGTTGGATAGCAAGAGCACCCGACCAGATATGGCAGCAGTATTCAATGAACGGACGGATGGTAGATTTACATATGTGCAGGATTGTTTCAGGCGGAAAAAAGCTTCCTGGCCCTACACAGAGAACCAACTTTCTTAGCAGCGGATTTACCTATGGATTCTATATAGTCATTCCACTTGAGGTCTGTTGTGAGAGTTAAGCCGAGGAGGCGCAGTGTTTTGCTTTCAGGGAGACTAGCCTGATCCATGCTAATGCGGGGTAGGAGCGATTGTCTGTGAGGGTTAATGGATAGCACCTTCGTTTTGGAAGCATTAAAATTCATGAGCCATTTCTTACCTCAGTCCGACACGGATTAGAGGCCCTTTTCAAGCTCGGCAGCGAGGTTTGCTTTGTCAGCCTCATCCGATTTTTGATCGATGCGAGAGTAAACTGTTGAGTCGTCAGCGTATATGCCAACTTGGAATCTTATTATATCTGGGAGATCGTTGATGTAGACAAGGAAAAGCATAGGACCTACAATAAAGCCTTGAGGGACACCCATGTTCGTATGATAGTATTGACTGGATATCCCTCCCAATACTATCTTCATTGTGCAACTTGAAACGAATGACTGGATAAAGTCAAACAATTGTCCAGTTATACCATAACCTCGCACCTTGCGTAGAAGGCCAGCATGCCAGACTCTGTCAAACGATTTGGAGATATCTAGGGCAACAGTTCGGGCTTCGCCGTTCTTGTCGAGAGCCTGAGGTATATATTCAGTGATAGTTGTGAGCATATCAGCAGTAGAGCTGGTGAAGCGGAAACCATAGTGTTTATCAGAGAATAGTCTGTGGGCTGTGAGATGTTGAACCACCTCGGCGTTGATGATGGCTTCGAACACTTTGCCAAAAATCGGTAGGAGGCTGATAGTGGTCAGAGTTTACACCATTATCATAAAATCATATATGTCGATAGAGTGGCAGTTCAGTTCAAATGTGTCTATATCAGTTGTCAGCTGATATCTTTTTAAGGAGACATCTGTGGGGCGTTAAAGATCGTTTTGACAATTCCCGTATTGACAAAGAGGGTCAGCTGAGTAGAGCAGACCAGACCTTGCAATAACCAGGTCAAATAACCCTAAATGAAATGGAGTTGATGAATAATTATTTTAAACGAAAGCTGACAGGACAGAGAAGGCTGTTGCTCTAAGACTGTGGTTCCTAGCAGCAAAAAATGAAACAAAAGAAACCCCCCACAAACATGAAAAACGAAGGGCCATTCGGCTGCCAAGCGAAAAAAGAAGGTACCCGTTGTGTAGACCATTCATCTCCATTACGTTGCTGTTGTGGATTTTTTTCGCCATTTTGTTGTGAAGCTGTGGCGAAACTTCGCCACAAAGTTGTACTAGCCGGTTTGGTCCGGAAGTAGACACGGAACACAGGAGGTAGGTTCGAAACAGTAAATTAGTATAACGAGAAAGAAGATATTCAAAGGAAGTGTTAATAAGTAGCTAGAAATAAATAAGTTGTCAACTGCCGTTAACTGCTTTTGTTGACTGTCTTTTTGAAGTCACTCAGGTAATTACATATAATAAGAGGAAGAGTCCCTTCCTCATAGGAGGGCACCATAACATTTGCCTAATTCGTCCTCGCTCGTATGCAGCCGGCTCTTACGAGAGTACAACAGAATATAATTTGCCAACTACTATAATTACGTGCCAGTTTTATTTCGTGGGTAAATATTTGGTTAAATAATTATTTCCCACGAGCGTTCCACTAAAAGAAGCTGTATCCTGAGAATGAACCTGCTGTCTGTTCTGAGCTGCAACAACCCAAATAAACAC
The DNA here is from genome assembly GCA_037127315.1 of Ascarosepion bandense. NCBI lineage: Eukaryota > Metazoa > Mollusca > Cephalopoda > Sepiida > Sepiidae > Ascarosepion > Ascarosepion bandense. Next base: position 3,104,329 of record JBBBDQ010000708.1, read on the forward strand.
TTATATATCGTAATTAACAGAAGAGTCCTAACCTACAAATAGACAGGCCTCCACCACACGCATGCAAGCATGCACGCATACATATAGATATATAGATAATTGTGTATTTGGGCAGCAATCCCTCTTTTATGCAGGTTTCAATAAAGATGTCTAAAAAGTACTGCAATTAAGGTTTTTATTAAATTTTACTTGCCATTGCGGAGGGTGTCAAAATAATACAAAATAATAGCGGTGTCAAGGGAAAAGCCGTTTTTCTGACACAAATTCTATAATTATAGTTTATTTAAGGGTAAAAATTTAATTTACCTTATCCTTAATTGTTTGACCCAAAGGTATTTATTGATTCGGTATAGATCACTTTGGGGATTTCTGATATAGAACAAGGTGAAATTTTGATGATTAGCTTTTTTCTTTATAAGCCGAGGATTTTTTTTATTTTTATCTCGGAGATTATGCAGTGTCTTGAAAGGTTTTTCTTCTGTACTTATGCTTAAGAGTCACATTAACTCAATATTTATATATTTTGTTTGTTTTTTTGAATCCTGTAAGCCTGATCAGTTTAATAAGGTCAAAATGGAAGCTGGTGTACAAAATGACCTCAAGTCCGTTGTTATCTGGGGCAAAAGATGGTTTGTTAATTTTAACGCCTCCAAAAATAAGCTTCTCTCTTTGAATCATCTGAGAGACGGCCATCTCTACCTTCCATCATTATGGCTGATGCTAACCTCCAGGAAAGCGACTCGTTGCGCCTTTTGAGGATAACGTTCTCAGCTGCCCTGAAGTGAAAAGATTATACTGAATCAATTGCTAACGTCAAATCCTAAGAAAGTTTGTTTATTGTGTAGCCTGAGACAATTTTTTAACCAGATTATATCATACATATCTATACGTTCATGTTTAGAATATTGCTGCCAGTGCCTTTGCAATTAACCATGAGCTTCTTGCTAAAATCAAAAGAAGAATCTGCAATATTATTGGCCCTGATCTGGCAGCTCGGCTTCAGTCACTTTCCCACGCCGTAAAGATGCGTCCCTGTAGATTTTCTATAAACATTTTCATGGCAATTGTTCGCTATGGTCCCTAGACTTTCTGAATTCAAACGCAGTATTAGAATGGCGTCGAGAGCTCATCAATTTACAATTGATCTGTTTAGATATAGCCGTAAGTTTTATGCTAACGGTTTCTTTTCTCGCACTTCTCGCTAGTGGAACTCCCATCCGGCTCCATGTTTTTCAGCCAACTTTAATCTTCAAAAATTTAAATGAAATATCAATCGCCATCTACTCTCCTCCTGATTACTTTTTTCTCTTCCTGCTCATTAATAATGTTTCTGTTTTAATTATTCCGCACCCAGTAACCCCTTAGTGTCTTAGTGGCTTTACTGCCTTCTATGGGGTAAAAACCGATATAAAAATAAATTCCTGAAATCAAAATACTATATGATTATCATAATTATGCCAGATTGTATTTTTAAAGTTATCATGGAAAAAGAAGGATTAAGAAATTTTTCTAATCGCGACAAAAGAAATGTCTTGTTGACCATCTTCCTATTGCACTACTTATAAAAAATATGTTTGTGGGATCGATGGGGTCTAATCAAGAAAGGTGAAATTGTGACATGACGTACCTGCACTTTCAAGGATAATTTGAACATATTAGACTTGGATGAATACAGTTTGTTCAAGATGTTGAGGGATTTCGTGATGGTCTTGTTGTATTTGTAATTGGCTAAATCCTGGGAAGAAAAGAAAAAAAGTTAGGAATTTATTAAAGATTAAACTCTAAATTAAAAGAATATGGCTGAAAAAGAAACACATTTATCTGAATCTGTCGACCACTGACGACGATAAATTTACCATGTTGAGAACACCAACCACAAAGTACTTCACACTTGCATGACCTCAAAGGCGAGTCCTCATATAATGACTTCCATGTGCGGGGTCGAATATTTTTGAATACAAAAAGCACACAGGGTAGAATTCACTCAAAATGATTTACGTACTTATAGGAGAAAACAAAACAAGTGCATATTATTATTTATCTCGGTTTAGTGAGAAGATTATGTCGATATATCAGTATATACATTAAATAACAAGGGGTAGTAGATTCATGCCTTTCCCAAGAGTATTAATTTGAACAAAACAGGAACAGCCTCAATTTTATTTTTGTGTTGATAGTCAAGTCTTACGAACAACACGGTGTGTTCATTATCTATCTATCTATCTATCTATCTATCTATCTATTTATCTATCTATCTATCTATCTATCTATCTATCTATCTATCTATCTATGTCTGTTCATTTTCTATCTATCTATCTATCTATCTATCTATCTATCTATCTATCTATCTATATCTATCTATGTCTCTCATCTATCTATCTATCTATCTATCTATCTATCTATCTATGTCTTCTCATTATCTATCTATCTATCTATCTATCTATCTATCTATCTATCTATGTCTTCTCATTATCTATCTATCTATCTATCTATCTATGTCTTCTCATTATCTATCTATGTCTCTCATTATCTATCTATGTCTTCTCATTATCTATCTATCCATCTATCTATCTATCTATCTATCGATGTCTTCTCATTAGATAGATAGATAAATAATGAATACAATGAGATAGATAAATAGATAGATAGATAGATAGATAATGAATACAATGAGATAGATAGATAGATAGATAGATAGATATGAACAGACATAGATAGATAGATAGATAGATATATAGGAACAGAGATAGATAGACAGATAGATAGATAGATAGATAGATAGATAGATAGATAGATAGATAGATAGATATGATCAGACATAGATAAATAGCTAGATAGATAATGAACAGAATGATATATATATATATATAGAGAGAGAGAGAGAGAGAGAGTAGAAGGAAGAAATGAAAGAAGAGTGTGTCACACAGAGAAATAAAATAGATTGAAACGGAAGAAGTCTGAAGGAAAAGAAAAAACAAACAAACAATGAAAAAACAAAAAACCTAAAATTAATAAAAGAGCTGTGAGAAAAACGTGACAGGAGGGGGAGAGAAAGAACGTGCGGAGCCGCGTTCGTGTCATGGTGAAGGCGGTGGCAGTGTTGGGGGGAATGAAGTACTAATAAAATAACGGGGGTCGGCTTCAACTACTTCCAGGTGTACGGTGAAAAGGGGGTATTTATTATTCATCTGAACGTATAAGACGTTTTCATGACTTCACTGTCAATCTGGCTGACATTAAATAATATTTCTCTTTCTACGCAAAGCAATCTGCTTATTACAAACCTCATTAGGAAACGACAACAAGAAAATAATAAAAATACTTTAGAAACGTGGCTACTAAATGTGAACACACACACACACACACACACACACACACACACACACACACACACACACATGAATATATATATATATATATATATATATATATATATATATATATATGAAATTATTTGAGTGAACATTAATTTTGATCGATACTCGTATTTAAGTAGATACTCTATTTAAAATAAAACAGTACTATATATTTATTTCTACCGGCCTGATTATTTACGATAAATTTTTGTAACGAAAATGTGTCATGCGTATTTATTATCGTAAATAATCAGGCCGGTAGAAATAAATATATAATACTGTTTGATTATAAACAGAATATCTACTTAAATACGAGTATCGATCAAAAATAATGTTCAAACAAATCATTTCGTATATATATTTATATATATATTTAGTGTATCGAGGCAGCAGATAATTTTCTAAACATATACTGTTAAATATAAGAGACAATGAATGTCTATTATGTTTAATCATGAGTCGTTCTAAACATCGTATTTTTGCTTTAATTTCAAGTGAAAATAAAGACAGAAATTCTCCAACATTTGGATAATTTTTTATTAAGTTGGTTCTAAGCTTTCAACACATGATAAAATCGTCGCTGATGGTGGATGTTTTTTTTATGTTAACGTCCTTGTAACCTCTCTGAATATGGCTTATGTGAGCCGAAAGCTTAGAACCAACTTAATAAAAAATTATCCAAAGGTTGGAGAATTTTTGTCTTTATTTTCAACAGAAATTAAAGCCAAAAACATTCATTGTTTCTTATATTTAATTGAAACGGAAGAAGTCTGAAGGAAAAGAAAAAACAAACAAACAATGAAAAAACAAAAAACCTAAAATTAATAAAAGAGCTGTGAGAAAAACGTGACAGGAGGGGAGAGAAAGAACGTGCGGAGCCGCGTTCGTGTCATGGTGAAGGCGGTGGCAGTGTTGGGGGGAATGAAGTACTAATAAAATAACGGGGGTCGGCTTCAACTACTTCCAGGTGTACGGTGAAAAGGGGGTATTTATTATTCATCTGAACGTATAAGACGTTTTCATGACTTCACTGTCAATCTGGCTGATTGATTATACTGTTTGATTATAAACAGAATATCTACTTAAATACGAGTATCGATCAAAAATAATGTTCAAACAAATCATTTCGTATATATATTTATATATATATTTAGTGTATCGAGGCAGCAGATAATTTTCTAAACATATACTGTTAAATATAAGAGACAATGAATGTCTATTATGTTTAATCATGAGTCGTTCTAAACATCGTATTTTTGCTTTAATTTCAAGTGAAAATAAAGACAGAAATTCTCCAACATTTGGATAATTTTTTATTAAGTTGGTTCTAAGCTTTCAACACATGATAAAATCGTCGCTGATGGTGGATGTTTTTTTTATGTTAACGTCCTTGTAACCTCTCTGAATATGGCTTATGTGAGCCGAAAGCTTAGAACCAACTTAATAAAAAATTATCCAAAGGTTGGAGAATTTTTGTCTTTATTTTCAACAGAAATTAAAGCCAAAAACATTCATTGTTTCTTATATTTAACAGTATTCAATAAAATTGCCATTGCCTTCAACGAACAGAACACAGAGAAACGAATGCTAACGTCATATATCGACACAGCGTCTGTTGCACCCCATCTGCTTTCTTAAAAAAACATGAAATGGAAATTTAACATTGAAATTTAGTTTTAAATATAATGGGATATATTTACGGTAAAAAATAAATTGTAAATCGTAATTTTTAATACAAATTAAAATATAACCACTGCTATTATTATTTTATAAATACAGTTAAAATAATTAAACTTATAAAAGAAAACAAAAATTATAATTAAATATTAAAAAAAATAGAAAAACCAGAAAAAAATAAACGTAAAAAGAAAGAAAGAAAGGAAAAGCAAAGAAATGTAATGAGAACGAATGTGTAGAATATCTAATTTTTTTTTCTAAATTATATTACTCCGTTAAATTAAATTAATTAAACATTGAGTTCTTTTGTTCGTCTCTATCGGAATTTTTTACCTGACTAATATACAAAGTATTCTACGTTATATATATATATATAGCTGAGCGTTTTCTAATTGATTGCTGAGTGAACGATGCGTAGATGCTAGAGTATATATATATATATATATATATTTACGCTCTCATACCCTGATTGAGAACTCTGGGAGAATGGCAGACTTTGAAAAACAGTAGCTACTCTAGCATCTACGCATCGTTCACTCAGCAATGAATTAGAACACTCTCAGCTATTGGGCGTGTATAATGATAATATACACGCTAAAATGTTTGCCTCCGTCTACCGAGCGCCCGTAGCTCAGAGGTAGAATCGGCTACTGACGCCAATTCGGTCGGGTTTCAATCCTGGCTTCAAAGCAATCGGATGTCTAACCGTACTGATGAGCGAAATACGGATGTCTAACCGTAAGCAAATCGGATGTCTAACCGTACTGATACAGCGAAACAGATCTGTCTGCGGATGACTATATATATATATATATATATTTTTCCACCATTTGACGTTTTTCGTGATTAAAAAGAAAGAAGAGCCGTGAATACTTTTCTGTATAATTCTTACCAAATGTCGAAAGTTCTTAATGAAATCTAGTTAAAACTTCATCCGGATTCAATATTTAAAACACACACACACACACACACACACACACACACACACACACATATATATATATATATATATATATAAATGAGATGGGATGGAACTATTGTGAGAAAGGTGTAAGGTCAATTTTGTGGTTGTATAGCCAATGTATACCACCACAAAATTGAGCTTACACTTTTCCACAACAGTTCCATCTGCGCTCATTTATACCGACCAATGCAAACAAGAAAAATATTTATATATAAAGAGAATCAGATACTGGAATTATTATGAATTATATTTTATAACATGTAGAAATTTTCTATATATATATGTATATCCACTGTATCGAGCATTGTTTTAAATTAATGTAAATTTTTCATCGTTCCTTATTCACTTGTATATATATATTGTGTGTATTTTGGCAGCATTTTTTCATTAATGCAGGTTTCATTGAATAATATAGACAAAACTTGTCTATTAATTTTGTGTAGGATCCGTTCATACCATGTGATATACTTGATGGTGATATCGTTGAAAGACGACATCACCATCAAGTATATCAGACGGTATGAACGGATCCTACACAAAATTAATAGACAAAACTTGTCTATATTATTCAATGAAACCTGCATTAATATATATATATATATATATATATATATATATATATATATATATATATATATATACTCAATTGGGTAAACATCTTTAACTTGATTACAGTCGATGTGAACTGATGTGCACTTTAACACATGACTGACAGCTCTGGAATTGTGCCATGCGCCCTTCAATGTCTACCGTTTCGCTCGATTTGAGTGACAGTAACCTTTCCGGTCACACTATAATTCTCCAAGCACAGAAGTCATCAGATACTTGTCGCCAAAGCCAGACTAATGGGGCACTCTACATCAATTGAGGTGAATGTATCTTTATTATTTTTCTTCTTCTCAGAAAGATCCTTTAACACACATTTATGCAGACAAGTGCGGATATTTGGGAAGTGGAGACCTGAAAGTGTGTCACTGGAAACCGAAGGCGTATTCTGACAGACACGGAAGCATTCCATTGGCTTAATTGTGTAAGAAGAAACAGGAAAACTTCGATAGAAGCAAGAAAAAAAGTACCAAAATGCGATCTGATATCTGTTCTCCTTTGCGGCAGTATGTGCTGGACGTTCTCCTCAAAGATTAAGAGCAGACTTATAGCCATGGCCGTATCTGACTACCGGGCACGGGTCCGGGCACGGGTCCGGGCCGATCCGTCCAATCATAGTGAAAATCCGGGCAAAAAAAAATGTCTTGATCAGAAATCAAACTAAACAATTCACGAAGAAAGAAAGAAAGAAAGAAAAACGAAGAAAACATTCGAATGAAAGCAGTAAAAATCTGTTTCCTTATTTATTAATTTTAGGAAAAAAAAACTCGTTATACTCAGAAAGTCCGAACCCGATTTCTTGCTTTCGTTCAGGTTCTCTGCCTAATTTCCATTGGAATAGCCGAAAAAATCCGCAAAAATCATAGTTTCTGGCACTCATGACGTCATCACATTGTCAGCTAATAAATCCGGGAAATTTTCTCTGTGCCTGGTGTTTTTTTAGCATCAGCTACGGCCCTGCTTATAGCAACATATATTTGGTTCTAAAAAAGAATAGTGAGGATACCATGGACGAACACGTGAGCAAAGACGAAGTTTTGGAGAAAATGAAATCCTAAAGAAAACTTTATGGCAATGAGTGCCAGATGATCTCAAAGATTAAGTGCAAATTTATAGCAATTGATATGTGGTTCTACAAAAGAATAGTGAGGATACCATGGACGAATACGTGAGCAAAGAAAAAGTTTTTGAAATAAATGACAACCAAAATAAAACTTTATGGCAGTGAGTGCTGGGCGAACTCCACTAAGATTAGGAGCAGACTTATAGCAACAGATATGTGGTTCTAAACAAGTTTACTGAGGATACCGTGGGCCGAATAGGTGAGCAACGACAATGTTTTGGAGAAAATGAAAACCAAAATAAAACTTTATGGCACTTAGTGCTGGACGATCTCCTCAAAGATTAAGAGGGGACTTATAGCAACAAATGTGTAGTTCTTCCAAAGTATACTGAGGATACTGTGGACCGAATTTGTGAGCAAAAAACGAAGTCTTGGAGAAGTCGAAACAAAATAGCAAGTAATACTTAACAGATGAAGAAATAGTTGAGGTTTCTGGGGAACGTACTGAGGAAGGAGTGCTTGGAAAATTTGATACTCTGATTCCTATTTAATACCTTAAACGGAAGAAGTAATTGACAGGTACACCCAGCCGTGTGTGAGGTCAACAAAAGACAAGAGTGGTTGACAGAAACATCCGGCCGTTTCGGATGTCAGCAGGGTGCAACAACAACAGAAAAAAAACGAACGCCAACCAGCTTGAAAAGCAATGATCGACAAAAATATTTTTGACAGATACATCCGGCCATAGATAAAAATCAATGGTGGTTTGCAGATATATCCTGCCGTAGATGACGTCAACAAAGTTACAACCCGAAAAGCCAAAAAGGCGTTGGAGGTTTGGCGCTATATAATGATGGGGTATTTAAGTATATTCTATCATTAGCAATTATGAGCGATTGGATTATAATTCTATAACTAAAATAGCCTTATTGTAATTTAAAAAAATTGTTGAAAAATCTACTCGTCAGAAATGTTGCTTCAAGAGAACAACTGCGATTAGGGGCCCTGAAGTAGACCCGTCACTGAACATAATAAAGTGTTTGTAAAGCAAAGTAAAAGAGATGTGCATTGTAGTGTAGTGGATATTGGCTCGGCGATCATTATAGTAATTTAGTGACCTTGTGCAAGAGTTAAGCTATATTGAGTAAAATACCCTATTAAAACCACAGATCTTTAAATAAATTCCTATTAACCCCTGCTATTCATTTCAGGTTTCTCGACAGGCTCCAAAGGAGAATCAGTCACTTGTTCAACGGCCGGATGTGGCTTCCCTCTGTCTCTTCTACAAATATTTTCATGGCTTCTTCTCTGAAAAACTTAGGTCACTGGTGCCCCCTCCACAAGAGTTTACTCGTGCAACCAGACTGGCAACAAGGTCCCACCCTTTTACAGTTAAATCAACTAAATGCAGCCGCCTCTTCTACTCTATTAGATTCTTTTCTCACACTTCCCGTCTGTGGAACACCCTTCCGTATACTTATTCCCTGACGGATACAATCTCCAAGAATTCAAGTGCAATGTCATTTCCCATGTCTTGTTCACTTGACTCCAGTCCTTCTCTCGTCTTTTCCATATCACCTTGTGTATCTTGTTCTTTTCTTTTCTAAATTTACCCTCGCAACTGTCTTCACACTGGTATTCCCATCCTTATCTTGCCCTTTCTCTGACACCCCCTGTAACCGGTTCGTATTTCTCTTCACTCTTCTCCTGCTTAAACTTCTCTTATGTAGCCCCCCGCGCACCAATGGCGGTACCGTCTTGCTTAGGATCAAACGATTAAAAAGGAAAATTAGACCGTAATCCAAAAACAGTTTTTATATTCTAATGTCGGATTTCTGTTAATGTTTCCATGAAAATAATTTCGTAAATCAAAATGATGCAAACCAAATAAACATGATTATAAATTTATACGGGGAAAATCCATGACATACTTGTTGACAATACATACATAATAGCACCGTCCCCATGTGTTACGAGAATGCATTTAGATATAATAATAATAATAATAATAAAACAGCGCTGGCAAGACAAACCTCTGCATGGCCAATATCCAGTACGTGCCAATAAATCCAATGTTGACAAAGTTAATACTCATCGATGGTTACGTGCATCTGGATTAAAGTCTGAAACTGAAGGCTTTATTCTTGCAGCACAAGACCAAAGTCTTTTCACGAGAAACTTTCAGGCAAATATTATGCATAATAATATGGATCCAAAATGCAGGTTTTGTGATAAACACCAAGAAACAGTAGACCATCTAATCTCAGTCTGTTCTGTACTCGCCCCAAATGAATATAAAAATCGCCACGATAGAGTTGGGCAATATTTACATTGGGCAATATGCAAACATTATGGAAAAGCTGTAGGCAAACACTGGTATGAACATCACCCAGCACCGGTTACAGAAATAGAAGATGTAACCATTCTATGGGATTACACCATCTACACAGACAGAAAAATTGAAGCAAACAGGCCAGACATTATTGTTAAAAACCAGAAGGAGAAAACTTGTCTATTAATTGATATGGCTTGTCCAGCGGATTGTAACATAGCAATCAAGGAATTTGAAAAACTGTCAAAATATAAAGACCTGGAAATTGAAATAGAAAAAATGTGGAAATTGAAAACAAGAGTTGTGCCAGTGATAGTAGGTGCACTTGGAATGATAAAAAATGGAACAAAACAACACATTGAAAGAATCCCTGGAAACCCCAGCTTAAGAGATATACAAAAAATTGTCTTATTAAGTACAGCCCACACACTAAGGAAAACTTTATCTATGTAATGCTGGGGATGATAAGGAAGATAGAAAAACATGAAATGGAGCCATAACAACACGCCACTACCTGCCTTAGGTCTCCCCGCAGACTTGGTTGGTAGTGAGACCAAAGCATAAATCAAAATATGATGAAAAATGACATAATAATAATAATAATAATAATAATAATAATGTTTAAAAAGTTGTAGTAAAGAACTCTATTGAGTCCTACTTGTTGCTACAAAAAAGTTTTAATTCAGAAAGTAGTCGTAAAAATAAGGAAATTAGAAATAGAACGTTTGGAAGATACCAGAATGTTCGAAATGTTCTAGAAGTGTGCAAATTAGGTGTTAGCCCCTATAAAAATAGGTTTTGGACAGTGAGTAGTCAGTTGATAGCAGGATGAGTTGACCTCTACAGCTCCGGTAGATTCAGGATGTATATCCAGCTGAAAGAATCCCTAAGTCGACGACAAAAAACTAAAACTTGAAACAGTTGATAAAAGGGTGTGCTGACCTCATCAGCACCAGTTTCGATTCATGGAATTATATCCAGCCGACAGAATCTTTCTAGTCGACGACAAACAAAAAGTTGAAAGAGTTGTTAAAAGGATTTTTCTGTCATATTCTAGGATCCATATCCAGACGAAAGATTCTCACAGAAAAAGTCCGAACAAATATAAATGCATCCTCGTAACACCATGTAAAAAAGGATTAAAAATAATGGAGGCATTACGAATAAAAAAAAAAAGAGAAACTCTACACTTTATAACATCAATTATGAACACGGTAACAATGTGATTACCGTGTTCGGAACATAACATACACATGACTATATACATTAAATTTACACATACTTAATTACAAGTAAAATAATCCTTGATAATGGCTAAAGGTATAGCCGAAAGCGCTCGAAAGTACAAAACCTTTAAACAATTCTTATATAATTTGAGTGCTGAAAAGTAAATGAATCATAAGAAAATATGAAAAATTGTATAAAAAACTTGATAATAGTTTGTCTGTCATTTGTGCATATGGCTTAGGGGTTAGTGACTTCGACTAACACAAAATCGGTCGAGTTTCGATCCCGGCCGGAGGCACGTGGATGTCTAGCCACACAGATGAGCTGTGATACAAACAGGCTTGTATGTGGATGACGTATATACTTATGTTGTCTTTATGATCTTTTTTTTATGAATCGTTTCTCTTATTATTATTATTAATATAATTCTTTTTCTTTTGTATCTTTAATTATTCATTTTTAAATTTTGAGATCACTAATTATTTGTGACTGTAATTATATTATATAGAAATGTTTCTTTCTTTTCATAATTTTATTCTTATTTGCATTTCTACGTTCATTTAAGTGCCATACGTGATACACGCTTTGGGCGATCATGTCTCGAAAGAGACATGACTGACTGGGTAGAAAATTATCCCACATTAGGTTGTCATTGCTTTCTGAGGTAGACTGGCTGCCAGCCAAGGCTATAGAACCAAACCTGTCCTATTATTTAACCGATAACTCGAGGGAAGAGACTGATTAATACCTATCCTAAGGGTATTTGCGCGTAAGTGAATGCATGCAATGAATTCAATTGGAATTCGAACTCGGTTCCCCGATTTGTCGTTCCGAGCCGATATCCACTGCACTGCAAGATACATTTGAGTGCCTTACGTGATACACGCTTGGGCGATCATGTCTCGAAAGAGACATGACTGACTGGGCAGAAGATTATCCCGCAGTAGGTTGCCATTGCTTTCTGCGGTAGACTGGTTTCCGACCAAGCCTATAGAACCCAATCTGTCCTGTTATTTAACTCATAAATGGAAGGAATAGACGGATTAAGACCTTTCCCAAGGGTATTTGCGCGTAAGTGAATGCAATGAATTCAAATGGAATTCGAACTCGGCTCCCCGATTTCTCATTCCGAGCCGATATCCACTGCACCACAACGCACATCCGAATATAATTATCCATTAAAAATAACATTTGAAGTAAATAAATGTCGGATTAAAAAAAAATGCATTATTTCTTTTTAATTCACACACACACACACACACACACACACACACACACACACACACACACACACACACACACATATATATATATATATAATACTATACTCGTTTCGAAAAACCCTCCGAGTATATAAGCGGAAGGAATAAATGGTTGTAAAAAAAAAGAAAGAGCTAAGCACATGAACATCAGTCAAAGTCCGTCGCCCCAAAAAAAAAAAAAACCCGAGACGGGTAATATATGACAAAAAAAGTGCTCAATACGTAAGCAGAGCAAACAAGGTGGTAATTAACCTAAAGAGCCAACAAACCTACCAAGGTTTCACCTAACCGGATCTTCAGGGAAGGTTGGCTTATATATATATATATATATATCGAGGCAGCAAGTAATTTTCTAGACATATGCTATTAAATATAAGAGACAATGAATGTCTATTATGTTTAATCATGAGCCGTTCTAAACGTCGTATTTTTGCTTTAATTTCAGTTGAAAATAAAGACAAAAATTCTCCAACATTTGGATAATTATTTATTGGTTTTCTTCTAAGCTTTCGGCTCACATGAGCCATCTTCAGAGAGGTTGTTTAAACTGAAATATTATAAAATCCACCATCACCGACGATTTTATTTTGTGTTGACATAAAACTCCGCTTGGCAACGGCAATAGTTACCAAAAATAATAAACGCAGTTCTTAAGTTTGCGATGCGGTTTTATGACGTCACACCGCGGGATAGCGCGAAATGACAACAAAACCATCTAGTCAAATGCAATGTAATATGTTATTTCCTGTTTTAAAGTTGATTTTATTGAGTGTTGGTTGTTTTGATTTGATGTATATGGCCTCCAATATCTGCAGGTTCCTCTTACTGTGTGTATGAGTAAGGATCACCGTATTGTTGACCAAAATCTGTCTGATATTACCTACATGTTTATGTTTTTCAGAGAAATGTTGTTTAATAGTACTCTGATCAGAAAGATGACATGTAAGTCTACGGGAGAGCGTGGTTGTGGTAAAACCAATATATGTACTAGGTTTTGAGTAGTATCAGAGATGCAATCTCTGAATGGGCATGTAAATTGGTACACTACATTGGTTTTTTGTAAAGAATTTAGTTTAGTGCCTGTTGGGTTATTATAAACTATGAGGTCAATTGTTTTAAACTTTTTATAATATATAATGAGCTTAATTTGATTATTACTTTCGACTGGTTTAACATTTCTACGTATTATGTTTTTGAGAGTTTTTTCATCTTGTTTATAATTATTATGTATTTGGTTGCAATAGTATAAGTTAATAGTGTTATGTTTATTTTGATGTAAACCGTTATTATTAATATTATCATTATTGTTAGAGCTATTGTTAAGTTTGTTGAGATACATTTTAATTTGTTGATCAATAACGGAGTTAGGAAATCCATTATTGACAAGTGTTTGCTTAATGTTGTGTAATTCTTTATAAAATATAGATTTGGAAGAAGATATCATTTGTGTGCGTTGAAGTAAGTTTTTTATAACAGCTAACTTATATCGTTGGGGACATTCACTATTATAATTAAGAAGACACGAATTTATGCTAGTTGGTTTCCTATATAGAGAAGTAGTAAATTTATGTGTGCTAGAATCAATGAATACATCAAGGAATGGGAGTTTGTTATTAATATTAAGTTCTAATGTAAATTTGAGGACGGAGTGACTTTCAAATTTGTTTTTAAGATATTTAATTTGATCGATATTCTTAGCTAAAACAAAGATGTCATCTATATATCTTACATATATAGAGGGTTTATTGTTGTCATTAATTATTTTATTTTCTAGATTTGCCATATAATAATTAGAAAAGAGGGGACCTAAAGGAGATCCCATCGCAATACCATCTATTTGTGTATAAATATTGCCTAAGGGATCGTGAAAGGGTACTTGTGTGGTGCATGCTAATAATAGTTTTTTTAATATAGTGGGTTTAATATTGATTGATGGGAGAGTAGCATGGTTGTATACATCACGGATAATGATGTCAATTGTTTCCTGGACGGGAACATTTGTGAATAAGTTTTGAACCTCCAAAGATGCAATCATTTGATTATTAGGTTTTACGGAATGGAGAATCTGTAAAAATTATCAGCCCGGCTACCTTTATGGAAATGTAAAAATCCATAAAAAAGATCATCCCCTCCGACCTATCATTTCTCAAATACCCACACCAATATATAACCTTTCCAAAACACTTAACAAACTAATTACTCCCTATCTTCCTGGTAAATATAGCATTAACTCCACGGACGAATTTTTACAGATTCTCCATTCCGTAAAACCTAATAATCAAATGATTGCATCTTTGGATGTTCAAAACTTATATATATATATATATTTAGAAATTCTAACATAAATATGTTATAATACGACTACAAAGTAGCTATTTTGTAGTGATATTATAACATATTTATGTTATAATTTCTAAATAAATATTATTAGCTCTATTTTGTATTTTACACATTTTTAAGAATAGTGTTTCTTTGGATACGGAATATTATTCCATCAATACCTGCCCCTTACTAATATATATATATATATATATAACTCCTAACAAACTTTTAAACCAGAGAAATTAACTAATTTTTAAATGTAGACATAAAATTAGGTATAGGATTCCATAACAAGATCGAAATTGAAATTAAATGTTTGATTTTGAAAAAAATCTAGAATTTCCCGTTAAAGACTTTATACCCATAAAATCTTTTTACCGTTATTGTTATATGTATTTTACTATTATTGCTTTTATTATTATTATTATTATTATTATTATTATTATTATTATTTACTTTATTTATACTTTTATATAATAGTATTATTTTAATATAAAAGTATATATTCTATTTTAATAAGTTTTATTAATTATTTGTTTGTATTTTCGTAATTTTTATCATTTATCGTTATATATTGTCTTTATTACTAGTATCTGTATTCTACTTCTTCTCATTATTATTATTATTTTATTTTTATTATTATTACTTTAAAGTTTTTTAATACTAGTTTCTTTATTATCATGTTATTATTACTACAAATAAATTTCATGTAATAATATAATAGTATTATTATTACGGTTAGAATTAATAAGAAAAACTAACATTCATTTTTCTAGCGGAAATTCAACTCTAATTTTTAATTTTTAATGTCATGCATCTAAAAACAGACAACTAAAAATCCAAGTCAAGATTCATTAACTACTGTTTATGTAAATCTAGGCCAAGGCCGCCGTGCCGTCTAATATTTAACACTGTTAAATTAACCTCCCTTCCCCTATTTGTTTCTTCTTTTTTACTTTTCTTCTTTTTTTTCTTTTATCTTTTTTACTTGATTTTTTTCTGGATAATTTTGATCCATTCTTTGTTGTATGAATTTGGTCTTAGGAGCGGTCTATAAGAAGCCTCGAAACATTATATTACCAATGGCTTTATAAAAACATCCAACTTATATATATATATATATATATATATATATATATATATATATAAAGATAGTAGTAATTTTTTTCTTTCTGGGTGCGAGCCGAATACTGATAATATTCGGTTGGGTCGCCCATCGAAGAAGTCTGTTGCTTATTGAGACCCGAAACTTCTAATGACATGGGAGCAACAACACTGACGACGCACCTGGATTCGGCATTTTAAGGTGTATTTTAATAATAATATATATATAAATTAAACTTCAAATATCACATGTGTCGTATGATCATTTCTGCGAAGTAAATTTGCTGGCTAGATTAGTTTTAATATTATAAGATTAATATTAATAAGATCTTCCTTGAGATTTTACCTACATGCCTCTTTCTGTTTTGAATTATATATATATATATATATATATATATATATATATATATATATATATAGACGAGTTATTATGCCACCCAGGCTTTTACCTAGGCGGTTTACAAATCGACTGAAGAAAACAAAGGGTAGAAACCTAGGTCGCGTAATAACTCGTTTACAAATGAAAAATATTTTAAACTTCTATAATATAATTATATTAAACACTTTTTAATACAACTGCGTACTGGTCTAATTTAATTATGACTAAAAACTATGAAATGAAATAATTATATATATATATATATATATCCGAGTGAACAAGAAGAAAAAATTAAAGCGTCCAAAATTAATTTTGTGCTCGATATATAATATAGAGCTGTGAATATTCATTATAAATTATATTTGAGATCATGTACAATTTTTTTTATATATATCCACTACAAATTGTACATTTTGTTTCGACATTGGACTTCCAGTGTCTCATCAGGTGGTGTGGAAAGGAATGGAAGACCTCTTTTCTTATATTTGGTGAGTTGTGTGTGGGATGTTGATGGGGGTTAGTGATAAGGGAATAAGTCTTGTAAATTGTACGTTAGAATTTTGAAGAAAGTGGGGTAGGTAGGGGATATAGTTGATTCATGAAAGTGTGTTTTCTGACCTGCCTGCCTAGCCTTTCTTCTTTGGTTTTATTAGAAGGGGAGAATAAGAAGGTGTAAAGAATATTTTGTATTTAAGCACAGTTTTAAAATGAATCTAATTTTGTATATTTAACCTTAATTTTTGAATTTAGGAAATTACTTTCTTCTATAAACCTTTAAATTAGATTTGATTATAGTTCGTTGTGTGTATTAGGTAAAATTTGATATAAGAGAGTTGTTAGTACTATAAAGGTTTATCGTCTCTAGAGGGGTCCTAGTTTTGGCTTGTGCAGTATTTTTCAGCATAATTGCAAGGTTAGTTCTTTAATGGGTTTGCAGTTTACTGTGGTTTCATGCCTCTGGTTTAAAAGCTTGTCGCTATTTATGTATTTAATGATTTCACTTTTTTCTTGAAGACAAAGAAAACATGGTTCCTTTATTGATTTAGCTGTTCTTATATATATATATATATATATATATATATATATATATATATATATATATTTCTTCGTATGAACGGAGAGCATGCTATTATATGGCAATAAATATGATAATAAATGATATCTTACCATAAGAATTTTGGTAAGGAATTCGATTTCAAATATAGAAGAGTTGTTAAACATTTCTCGAAGTTCTTTGACCACTTGTTTCTGTTTCTTCATCGCTTTCCTACAAATAAACAAAAAGAAATCCATGAAATAATTGCCATTCTTTTGTATTTTTATTTCAGACTACTTTGTCTTTCATCTTATTTTTCTTGCCATTTACTATCGCATTGTGCAGATCGTTATTAAATTCTACGACCACCAAGCTGGCAGTATTGATTAGAAATAACAAAGAAGTGACTCCCAACGATATTTAAACTTGCATTCTTCATTCTTGGGAATCTGTCTATAGACAAAAAAATCAATAAAAATGAGATGAAAGTGTTAAACTATATGTCATATCAAACAACGAAAGCGAAATTTACACTGCACTGAATGATTATAAAACATGTTCCTGAATCTAAATCTAAATTCATGAAGTTGACAAAAATGCCATTCATATTGAAATTTATCTCTGGGCCATAATTTTTTTGTTTTTAGTTTCAAGTATTTTGTTTTTCGTTAAAAAAAATTATTTCGCATTCAGTATTTCATTTTCAAAAAGTGTTTTAAAATTAAACACCTACTTTAAAACGCAATTTGAAAACGGAATGCTGAATACGAAATTAACTTAAAACCAGAAACTTGTATTCTAATTAAAAAATATTGTCGGAAACCAGAAACGTTTTATATTTGAACTAGCAGTATAGCCCGGGGTTGCTCGGGTGTAATGAAAGCTTTAAAACTAATCTATGATCCTGGACACACGGACACGGACACACACGGACACACGGACACACACGGACACACACACACACACACACACACACACACACACACAGAGAGTTTCATTTATAAAATAAGTTTAGTTAAATAAATATTTTATAAAACCCAAATTTTGTGTTTATTCAAGTATTTAAAAACTTACCCGTCTATTCCAACATGTCCGTTTATTCTAAACATTCCTCCTTTCTTTATTGTTCCGAAAACCAATTAATTCTATCACTTACTCTTTTATTACACTCTACCCATTTATTCCGGCCTTCATAAACGTTGGAGTTTGGAGCATAACCCAATTTGTCAGACACGAAAATTTTGTAAACATATAAACAGGATATTTCTTAGTCTTTCTCTGATAGGACAAATCGCTCGATTCTCGCTGGCGTCTGAACTAGAATAATATATCCCCAGTGGACTAAATAAAGGGTTCGATTCGAAATTTCAACGTAAATCACTTGAAGAAGGCCGGAGTACGTTTGTCCAAACGTCGTGAATCTAAATTTGTTTTATAAATGGAACTTTGTGTGTGTGTGTTTGTGTGTGTGTGTGTGTGTGTGTGTGTGTCTGTGTGTGTGTATCCGTTACCTATAGACTCCGAAACGGCTGAACCGATTTTCTTGAAAATTTACACAGTTGTACTATAAGCGTCTGCGAGTGTTCTTAGCTAGGTTTTGTGTCGAGGTACCCCCGATAAATATCGAAAATCGATAATCGAAAAAATCGGGTTATAGAAGCAGTGGTCCGATTTTAATCAAATTTGATACACTCATAGACAAGGACATAAGAAACGATATTCAGAAGTTTCAAGGTTGCAGTTCTTACAATAGTGCAGAAAATCGATAATATATATATATATATATATATATATATATATATATATATATATATAAGGCAAGATGTTTGTGTGTGTGTGTCTATTTATCTGCTTCTATGTCTGTATTTTTTCAGCCCTTTTATTTTAGTTTTTGCTTCGGGTTTGGCTCTAAGTAGATATAATTGTAGTTCTTAGACTCAGCCATGATACCATTTACTCAGAGGACTTATTTAGCCTTCAAAATTCAGTTTATTACGAAAAATACTTATTTGATATCGATACCAGAAAATCAAAATTTAACTTACATCCATTCATTTTTCTTTCAGTCTAAAGTTTCGCTTTAATTAGAAAAAACAACTATTGCTTTTTAGTCTTTCGTGCCAACGTCCAAAGAATCTGAGCTCCAGGACCATGGATTAGTTTTAAAGCTTTCATTACACCCGAGCAACGCCGGGCTATATTGCTAGTATGACAATAAAACTAAGGAGAACAGCCAGAACTATGTAAATAAACTGCAATCTGCAGTGAAAAGCAAATAGTCTTAAATTTTTGTCTTTCTGTTATGGAGTAGTTTTTGCACTGAAGATTAAATTCGTGCTATGTCGGTTGCTAATCGACTTAACGTACCCAAAATGTTAATAACTTGGTAATCTTCCACTGAAAGCTGACTCCTTAGTATTCGGATAACTGCCGACTAATATCAACTGCCTAGTAGTTCTACTGAACTCCAATAGAACTCTAAAGTACTCCTATGAACTTCCCAAGAACGTCTTCCGTTAACTCTTATTAATATAGTAGGGAGTCCATTATCTGAGGAATAGGTGTGTTTCACCATAACATTAATATAGGAGGGAGAGTCCATTATCTGAGGAATAGGTGTGTTTCACCATAACATTAATATAGGAGGGAGAGTCCATTATCTGAGGAATAGGTGTGTTTCACCATAACATTAATATAGGAGGGAGAGTCCATTATCTGAGGAATAGGTGTGTTTCACCATAACATTAATATAGGAGGGAGAGTCCATTATCTGAGGAATAGGTGTGTTTCACCATAACATTAATATAGGAGGGAGAGTCCATTATCTGAGGAATAGGTGTGTTTCACCATAACATTAATATAGGAGGGAGAGTCCATTATCTGAGGAATAGGTGTGTTTCACCATAACATTAATATAGGAGGGAGAGTCCATTATCTGAGGAATAGGTGTGTTTCACCATAACACTTTCTCAAATTTAGATTTCTTTTTGGGGGATCTTACGTGCGATTTTTATTTACTTTAATCAATCATAACTTATAATATTTGGGGTTCAAACAAAGTTAGACCAGTTGTGAAATCCTGAGATTGTCTGCTTTCAGATTAGAAGCAGCACATATCACATGCGAAATGTTCCCAAAATGCTTAATGTTCGTTTGTTAGTTCACTGTACGACATATAATTTAAAATCCGCCTTTGGACACTTTTAAGCGAGTGTTATAAAAAGGAATTTGAAGAAAGCAATAAAGAATATAAATAGGTACTCACTTAGTGATATCGTGAGGATCGTAGATCTCACAGAGCAAAGGCACTAAAACATTGCATGATTTTTTCATGGTTGACTGTTGTTCAGCAACTTTGAATTTCCCGACAAAACTCTGGAAAAGAAATCAGAAAGCTATGATAAATAAAGGTCGCTCTTCCTTACCTGTGGTTTCAGTGGGGCGCTGTCAATTCTTAAGATTTATTGATGCATGATCTCAAAACTGAAGAATAGTCATGCTGTCAAATTCAGATATGATGAAGAGAAGTCGTAAAATGCATCTTTTAAAGAAAACATTTGAAATCCCAGGCTTAAACAAGACAGAAAACAACCACATGTTGAAGTTGCTAAAATCTATCGCAAGAACAAATATTCTATCCGTCAGACAACATATTATCCTATTAGAATTCTGATTGTTACCTCACCATCCAAGTTAACACGACAATTACGCTTTATCAATAACTAATGACAAATTAACTATTCTCTTTTGACAGCCTGGAAAGATTGAAACGACATACCAGAGACGCTACTTGGTTTCAGCGAGAAAATGAAATAAAGAAAGAAATGAATAAATAAAAAAGAACGAAAGTAAGATAGAAGTGTTGAAGGTTTCTTTCTGATACCTAATAAATAATGGAATATTTCGTTTTGATCGCGTGGAAGGCGGAAAAGACATACCAGAGACGCTACTTGGTTTAAGTGAGAAAATGAAATAAATAAATAAAGAAAGAAAGAACGAAAGGAAGATAGAAGTGATGAACGTTTCTTTCCGATACCTATTAAATAATGGACTATTTCGTTTTGATCGCATGGAAAGACGGAAAAGACATTATTAAGAAGCGCTATTTGGTTTCAGTGAGAAAATGAAATAAATAAATAAATATATAAAGAACGAAAGGAAGATAGAAGTGATGAACGCTTCCTTCCGATACCAAATAAATAATGGACTATATGAAATAAAAGAATGCATAAAAACAGCGCCTTCCCCTGCCCGATATTTGACCCATCTTAAATGATTTTATTACCCTTTAAAGCGGAAAGATAATCCTACACGTGTAGAAGAAGATGTGAACTTTTACGACACACAAACAAGACGATGACTCACAACAACACTCTACCTGAAGAAGATCCCGAAACCAGAAACGCCTGTAGCAGAATATGAAATTAAAAAAGTACAATATGTTTTATAAACATATTGTGTTTTTAATTCATAAACTTGTATTTTTAATTTATAAAATTTCTTTTTATAAAAAAAGGTTCACAACAAATAAATAGATATTATGAAGATGGTGTAAGGATCCCAGGAAGTAAACCAGAAAAAAGTGGAAGAAGAAGAATCTTATTTATAAATAAAAAAATTTCAAGTAAATTACAACTAGGAGACCAGAAATGATAAGAAAATGAAAAGGACATCCTTGGTCCTAAATGGGCACATCACATCAAAGACAATAAAACTAAAAAAAAAAAAAGAAAAAAAAAAGGAAAATGATAAGATTAGGTTAAAGGCAAGTTGACATCTTCACCGTTAAGAAGGGGAAAGAAGAAAAGAGAAAATTAAGATAAAGGAAGGAAAAATGGAGAAAAATAAGAAAAAGTAGGTCAGTATGTATTCTTTGGGGCCAAATTCCAAAATGAATCTTCGCTCTGATTGGTTAAAAGAAACACACCTGTAAATGCTATATCTTCTGCACAACCAACATGAAACATTGCCTGATGAAGAGAATCTATCTCGAAACATGGAAATTTCTGTGTCGCAATGTACAGTTAATTCATAACTATATAATTTTATTAAGCTCTATAATATTTATCATATTGAGCACTGTTCATAATAAAATAAATGCCGGGGTACTCAAAATAATAAAACCTTGAGTCTTCTTTACCTGGAATTATATATATATATATTGTTGTAACGCTGTTTACGGGGTCACATATAAAAACAGGACCACGGGATTAGTGTAAACAACAGTATTAACAAAATAACGGGTAAAAGTACAATATGCCATTTTGTTCGTCTAAGTCTCTGTTCGGTAAGTCACTCTACGGGTGTCTGACTCATACCAGACTGGGGCTCTCTCGGTGACTAGTAGTCACATGGCATTTATGCAGGTTGAGTTAGTCCATTACTATGTTAATGGGTAGTTCCGCCACAACATATATATATATATATATATATATATATATATATATATATATATATATATATATATGCGAATGTGTTGAACAAAGCAGTTCTCGGTTCGACAACTTCCAACTTCCAACAAATATGACCAATCATTTGTAGGGGTAATGATTTTTTGATCAAACCGAGAACATTTCAGCTCTCGTGTTGACAGTGTATTATCATGACCCTGTGGCTCAGCTAATTCTTTTTAAGTATCTAGTTTCACCTATATTACTTGAATGAAAAGCTTTATTCCTAATATTGTAACCTTACTAAGCTTATGTTTAGTTAGGATTTCAAACGCTTAAGTCGAAGAAGACGAATAGACTGAATACAATTCTTACTTACCTGAAGCCGAGAATTTCTTTGATAGGTCAAAAGCAGGTCAAGGACCTCAAGAGCCCTGTTAAAAATAAATATCATAGAATAATATATGGAAACATATAGAAAGACAGGTTGACGTATGTATTATTGGTGTACTAGCAGTATAGCCCGGCGTTGCTCAGGTGTAATGAAAGCTTTAAAACTAATCCATGGTCCTGCAGCTCAGACTCAGCCTAAAGAATATTTGTGTGAAGTTTGGTGAGAATCGGATAAAAATTGTGGATTTGTATAAAAGACATACAGACAGATAAACAGACACACACACACACATCTTGCTTTATATATATATATATATATATATTCAGAAGTTTCAAGGTTGCAGTTCTTACAATAGTGCAAAAAATCGATTTTATATATATATATATATATATATATATATATATATATATGATCGATATATATATATATATATATAAAATCGATTTTTTGCACTATTGTAAGAACTGCAACCTTCAAACTTCTGAATATCGTTTCTTATGTCTTTGTCTATGAGTGTATCAAATTTGATTAAAATCGGACCACTACTTCTATAACCCGATTTTTTCGATTATCGATTTTCGATATTTATCGGGGGTACCTCGACACAAATCCTAGCTAAGACACTCGTAGACGCTTATAGTACAACTGTGTAAATTTTCAAGAAAATCGGTTCAGCTGTTTCAGAGTCTATAGGTAACGGACACACACACACAGACACATACACACACAGACAAATTTCCATTTATAAATAAGTTTAGATAATCCTCACTTTTCCCCAGATGTGTATGTCTCTGTTGGGGGGGCATAATATACCCGATAACTAAATCCTAATTTTCTGTGCCAGCCACGTGATTCGCATGTTTGGTATGGCGAAAAGTAAGATGTATCTATGGTCCAAAGTAAAAAGAAAATAGTCTGATCTCTGTGTCCAAGATTGATATTAGGATAGTTGAAGCGAAGTCGATTTTTTCAGATTCGATGTCATCGTCCACAGAGTCATCTTGAACGTCTTTCTCAAAACGTATGTGATCTTTACTGGCGTCATAATCTTTGTTAGTTTTACAATCGTTCACTCTCAAGTAAGGCAATACTGCCACTGGTGCACAGGGGGTCACATAGGAGGAGAGTAAAGAGAAAGAGGAACAGGTCAAAGTGAGTATCAGAGAATGGGTAAGAGAAGGATGGAAATATTGGCGTGAAGAAAGCTGCGTGAGAGTAGAGGGGAAACCGAGAAGAACAAGGGTGTCAATAAATGAATGGGCATCAAGGAAACAAAAGATGACAATTGACGTTGCATTTAAACTCTTGGAGATTGTAGCTATCAGGAAAGCAAGTATAAGGAAAGGAGATCCAGAGGCGGGAAATGCGAGAAAAGAAGCTGTTTGAGTAAAAGTTGCGTTTACATTTTATTGTTTTTACTGTAAAAGGCTGAAACCTAGTTGCCAGTCGAGGAAATAGGTGTAGAACAGGCACCATGGAGTTAAGCTGGTCAGAGCAGAGGCCATGAAAATATTTGGAGAAGAGACAAAATGAAGTCACATTTCGTCGGTAAGTCGAGTTCCAGGTCGGGATCGATTACATTGCATATTCTCCTTTGGATTAAAAACATGTTAAAGTTATCGAAGCTTATTACTAAAATGGTCGTTCAAACAGAAATGCATATCGGGCACTTCGCGATATTTTGGTCTACATAATCGACCAACCGAAAGTGCAATTGGGAAAATTGTCCGTAAATTCAAACAAACTGGATCGGTGACAGGTGTGAATACGCCATTGCGTGTTCATTTATACCGTTCAGCTAAACACCTTTGCAGCAGTGCATGAGAATGTGGCTGAGAATCCAGACACCTCTTTTCGTCAGCGCGCGAAGGAAGTAAACGTCTCCACAACAATATTACGTCGAACATTTACAAAACATTTGTCTCTACACGCTTACAAAATTCCACTGATGCAAGAACTGAAGCCTGCTGACCATTTGAAGCACCGTATATTCGTCAATTGGGTGCACAAGCAAAGACAAGCCGATGATGAACAGAATTATCGCATTTGGGCTGATGCAATTCCAAGGCAGCTTGTTGAAAAGTCAGTGTATCCACAAAAGGTTACTGTTTCATGTGCATTTTTCGCTAGTGGAATCATTGAGCCGTAGTTCTTCGACAATGATACCGAGAATTCTGCTACGGTGCCAGGCGAGCGATACCGTGCCATGATAACTCATTTTTATGGCCTGTATTGAATGCTATTAATCTTGAAGATTTTTGCTTCCAACAGGACGGCGCCATGTCACACAGCTACTGCAACAATGGCTTTATTGAATGAGAATTCCCAGGTCGCATCATCTCTCGAAAGGCTTACGGCCTATCATGTTGAATACACCGGTTCTCGCTCGATCACCGAAGTTAAGCAACGTTGAGCCTGGTCAGTACTTAGATGGGTGACCACTTGGGAATACCAGCTGCTGTAAGCGTTTAGTGACGGATGTGCGTTGTGGTGCAGTGGATATCGGCTCGGAAAGAGAAATCGGTGAGCCGAGTTCAAATACCAGTTGAATACCCTGCATTCACTTAAGCACTGGTACCCTTGGGAAAGGTATTAATCCGTCACTTCCCTCCAGTTATGAGTTAAATAACAAGGGTAGGACTTGGTGACCCTGTCCTTAAAAACAAATCCCAATGAATCTTGATACTTGAAAAGAAAAAAAAAGTATTTCTAGACAAAAAACTTATATAAAAACAGCAATAAATTGTTGAAAGGAAAAAAAAAGGTATTACCAGCAATAAATAAATAAAATTTAGTTGGCATTAAATGACCCATGGAAAAAAAAAAAGTATTTCTTGAAATGAAAATAAAAATGACCCATGAAAAAAAAAAGTATTTCTTGAAATGAAAATAAAAATGACCCATGGAAAAAAAAAAAAGTATTTCTTGAAATGAAAATAAAAATGACCCATGAAAAAAAAGTATTTCTAGACACAAAACTTATATAAAAACAACAATAAATTGTTGAAAGGAAAAAAAAAAGGTATTACCAGCAATGAATAAATAAAATTTAGTTGGCATTAAATGACCCATGGAGGTTGATATGCCATAAAACCAACCAACAATCATCTCTCGAAACAGTGATGTCAATTGGCCACTACGATCGTGCGACTCGACGCCTTTAAATTTCAACCTTTGGAGTCATCTCAAAAGTAAGGTCTATGCTAACAAGCCAACAGCAATTCAACAGCTGAAGGATGTGATAACAAGGCATATTGGGGAGATCGAGGAACAGCTATACAAAGATGTCATCAAAAGTTTTGACCATCGAGTGGAGGTGTGCTTCCGAAGCTTTGGCGGACATTTGGGGGGGGGGGAGATACTATTTTTCACACATAATTGCCATAATTCGAATAATATGATCCAATAGAGAAATCAATAAAATTTTACTAATAAAACTGTTTTATTTGCTGCTAACTTCGATCAATTTAAATGGAACAGATTATATTTCAAGACAAAATAGTAACTTACTGATATTTTGCATTCACAATGGCTTCGGTTTCGGGTGATTTTTCAAATCGATCCACCGACTGGTACTGCTGCACTAGTTTCAAGGCGTCTTTGGAATAACCTGTGATCAATAATCAATAAAGAGAGACTGTAATCGATATATACAAATGTGAACCTTTATGAAATACATAAACGGTCATTTAGTCTATATTCTATCGCTTGTTCGAACAGATATATTTATATTGTGTTTCTCACACTGATCGAAACTTGGTGTTAAAATAAAGACACTCGTCTGATTGACGCGTGTGACAAATGTAATCATTTCATACCTGTTTATATTTCATACCTGTTTATATTTCATACCTGTTTATATTTCTAAAAAGTGTTATTACAACTATCTGCAGTATTTACATTGTTCGGCTTCATTGTCATACTAACGACGTTTCGGCTGTTGTAAGCACCGGTCTTCTTCAAATGATATGCGTTGGAGTTTCGAACCGAGCGTTTTATTTAGTCCACGAGGATAGATTGTTCTTGTTCCCCGTGTCATGCCATTTAGATATGGTTAAGTAAATAAAAGCATTGGTTGAATAATCCCAAAGTAACAACTCTTCGTTCAAAGAGTTGTGAGTTCGATACCTGGCCACAGCAGACGTGAACAAAAACTTGAAGATTCTAGTTACTAAAAGGAATTAACTTAATACTGAAATATCCAGAAATGGCATGAAACAGAGAACTAGAACAATATAACTAAATAAAGAGTTCTATTCAAAATTACTGGTTCTCATATTGTATTTATGTCTATGCTTGGCCGGCTGAAGAAATTCTTGTGTACTAGCATATCCGCTGATTCCTTTGGTTTTCGTATTTTCCCATAATGCTCCTTATTAATTAAAACCTCATCCCACAGAAAGCGGTGATCTATCTTTAGCCTCCATATATGGTCAGCCACGACTGATTTTTTCTATTGTCCCTCCTGTTACGGATTTACGGTGTTCCTGCAGTCTTATCTTAAGAGTGCGACCCGTTTCTCCTGTTTATGCAAAGACACGTGGCCCAGTTCATAAAAGAGTTGGTTGCAATAATCTAGTGACCTGACTCAAAAAGTTTAAGTTTAATACCTGGTCACAGCAGAGTTGAGTTACTGAAGGGGAATAACTGAAACTGAAATATAACCTGAAGAAGCATAGCACGTGGAATTAGAACAATGAACTAAATAAAGGGTTCGATTCGAAATTCCAGCGTATATAACCTGCAGACGGCCGGAGCGTACAATGGCCGAAACATCGTGAATATGACAATAAAGATGAGCACAACAGTTCGAATAGTGTAAATAATATTCTTATGGTATGCACGCACATTTATGAATGCGAAAGCTCGCACTGGTCAAAACACAGCGAATAAAACGACAAAGATAAACACACTGAACAATTCATGGAATTTTATTTAAGAGTAAATTCAATCCAATAAAAGTTTTAAGAGCCACTCAAGGAAGTGTGTGATATGAATGTAAGAGGAGATGCTCTCAAATTGAGATTATGAAAACGAAGATGAAATATAGAGAACGATTCCTGGCCTGAAGAAATCAAAATTGAAGAATTTAGGGAAGCACCCACGTATAAGTCTATCTCATAAAATAGCAGTTTTTGAAAAAATGTTCTTGAGTTTAATGTTCTTTTTACATATGTGTGACAGTTCTTAACTTCAGAAATAGTAGGAAGGCCTGAGAACGCATCGTCCAATACGCAGTGAGTGAAACTAATAAGACAAAGACGTTTGTCGAAATAATAGTGAGATAACACTTAATCTATTGACTTCAGAAATGTTGAGAAGATTGGAGAGCAAACCGGCCGAAATGTAAGATTCGGGATTAGGATAAGGGAGATTAGGATAAGGGAGATATTAAACTGGGTAGTTTTACTAATTCGCAATACGTAAGGTTTAAAATGAATTTTAGCTTTTATTGAAAGTTAAAGGATTTAAAATTTACTATTTCCAGTAAGCAAAATTCTCTGTGATTTATTTCAAACGGAAATAATATTGAGCAATATCAATTATTTTCAGTGAACTTAATAAAATCAGCCAATTTGACACATTTATAAACAAAAGTTAATGATCGGTTTTAAAATTCTTGCAAAAAATAATATATATACATATTTCTGAAACGTTCAGGAGAATTATAAGATTTAAAGTTAAATTAATCTCATTTGAAACAAATATTACTTATGGAATAAAATTTAGTATACAAGCATTGTCTAACCACGGAGTCTTTTTTTTAAGTATCGATCGATTTATCAACCGCCTAAGCTGTTGACAAGTTAAGTATGGAGACACATAATTGTTAGAAAACGATAAATTTTATATGATAGATTTTCTGTAAGAGAGGAGATCCTTTGAAACAAGAGACATAATAATGTCATGTATGAACTCCCATACTTAGAAAAATTAGGATGTTCAAACAATCGAAATTCTTTTTAAAAATATTCAGCTTGTAATAAGCTTTATACTATATGATTGGTAAATATAATTTTACTTAAGAACAATATTTCCTGAAAGTTAAACCACTGAAACTGATTTAAAAAAATTAAAAATCTTTATAAATTATTCAATTTAAAATTGTAAAAAAAACAAAAAATGAAAACAAATCTTGTAAAAATTCATTTTACATCGAAAATTCTTTTTTCTTCGGGCAATATTGTCTTTAATATATATTGTCTATTATCAGATTTTCGGTAAGACGTGGTGCGATTTTTCAAAATAAATTTGATAATTTAAATTCTTAAAAGAATTTCGATTTTGACTAATATAGTCACTAAAAATCATCACATTGGATTTCTCAAGTTTTCATAATATTTAGTAAGAGGACGAAACACATGTAAAACAATATTTTTACCAAAATTTTCTAATAAAATACACTTAAAAAATAACTTCATTCATTTGTGAATAAATCCTGAAAATTTCATGAAAAATCAGACAATTATTTAATGTTTGTAAGGATTTTTAAATATCATTTCTCTCAATATAAAATTTGCTATGCTAAAAGTTAGTAGATCCGCTGATGTGAAAAAAAAAACAAGTTTTTTTAATCAAATTTTTTAATGATCTAAAAAAGATTAAAAATTAATTAAATATTCAAAAATATTTTGATCTTTTCTTCTAATAATAAAGGTTGGCGATAAAACTATGTTTTCATTATATTTGGAGCCTGTTTGTTTAGCAGGGATCTACATTAATAGGGACAATTCATATGATGTTAATAATAATAATATTCAATTTAATCATTTCAGATCATATATAAAAGTTCAGAGAGCGTATTGGCTGAAAAAGTATAATCAAACAACAAATACAAAATTATTCTTGCTTTGAAAAGGGTGCTGAATTGTTATAAAATATAGGTTCTCCTATATGACAATGAATTTTTGACAATTTTTTTACTGATTTCGAGGAAACTTGAAGCAACAGAAATCTGGTTCTACAGAAGGATGCTGAGTATAGAATGGAATGAAAATGTGAGTAACGAAGACAAGAACAACTCGGTCACTTTTACTTAGTGTTACGTGCTAAGTGTAACAAAAAATGATAAAGAAAAAACGATTGACCAAAACTCAGAGATAAATCACAGATAAATAGTTAATTTACAAAACACACCAAATAAAATATTTACAAATATACGTTTTTTGTTGCATTCAAAACAAGAAACATAGAGTTTACTACTGGCAAGTGTTACAAGGAGAGAAGGGGAAGGTAAGGTGTCAAGTATCTTTACCCAATTAAGTTGGTGAAGAAGTTAAGTGTTATACTTTTTAGAAATCCTTAAATGAGTATATAAAGAATTAATTATTAGCTTGGTCAATGAAAGAGTCCAAAATATGTATTTACCCATATAGTTCCATGAGGTTCTCTTTCAGGTTTTAGTTGGTCGGCAGCTTCTTAGAGATCCTTTCGGCTGGATATAAATCATTGAATCATTACCGGAGTTGATAACATCAGCAAACCCTGGTAACAACTGAGTGTTCTCTGCCCAAAACCTATTTTTATAGGAGCTAACACATAATTTGCATATTTCTCAAACCTTTCGAATTCTCTTGATATTACTGAAACATTCTCGATCATTCTAGTACCTTCCAAACGTTCTGTCTCTAATTGCCTTGTTTTTACGACACCTTTCTGAATTAAAACTTTTTGGAATAACACTTATGACTCAAAAGAATCCCTTACTATAACTTTTAATACATTATTGATATTATTTTTATATATAAATGCATCCTTGTAACATTAGTATCAGAGAGAACGTTGAACTTTCTAGGACTCATAATAAGAAAAAAGGCTTGGAGAATATGATACTCACGGGACTTATTGAAAAAAAAGGTGGACAGTTACCTAATGAATTTCTATTAAAGTCTGGCAGAAGATAAACTGGGAGGAATGCTGGAAAGATAGAAATTACTTCAGCTACAAAGGATAGAATGTTGTGGAGAGCCATGATTACCAACATCCTGAAGGGACACGGCATATGGAAGAAGTAGAACTAGGCTAAGTGAATGGATGGTGGGACAGCGTTTAGAAGAGATGAGAAAAAGATAAAATTTATTAAGAGCTGCAAAGAATAGGAAATTGTGGCGAGCCATGATTACCAGCATCCTGAAGGAACACTGCACATAGAAGAAGAAGAAGAAGAAGAAGAAGAAGAAGAAGAAGAAGAAGAAGAAGAAGAAGAAGGTGTTTATGTTAATGTTTGGTAGAAAAGGAACTAGATAGCAAAAAGATAAACGTTGCCAAAAGTGACCGAGGGCAGGATATTGTGGAGAACCATTTCCCTAGTTTCCTTTTACTGACCTTTTTCTTTGTCTTTGTAGAAAGGATAATCTCCTCGACCGTCTAGCAATTTCAGCAAGGGTGGTAACAGCTGAAGTACGTCGTCTTTGTCCAAGTAGTAACCAAATTTGACGAGATGGTACAGCAAACGCAGGACCTGATGAAGAAGAAATGGGGACTTTACTAGAGATCGTCTAGCGCCATGTTTGATAAAACTACGACTGAAAAAGTATGTATATTTGCCGGTCACGTGTTGTCAAAATGAAAAGAAAAGGGTGAAAAACAGTTTACAGTCACATCAGTTTGAAACGCCGGTTCCTATAGATGATTTATAATGAACAAATTTAATCCATTTGCAGTTTTCAAAATGCATTATATATGGAATACATCACAGCAGCTGTAAGAAACGACTACAAATATTAGAAGCCCTAAACATAAAAGATATTATCTTCAATAAAATGATATTAAATTGCGAAGGAAACACATTAAATTCATTTGGCTTACGGTCATATCACGTTGAAAAACCAGTTTCCGTATGATTACCAAAGTTAAGCAACGTCAATCCTGCTCAATACCTAGATGAGTGATCACTTGGGAATACTTTGCGTTGTAAGATTGGATGTGCGTGTGGTGCAATGGATAATGGCTCAGAACTGTTGATCGAAGACCCGTGTTCCAATTATCGTTGGGTTCATTATATGCGTTGTGGTGTAATGGATGTCGGTGCGGAATGAGAAATCGGAGAGCCAAGTTCGAATTCCAGTTGAACTCGTTGCATTCAATTATGCGCAAATACCTTCAGGAAAAGTATTAATCCATCTTGGCAACAAGTCCACCGCAGAAAAAAAAATAACAACTATCTGCGGAAAAATCATCTGCCTAGTAAGTCATGGCTCGAAAGAGACATGATCGCTCAAGCGTGTATCCCGTTTGGCACTTAACTTAATCACTTGAATAGTAGGACAAATTGGGCTCTGTAGCCTTGGACAGCAACAAATCTACCGCAGAAAGAAATGGTAACTTACTGCGGGAAAATATTCTGCCTAGTCAGTCATATCTCTTTCAAGACATGATCACCCAAGCGTGTGTCACGATGACACTTGACACAATGATTGACATTGAAATAAGCTTCGGAAATATAGGAATCCACCTCTTCTCTTTTCAGTGTAAATTAGAAAATCTTGTATGACTAAAACAATAATTATCTAAAAGAAAATTCTTGCAATCTAAAATTGTTTTCTGGCTTTAAATAATCCCTTAAAGATTGATAAACTGTAAAAAATCTAAACTTATTTATAAATGAAACTTTGTCTCTGTGTGTGTGTGTGTGTGTGTGTGTGTGTGTGTGTGTGTGCGTTACCTATAGACTCCGAAACGGCTGAACTGATTTACTTGAAATTTTATACAGTTGTACTATAAGCTTCTGCGAGTGTTCTTAGCTAGGTTTGTGTCGAGGTACCCACGATAAATATCGAAAATCGATAATCGAAAAAATCCGGTCATAGAAAGAGTGGTCCGATTTTAATCAAATTTGATACAATCATAAACAAAGACATAAGAAACGATTTTCAGAAGTTTCAAGGTTTCAGTTCTTACAATAGTGCAGACAATCGATAATATATATATATATATATATATATATATAAAAGGAAATATGTTTGTGTGTGTGCCTGTTTATCTGCCTGTATGTCTCTATTTTTTTAGCCCTTTTATTTTAGTTTTTGTTTGGGGTTTGGCTCTAAGTAGGTATAATTGTAGTTCTTAGTCTCAGCCATGATACCATTTACTCAGAGGACTTATTTAGCCTTCAAAATTCAGTTTACGACGAAAAAAACTTATTTGATATCGATACCAGGAAATTAAAATTTGACTTACATCCATTCATTTTTCTTTCAGTCTACGGTTTCGCTTTATCTGGAAACAGCTATTGCTTTTTAGTCTTTCGTGCCAACGTCCAAAGAGTCTGAGCTCCAGGACCATGGATTAGTTTTAGAGCTTTCATTACACCCGAGCAACGCCGGGCTCTACTGCTAGTCAATCAATAAAAACATTGGGGATCGACAAGTAATAAACAATACAGGAAAAGAAAATCTTGACTGTGGATAAAAAAGTGTAAACGGTAACAGATCGATTAATTTTCTATAACTGTTATCAAAATTTAAAAACAAATATGATAATCTTTTTTTAAAATAAAATATTCTCCCAATACAACATCCACTCCTGGTAGAGAATTATTCAGCGACTAAGCGCAGTTTATGAGGATATGTAGGATAGATAACAGTTGACACAAAATTTGAAGACCTTATGATTGTAGTGATTATAATAGGAAATTTATAGTTAAATTATGAGTTCAAGAAGCTAGATAGAGAAATCAGAATAAAATTAATTCAGTGATGTCATTTGAAGAAAATTAAATAAAAAATTCTATTTTGAAACAATTTCAATAGATGAATTGTAATTACAGAGATAATTAATAAAGGCAAGATGTTCCTTCACAGGACTTTGTAAGTAGCATGTTCTAGCTATAAAAGTCTGAACCGATGGAACCAAAGAATGAAGCGCTCATCTGAACATTTGCCACTGGAAATAGCGATGGAGCAGCGACATACTTTCTACTGAAAAGAGGTTGCAGAAGGGAGAATAGGTTTTCGCCCGCAAACCCCTCAACAGATAATGTACTCTGTTAAGGATGGAAAGTAAGGATCGAGTAGGGCCAACCCAGCTATGGAAGAAAAACCCATTTTTGATCTAAAATTTACTCTTGGAAATATTAGAACGAGCCGAATATTTTTTAGCATTTTTAGCCAGTAGAATTTTAAAAAGTTTTACCGTATTTGGTATTGTTGAAGCTATCGCTAACATTTTTCTCGTTGTTTAGTAATTAATTTAATTTCATTTCATTTTCTAGGACTTCATGGTAAATAATATTTCTTAAGAAATTTTTTTTTTCCTTTTTAATAGCAACAAATATATTTCTGGGATTTCTTACTCTTTAGCATGCAACATAAAACTGACCATGCGTATATATTTCTTTCTGGATCCAACTTTCTATTTTTTGAAACGTTTGGCCTTGTGATTTTTATCGTTCTCACAAACGGAGGACGAACTGCAAACTGGATTATTGTATATGAACCCACTACATATACTGGTTTTACTACAACCACGCTCTCCCGGAGACTTACCTTTCTGATCAGAGTTCAATTAAACAACATTTCTTAGAAAAACATAGCCATGTAGTTAATATCAGACAGATTTTAATCAACAATACAATAATCTTCACTCATACACACAGTAAAAAGAACCTTTATTTTGTATGTTAAATAATAAAACTTTTAACTTTTTTAAACATTAATGAAAATGTCTTGTAATAAACTTCGCACACAAGTTAAACAAACTGTATTTTGTTCGTCTACTTCTTTCTATTTCTTTGCAAAATTTGTTCTCGAGGGTGTGACCGACCGTGTGACCGACAGACGGACGGATGGACGGAAATCAGATAATCTTATATATAGTTAGATACTATATATTCACTTGTGGTCTAGAGTGAAATTGGGACCCAGTAGCAACCATACTGATTAAGGAAAACTCAGGATTTAATCGGTAGTAATGAAGCAATATTTTGGTGTTAAGGTTAAATTTTCACGGAAAATTCCAGTACTTTTAGGTTGAACCCCGTGTTAATGTAGCCTTGTACCAGAACGAAGGAAATTTATTAAATACAAAGAAATCAAATTATGAAAAAAGAAAAACTTGACAAGAGAAAGTTAGCTAAACTGATAAAATTTTTAGAAAAAGGTAATGCAAAAAATTAAAGGAAATTTTTTGCAATTGATAGAAAATAATAAAGAAGCCATCAATGCCGAACGAAATTTTGTTTGTTGTGGCTTGTCATAACGGGTTTGTTGTGGCTTGTCATAACGGGTTTGTTGTGGCTTGTCATAACGGGTTTGTTGTGGCTTGTCATAACGGGTTTGTTGTGGCTATGCTTTTGTGCTAAATATTTTATTGGTTTCTCTCCAAATTTAAGAAAATAAAAATTGCGGAAAAAAAAATCTAAAAAAGACGATGGTTTCTTTTTATGTGCTTTGTAAATTTTGATAAGAACGTTTTTAACCGAACGCATTTTGACATTTATTTGAATTTCTGAAAAGAGGCGGCGTTAATATTGATTCGCTGAAACCAGTTTCTGTGTTTTTGTTGTTGTTGCTATAGCACTTCAGCCGATGCACCTTCTGACCTTCGTTCACGTTGAATTTCTGAGATAAGGTGTTGTTCTTCGTCTAACCCTAAACCGAATCAGTTACCACGTCGTCGTTGTATTTATCCCCACGTCCCGGCCAATGTATACGGCAACTTTCTTTTACGCTTTTCAATTGAAAAAATATCAAATGAATGATTTATTTCTTCTCAGATAAACAGTGACTTAAGTTGATATCACTTGAGAAAAGAATGAGACAACATTTTGCATTTTCCCATTTCCAAGATATTCTTTCAAAAAAGAAAACGCTCCAGTGACGACAGTCAACCAAGACAAGCAGCGGTACTTATCATCAGAAAGCCTAAGTTTAAGATTTCAAGTTCAAGACACACGTGACGGTAGCCTAGTGGATTAAAGCGGTGGTTCGTGAATTTGGTGAGATAATAATTGTGACTATTTACACCATTTCCATCCTTCAGACTGTTGTTCACATTTTTATTGCCATATTCACGACGTTTCGATTATTGTCCACACCGGCTTTCTTCAGGTGTACGGTGAAAACTATAACCGAACTCTTTATTCAGACCACAGGGGGTAGATTGTTCTAATTCTACATGTGATTCCTTTTTTGGATATCTCAGTTTCAGTTAATTCTCTTTAGTAAGTCAACTCTCTAAGTTTTTGTTTTTTTTTCTGTTCTGGCCAGGTATTGAACTCACAAATGTTTGGGTTAAGTTACTTTTTGGATGACTTCAACCAACACTTTTAGCCACTGGGATATCAGTGAATTAATTTTTTTAGAGTTATATACCTAATGTCTCAGTAAAATCTTTTTACCAGAGCTCATATTACAATTTTTGTCATTGTTTTTCTCTAGCACTCATTATTGGTTAAATTACCGGTTCCCATATTGTGTTCATGTATATGTTTGGTTAGCTGAGATGTTTGTGGTTTAGTATATGTGCTATTTCCTTAAGGTTTTGCATTTTCCAGTGACTTACTCTGTATTATTTCAATCGCAAAAATTCACTTGCCAGAGTACCCAAGGAAAATGGCCCAGTGGATAAAAGTGTAGGTTGAAGTAATCCCAAAAGTGACGTAGTTCAGAGAGTTGTGAGTTCAATAAATTTGGAGTTTGATCACTAAACAGATTAGCCGAAACTGAGATATCTCCCCCTCAACAAAAAAGTGTGGCACGTGGAAATTTAAACAATCTACCCACTAGACTAAATAAATTGTTCAATTCAAAACTCTAACACTAGAGAAGAAGAGCGGAGAAAGCAACGGCCGAAACGTCGATAAAAATGAGGGCAACGGTCCGAAAAATGTAAATAGTGTGAATAATTACAATACATCATCACAGAAATATAGACAGATATTGAAGGTGAATATGGCAAGGAAAGATGAGGACAACAGTCCGAACAATGTAAATAGTGTAAATAATTACAATACCTCATTTCAGAAATATAGACAGATATTGAAGGTGAATATGGCAACAAAGATGAGGACAACAGTCTGAACAATGTAAATAGTGTAAATAATTTACAATACCTCATTTCAGAAATATAGACAGATATTGAAGGTGAATATGGCAACAAAGATGAGGACAACAGTCTGAACAATGTAAATAGTGTAAATAATTACAATACCTCATTTCAGAAATATAGACAGTTATTGAAGGTGAATATGGCAACAAAGATGAGGAAAACAGTCCGAACAATGTAAATAGTGTAAATAATTACAATACCTCATTTCAGAAATATAGACAGATATTGAAGGTGAATATGGCAACAAAGATGAGGACAACAGTCTGAACAATGTAAATAGTGTAAATAATTACAATACCTCATTTCAGAAATATAGACAGATATTGAAGGTGAATATGGCAACAAAGATGAGGACAACAGTCTGAACAATGTAAATAGTGTAAATAATTACAATACCTCATTTCAGAAATATAGACAGATATTGAAGGTGAATATGGCAACAAAGATGAGGACAACAGTCTGAACAATGTAAATAGTGTAAATAATTACAATACCTCATCTCAGAAATATAGACAGATATTGAAGGTGAATATGGCAACAAAGATGAGGACAACAGTCTGAACAATGTAAATAGTGTAAATAATTACAATACCTCATTTCAGAAATATAGACAGATATTGAAGGTGAATATGGCAACAAAGATGAGGACAACAGTCTGAACAATGTAAATAGTGTAAATAATTACAATACCTCATTTCAGAAATATAGACAGATATTGAAGGTGAATATGGCAAGAAAGACGGGGGCAACTGCCCGAAAAATGTAAATAGTGTAAATAATTACAATATTTAATCTCAGAAATATAGACAAATATTGAAGGTGAATATGGCAACAAAGATAAGGACAACAGTCCAAACAATTTAAATAGTGTAAATAATTACAATACCTCATCTGAGAAATATAGACAGATATTGAAGGTGAATATGGCAACAAAGATGAGGACAACAGTCCGAACAATGTAAATAGTGTAAATAATTACAATACCTCATCTGAGATATTGTGATTTCTATTCCTGATCAAGGATACTACTTGAGTAGAATGCGGCGTTCGACAACTGATCAGTACTAAAGATGAGAACTCAACGAGATATTCATAGACATTGCCAGTGTAAAGAGAACATTCTAAGCCCATGGAATAAATAAAGGTTCCCAACTTATAATTTTTAAAAACTTTAGTAAGCTTAGCCTTGCAAAACGCCAAATGTTTGCTGCTCGCAATAAATGTAAACGAATTTTCGAAGGAGCAAAATCTTTGCCGAGGGAATGAGGCGCCGTATTCCATCTAACAACCTTAACTCTCGTGATTAACCCTTTAATAGGGTATTAAATAAGAGCAAGGTCTGTATTCCCCCGTCCTCAATTAATATGACGTGTTAAAATCCTCTGCTGATAAAGATGAATGTTTTGCCCGTAAATCTAATCTATCTAAATCTAAACTTATTTATAAATGGAACTTTATCTGTGTGTGTGTGTCCGTTAGCTACAGACTCCGAAACGGCTGAACCGATTTTCTTGGAAATTTATACTATAAGCGCCTGCGAGTGTTCTCAGCTTGGTTTTGTGTTGAGATACACACGATAAATTTCGAAAATCGATAATCGAAAAAATTCGGTTATAGAAGGAGTGGTCCGATTTTAATCAAATTTGATACACTCATAGACAAAGACACAAGAAACGATATTCAGAAGATTCAAGGTTGCAGTTCTTACACTAGTGCAGAAAATCGATAATATATATATATATATATATATATATATATATATATAAAAGGCAAGATGTTTGTGTGCGTGTCTGTTTATCTGGCTGTATGTCTCTATTTTTTCAGCCATTTTATTTTAGTTTTTGCTTCGGCTCTAAGTAGGTATAATTTTAGTTTTTAGTCTCAGCCATAATACCATTTACTCAGAGGACTTATTTAGCCTTCAAAATTCAGTTTACGACGAAAAAACTTATTTGATATCGATACCAGGAAATCAAAATTTGACTTACATCCATTCATTTTTCTTTCAGTCTACGGTTTCGCTTTAACAACTATTGCTTTTTAGTCTTTCGTGCCAACGTCCAAAGTGTCTGAGCTCCAGGACCATGGATTAGTTTTAAAGCTTTCATTACACCCGAGCAACGCCGGGCTATACTGATAGTCCTCCTTAAACTCTACTCTTGACTCATCTGGAGTATTCCTGCTTAACTTCCCACTTAAAAACTGAGTCTCTGTTGAGTGATATGTTTATACCTCTTTTATCATCTCTAACCTAGATCCTCACAAAGCATGTGGCACTGGTGGTATCCCTGTAATAGTCATTAAGAAGTGTGACATCGAACTAGGCTACAAAAATCTCCTAAGCCAACCAAACGGAGAGATGAATACTATATGGGTATCAGTAATACGGAGTGCCAGAGAAAATCATTAGTGTCAAAAATTAACATAAAAATTGCAATATTAACTCTGGTAAAAATACTAGAGTAGACCATTAAAATTTAAAAAATGTTAAAGAAAACCATTAACATCGAAAATTGCAATAAAACCATTAACATCGAAAATTGCAATATGAACTCTGGTAAAAAGTGATTACTGAATATTGCTATATCAGAATGTCGGTTCACAGTGTTGTACGGGACAATTTTTCTCTCCAGAATCTATCTTACATATCTCTAAGTCTACCAATTCTCTATGCTTAGAATATTACTGCCACATATGGTTTGTTGCCCCTGCTATTTACCTTGATCTCATTGATAAGATCCAAGAATCAGCAATATTATTGGTTCAGATCTGGTACCTCAGGTTTAGTCACTTTCCCACTGCTGCAAGTTTACCTCTGTATCGTTTCTATAAATAATTTTATGCTAATAGTTTGGATGAGCTCTTTCCTCTTGTACCCTGAAGTTCTGAATTTGAGTGCAGTATTTGACTGGCATTGAGATCTCATCAACATTTTTGTTGAGCGAGTTAGATGTAGCAGTAAATTCTATGCTAACTGTTTCTTTCCTTACACTTCTTGAGTGTGGGACTCCCTTCCAGCTCCATGCTTTCCAGCAAACTTTAATCTTCAAAAATTTGAATGCAATGTCAATCACTATCTACTGTTCTCCTGAATACTCTTTCCTCTTTCCACTCATTATTGATGTTTCACCTCCTAATTCATCCACACCCTGTAAACCCTGTGTGCTTTACGGTCTTACATAGGGATTGATGATGCAAATGTTTACAGAATCGTTGCATCAATTTATCAATTGCTTTTTGACCGCCAGTCATTTATTGAGCTCTTTTTTTTTTTTTTTAACCCTCAGACATTTATTTAACTTCCTGAATGATCTAATTAATGCCCAGGTGTTGATACCAATCACCCAGGAGACCCCTGTGCTAAAATAAACTAAATATGAAATTGAATCCATTGCTAGGTCAGCTGCTAAGGAAGTTTATTTCAGTGTATACGGGATACTTTTTCTCTCCAGAATCTAAACTTATTTATAAATGATAGAAACGATATTCAGAAGTTTGAAGGTTGCAGTTCTTACAATAGTACAGAAAATCGTTAATATATATATATATATATATATATATATATATATATATATATAAAAAGGCAAGATGTTTGTGTGTGTGTCTGTTTATCTGCCGGTATGTCTATTTTTTCAGCCCTTTTATTTTAATTTTTGCTTCGGGTTTGGCTCTTAGTAGGTATAATTTTAGTTTTTAGTCTCAGCCATGATACCATTTACTCAGAGAACTTATTTAGCCTTCAAAATTCAGTTTACGACGAAAAAACTTATTTGATATCGATACCAGGAAATCAAACTTTGACTTGCAGCCATTCATTTTTCTTTCAGGTATCGCTTTAACTGGAAACAACTATTGCTTTTTAGTCTTTCGTGCCAACGTTCAAATAGTCTGAGCTCCAAGACCATGGATTAATTTTAAAGCTTTCATTACACCCGAGCAACGCCGGGCTATACTGCTAGTATAAAATAATTTGTGTCTATTCAGTAAGCATATTGGGGCTTATATCTGAGTTGTGTAAAGATAAAGTTAAAATAGGGAATATTTTTTCTGTTGAATAAACAAATAGAAGCTGATAACAGAGATGTAAATGCTTAAGGAGAAAGTGAAAGGAAATATTTCTCACCTGTTCAATGAGCATGTTGAGGCCGATGTCTGAGGCATACATACATTTATTTCCCTGAAGGAATTCAGCGATCCAATCGCGTAAGACTGGAAAAATAGCGACCAGCTCTTTAACCACCTGGCAAAAAAAAGAAAAAAAATGTTTAGTTTGATTTTAAATTATTTCCAAAACTCAAAATAATAATTATAATTCAATGAGCTTAACATATTGGCTCTGAAATCAGTAAAATAAATATTGAGATATCTTTCCTAACTTTGCTAAAAATGTGAGTTTTTTTTACTAAAAAAGCACTTGTATTTCATTTCACCTCGCTGGAAACTATAATTTTGATTAGGCTCAGCGAAAGTTGACTATGATAGTAGGTAAAGAAATATTGTGGGATGATAATTAACTCTGCGTTAATCACCTCGGATTTCCGAAAATGGATAGTCTCCTGGTGTCAGCCTCTTACGATACCTGAGCTACAACAGTGCCACGCCGTGTGCTACACACCCTCACTGAATCAGAAAAGTAGCGAGGGTAGCAAAAGAAACAAAGTTTTCAAGAAGGAATTACAAGACATTGAAAAAATGAAGGTAAAAAACCCCATGTAAATAACGCGAGGTTAAGAAGTTATTTTTTTAAACCATTCCTATCATCATTAAATACTCCAGGCTTGTTTTTTAAAAGTCTTGACATGCCGGTAACGAGATCTTCAGTCAACATCTATAAAGGGTGTTAATCTTTGCGAAGTGAATATAATTACTTGCAACTGGGTTTCGAATTAGGAGCAACCGAAAAATCCGGCAGTTTTTATCAAAACTCAGTTTTATAAAAATTATAGAGGAGATGCAAAACACCGTATATCAACCCTCTTGACGATGGCATAAAAGATCCAGTATCATATTCCGAGGATATGACGAATGTTGAGATTTAGCGCCAAATAACTCTAGATATATCAGCAAAGATTTTATATAGAATGCAATTACCATACTGTTACAACGTTAGCGTGAACGTTATTTTTGCCGCCATTTCTGTAACATTAGTTTTCGTAACGTTATTCCGAAGGGGACTTTTGGTAACTAGCTATTAGCGACTTATAACATTTTCGTTGTAGTAAGAGGAACGAGGGTCAGTGGATGTTGGACGATAGTAGTCGACAGTTAGTCGAATAGGAAAGTTGTCAGCGGCCTGGCAAGATTACACTGCGTAATACATATTACATCGAGTTCCTAACGTTTTGTACGTCGAACCTATTGGGACCGATTTTAGCACAAATACCAGCCTCCATTGCGAAAATAACTCCAGAACAATTTTGGATCTCATCTTCG
Source organism: Ascarosepion bandense (assembly GCA_037127315.1). NCBI lineage: Eukaryota > Metazoa > Mollusca > Cephalopoda > Sepiida > Sepiidae > Ascarosepion > Ascarosepion bandense. The sequence continues at coordinate 3,146,923 of JBBBDQ010000708.1, forward strand.
TCCATGGTATCCTCAGCATCTTTGATCTTTGATGAGATCGTCCAGCATTGTATTCACTTGTATACAGAAGAACAGATATCACATACACACCTAGTCGGTCATTCATTTAGGTATTGACCAGGCTCGATGCTGCTTAACTTCGGTGATTGTATGGAAAACCGGTGTTTCAAAGTGATGAGCGCACAAGCCGGTCATTTATTTGGCAAGCTGCACATCACATGGATTGAATATCACTTTTGATAGAAGCATCTTTGTAGCTTCAACGGTAGTTGAAATAGTTCGGCTATTTAATCTTTGTAGAATTTCAACTATGTATTAAGACAGTATTACTATTAGTAAAAGAAAGAATTAATAACATCTGATGAGACGTTTTGACGAAAAACACAAAATTACACAACTTACAAAATCTCCTTGGCTTTTCTCTTCATCCTTTGAGCCAACATAATCGTATATGAAACAGATATTGGGATGATCCAGGACAGAGTAATTGTTTCCGACATCGACGAATAAACCTGTATGGAGAAAAAGAAAAACATGGTTTTTAATTAAAAAATCTATAAAATAGTACTTGCAAAATCTTCATTGCACACAAAGTAACAATAAAGTTACTGATTTATGGGGAATTATCAATGATTCCGTTTTTGCAAAGAAACCGAGAAATATCGATGACCTGAATCAATTTATTCGAGACTCATTTGCAGACTTAAGCCGTTACAACCATTTGTGTCGAGACATTTGTCAAAGCGTTCTCTCACCTTGTATGGAATGAATTGAAGCAGGTGACTTGCAGTTCGAATAGTATGGCTTCTGTACCTGAAAGCGAAACACTGCACCTCCTCGGGTTGACTCTCACACAAGATCTCAAGTGGAAAAACTATATAGAATCCATAGGTAAATCGGCTGCTAAGAAAGTCGGTTCTCTATGTAGGGTCTGGAAGTTTTTACCGTCCAAAACAATCCTGCACATATACAACTCCACCATCCGTCCGTGCATTGAGTATTGCTGCCATATCTGGTCTGGTGCTCCTGCTATCCACTTAGGTGTCCTCGACTGAATCCAACGGAGAATCTGTACAGTGATCGATCCCGACTTGGCAGCTAGGATACAGTCGCTTTCTCACCGACGCAGTGTGGTTTAACTGGGTCTCTTATACAAATGTTTTCACGTCTTCTGCTCCGATGAACTTTGCTCACTGGTGCCCCCTATATACGAATTTCCTCGAGCCACAAGATTAGTAACTAGGTCCCACCCTTATACTGTGAAACCAATAAATTGTAAACACAAATTCTACTCCAGCAGTTTCTTTTCTCGCACTTCCCGCTTGTGGAATTCTCTTCCGCATACTTGCTTTCCTGACAGTTACAATCTCCAAGAATTTAAATGTAAAGTCAATAGTCATCTCTTGTCTGACTAACTTACATCCTCTCTCTCATGCTTTTCTACATCCACCCCACTCTCATCAGTACTCTCTTCCCTCTCCTACTCTCTTCCTGACACCCCTGCAACCTCTCACTCCTCAACATTCCTCCTATGTAACCCTCTGCACAACAGTGGCAGTAAAATGCCTTGCTTGAGGCGACACGACTATAAAAAAAATAATTTACTATTGTTTACCATAGTATTTTATCTTCATAACCATTTTTCAAAATAAATATTTGGACAGTTGCATAGTCTAAATTGTTACTAGCAGTATAGCCCGGCGTTGCTCGGGTGTAATGAAAGGTTTAAAACTAATCAATGGTCCTGGAGATCAGACTCAGCCTAAAGAATATGTGAAATAATAAAATAATTGCGACAATTTACCAATCGCACGTAATAAAATAATTGCAACAATTTACCAATCGCACATATATAGTATAGCACGGCGTTACTCGGGTGTAATGAAAGCTTTAAAACTAATCCATAGTTCAGGAACTCAGACTCTTTGGATGTTGGCTCGAAAAACGTAGGTTGTTGAAAGGTTGATCTCGAAGCCGTAGAACTTACTAAAATTAATGGATGTAAGTCAAATTTTGATTTCCGGTATCGATGACAAACTGATATCAATCATCATCTTCTTTCTTAATTCCTCGTCTTTTATTGTTATATCTCTTTAATAAGGTTTTCTTTTCTCATATTACACCATATTAAGTAACCTCTTGTGTGTTAGTGGTTTTATTACCTTTCTAGAGGTGGAAGGATAAAAAAAACTCTCTTTTTGAAAAGACAATGGTGTGGTTTCCTGCCGGCTTTGAATTTAAATTTGTCCTTCTCTTAGACTTATTGCTAATCAGTGTTAAATAATCTCGTATTCACTGCAATTTAACACATAGTTGCAGAAGAAAAGAAACAAATTCTTGTCCTTCCAAAAGGGATTTGTGTGAAAGTAAGCGCAACAACCTGCATAGATATGAATTCAGCTTGTTGGTTCCACTTCCTGTGCCGACATTCTTTATACTACACACACATATCAAAAAATGCCTAATTTATTCATTATCTAATGTTGACCAATGGAAAATGTAATTAAACCACAAATCATTTTAGCAACAGTTGATGACATCTAAACCATAAATCCGATGGTTCCCACCAAATCATCTCTATGTTGTATATAACAGGATGCGTCCTTACAAAACGGCAGAAAATAACCTTTGGGGTTAACAACCTTTTCTAAAACTAAGGGAACAGAGCATTCCATATATGTGCGTCTTAGGAGGATCTTAGAATAACATTTAGTTGCAATCATATTTATTGAACATTCGTAGCAAAGAACCAATATTTTCTCCACCAGGTCCATTCATGTAACTCCTCTCCGTTGCTTAAAAGGGTTGGATTAGGAATAAAACCTGACACCTGAGGCGTACAAGAGACAGTTGAAAAATGTGTCCTTGACCTTACGTTTATATAGAAACTAGCATCATAGCTCGGCGTTGCCCGTGCAACTCAGAACATTTTAGCAGTAGGACTCGGTTATATAAAAAAATAGTTATATAAAAAATTGTTGTTTAAAAATTGTTAAAAAATTCCATTAAAAATTCTATTTTCTTTTGTTTTGCGTAAACGTGATTTGATGTTTTGTGTGACATTGTAAACAACATTGCGTTTGTTTTTGTTTCAAAATTACAGGGGAAAATATTTACATTTTTTGTTGACTAAATGAATTTAACATAAAAATAAAAATTATTTATTTTGTTTTACTGAAATTAGAAATATAAAAACTATTACGCTCTCAGTTCAGAAATTTTCGAAGAATATTTAAAAATGTAGAAATATTAAAACTATTACGCTCTCAGTTTAGAAATTTTTAAAAAATATTTCTTTCGTTTCAAAAATAACGGAGAAAATTTACACGTTTTTTTTGTTGACCAAATGAATTTTTAAAACGTCGGAATAGAAATTAAATATAAAGGCTCTTTTTGTTTAGTCGCATTTGACACGTGTAATTTGATTTCTGCGATGTAATCTAGCAACCATCTTAAATCTTAAATGTTTTACGGAGAAAATGTAAGCAATCTGCACCATTGGCTAAAAAACGCGAAAGGGAAAATTGCTAAACTTAAACTCAAAAAGTATGTGTCGACCTGTCTTACCTGTAGATACGTGTCCCTAGAAAGTTTGAATGGCGTAGCTTAAAAATGTAGGTGTGCATAAGGAACAGTCACACAGACTCACAGATTGCCTTTTATATATATAGATAAACTCAAAAAGTATGTGTCGACCTGGCTTACCTGTAGATATGTGTCCCTAGAAAGTTTGAATGGCGTAGCTTAAAAATGTAGGTGTGCATAGGGAACAGTCACACAGACTCACAGATTGCCTTTTATATATATAGATAAACTCAAAAGTATGTGTTGACCTGGCTTCCCTGTAGATATGTGTCCCTAGAAAGTTTGAATGGCGTAGCTTAAAAATGTAGGTGTGCATAGGGAACAGTCACACAGACTCACAGATTGCCTTTTATATATATAGATAAAATCAAAAAGTATGTGTCGACCTGGCTTCCCTGTAGATATGTGTCCCTAGAAAGTTTGAATGGCGTAGCTTAAAAATGTAGGTGTGCATAGGGAACAGTCACACAGACTCACAGATTGCCTTTTATATATATAGATAAAATCAAAAAGTATGTGTCGACCTGGCTTCCCTGTAGATATGTGTCCCTAGAAAGTTTGAATGGCGTAGCTTAAAAATGTAGGTGTGCATAGGGAACAGTCACACAGACTCACAGATTGCCTTTTATATATATAGATAAACTCAAAAAGTATGTGTCGACCTGACTTCCCTGTAGATATGTGTCCCTAGAAAGTTTGAATGGCGTAGCGTAAAAAATGTAGACGTGCAAAGCTTACAGTCACACACAGACTCACAGATTGCTTTTATATATATAGTATTATAACAGTCGGTTGGAAATTTGTCTATAAATGTTATACTGGGATCATGTAACCCAAAACTACCTTCCACATGTCGAGTTATCGACAAGTAAACCGGTTCCCACAACTAGGATTTTCTGATGAAAAAAGTGGCTAGACCTCTAGAAGTATTAAAGTCAAGAACCGTTAAATCGGGGATTAAGCTTCTTATAAGGTAAATGACAATTTACCACAATGCGATGGACTGGGTTCTAGAACTACATATGCAGACAATGCTGTGAGGAAATGGCAGTGATTCGACTGACGGCTCACTAGACTGAAGTCAAGATCCAAAGCAGCGTGCTCCCGCGATGAAATCAACGACCGCGACCAAGACGAGACTTCAAGTTGGAGGACATCGACTGTGGTTGAATTTGGGGAGAGATGGTCTCCGCCAAGTTTACTTGACTAAGACACGCTACTATAAATATATAAACGCAAACATAGGGAGTATTATAAGCCGCATGGTTGGATCATCTGTGAGTAAACGGACAGCATTAAAATCAAGACCGATTAAAGAGTGGATGAATCTTATCTATCACTATCTCCATAGCTATATATGCAGTAATTGCCGTAATGACACAGCATCGATCACCGAGAGGGCGTTTTATTTTGAAATCATCTGCCAGGATGGTGGTTTTCTTCGATGGAATGAACAGCTACATGTCTGCAAGAAAGGCTAGCCTGCAAGTTAGAGGACATTGGTTGTGGGTGGACCTGAAGAGATAGACACCGTCGGGCCCAATTGTTCAAGATAAGCCACGCGCGAGTGAATACCTTCCTGGATTTCAAGCCAGATATTTGTAGGTAAATGATATGGTGCTCAGTGACGAAGCCACCCTACGAATGATGAGACTGCTGCTACTGTTGATGATAATGGTGCAATTCTGATAAGTTAGGCAATGGCTTGTGTGAAACTTATGAGGTAGGTATTCGGGTTGAATTCGTTGCGTTCACTTCCGCGCAAATACCCCTGAAAAAAGTAATAATCTCTGTCTCTTCTCCCTTCAACTATGGGTTAAATAGCAGGACAGATTGGCAACTCGTCTACTCCAAAAAGTAATGGCAACCTAATGCGGGAAATTTTCTGCCTAGTCCTTCATGTCTCTTTCGAGATATGATCGGCCAAAGGTATGGCACTTAACTGACTGACTGATTCGGGATACCTATCAAGTACAATACATGAAACTGTTACAGATGGTGAGTCGGTCAGTTGGTAAAATTCAAAAAAAGAATCTGCAATGTTATTGGTCCTGGGACGGTACTGTAGCTTCCCTATGATTTTCTATTAATATTTTCATGGGAACTATTCCGAGAAACTTTCCTCTATGAGATGAATTTTAGTGCAGTACTAGAAAAAATGATTAAAAATGAAAATCCATAAAACATGTGTTAAACATACACAGTAATTAATTCTTTTTTTTACTTTCCTAAAATTATTTAATTTCAAAATGAGATCATTGTTTCCTTGTCAACAGTAAAATGTATCTCAAATCCAATTTAAACTGCATTATTTCAATTGAAAATTGCTGGGAAAAGGGCTGTGGAACGAATTTACCGCATCATGAGCAAATTAGTCTTGCTGACATTCTCTCGTGCAAAGAAATAAAATAACGAAACAAAATAGATGCTTCGGGATTTCAATGATCTATTAAAAGATAATTATAAATATCGCCATCTGCTATAAAAAGAAATGAAAAGCTACTCAATGAAATAAATTTACTCTTATTAAATTTATCTATCTATCTCAATTTGTTCTTATCTATCTATCTATCTATCTATCTATCTATCTATCTATCTATCTATCTATCTATCTCAGTCTGTTCATTATCTATCTATCTATCTATCTATCTATCTATCTATCTCATTTGTTCATTTATTCATATCTATCTATCTATCTATCTATCTATCTATCTCAGTTTGTTCATTATCTATCTATCATATCTATCTATCTATCTATCTATCTATCTATCTATCTATCTCAGTTTGTTCATTATCTATCTATCTATCTATCTATCTATCTATCTATCTATCTATCTATCTCAGTTTGTTCATTATCTATCTATCTATCTCAGTTTGTTCATTATCTATCTATCTATCTATCTATCTATCTATCTATCTATCTATCTATCTATCTATCTATCTCAGTTTGTTCACTATCTATCTATCTTTCTATCTATTTATCTATCTATCTATCTATCTATCTATCTCAGTTTGTTCATATCTTATCTATCTATCTATCTATCTATCTATCTATCTATCTATCTATCTCAGTTTGTTCATTATCTATCTATCTATCTATCTATCTATCTATCTATCTATCTATCTTTGTTCATTATCTATCTATTTCAGTCTGTTCATTATCTCTCTCTTTCTCTCTCTCTCTCTATATATATATATATATGTCAGTAACTTCTTTTCTATCTATCTATCTATTTATCTATCTATCTATCTATCTATCTATCTATCTATCTATCTATCTATCTATCTCAGTCTGTTCATAACTATCTATCTCATTCTCTTCATATCTATCTATCTATCTATCTATCTATCTATCTATCTATCTATCTCAAGTTCTTTATAATCTATCTATCTATCTATCTATCTATCTATCTGAAGAGACAATAATAGACAAATAGTTGAATAAAAGAATTAACAAGGCGGAAGATAACGAATAAACGAGATAATCCCTAGAAAGTTGCAGTGAAACGAGAACAACCCTAATCTGTAGATTAAATGAATGATTCAGACCGAAACTCTTAGAAGTTTATCCGGATCGATAAACACCCATAGAAGACCAGAGGGCGCAACGATCGAACCGTTTTGATAAATAACAACAATGAGGACGTTCGTCCGAATTTAAATCATTATGACGTCTACCCCTTGCCCGGTCCGTACCCAAGTTCGTTACCCTCGGCTGATTGCAGAGTTAATCGGTTCGGCCAAAGCCTTTTCTCGCCCCACGTTGTGCTGATTCACAGCAAGACTGGCTTAGCCTAAATGTTCGACCGGAATCGATGACTTGGTCCGGTTCATTCAGAAAAAAGACTCATGATAAAATAACTTGGATGAAAAAACGTATTTGTATGTCATTCTTGAATACAAAGTTGTTAGTACACTTATTGATGCCAAACAGGTCAATATTCTCCATGCAATAACTATCGACTCTTCTCCATTATAGTGACACAATGTTTGTTGTCTTGATTTTTAACGAGATTTCTGGAAAAAGCTTTGTGTCAGAGATGTTTCTTCAGGGCTGCAAATCACATAGATCAGCCGAAGCGATGGTCTCGTCTCTCTCTCTCTCTCTCTTTCTCTGGTTTGCACACCCTCTATGTCTGTACCCTTTCTGTGACTTTGCTGTTCAGAATCTCCCGCATCTAGGTGGAGTATGACTTGGTCTTGGAATGTTAGCGTTTCCCACATTCTACATTTTCTATTTTTGTCACCTGATCAAGCCAGTCTTCTTGCTTTGTGTGAGTGTATCTCACCATCACTGCGCGAGGAATGGGGTCCAACCTAAACGGTAAAACACCGACATCGCTCAAAATTCTGTCTCATGGTGCTTTTGTGTGTGGTCGTTTTCGCACATGGGATTTATCAATTTAGACCTTTTGCCAACAAGTAACAAAACGGGGGACAATCCCTTGATTTGAGATGTCTTATCGCATTTCATCAGAAAAAAAAATTAATTACTATTCTTTTCCTATTTCGTTTTGAAAACCTGTTTGCTCTTAAAAATTAGCTTTCATCAATCGACTGAATTTCGCGCTCAGAGTCCGCTCCATATGCAATGATCGTAAAAAGATTACCTAAGATGGCTGTTCGTTTTCAATGGTCTTTAAAATATTATCTACTAGCATCATAGCCTGGCGTTGCCCGTGCAATTCAGAACATTTTAGTAGTAGGAGAAGATGCCAATGAGAGGAGTAGATAACAATAACAACAACAAATAATAACAAATAATAATAATAACAACAAATATCCAGTAGAACCTCCTTCTCGAGTATTAAAGATAGCTTCGCGAGGATTGGCTTGGGCCTCGTAGTCAGAAATGAAATAAATTTGCAAGAAAGATTTGATGTTTTGTGTGACATTGTAAACAACATTGCGTTTGTTTTTCTTTCAAAATTACGGGGGAGAATATTTACATTTTTTGTTGACTAAATGAATTTAACATAAAAATAAAAATTATTTATTTTGTTTTACTGAAATTAGAAATATAAAAACTATTGCGCTCTCAGTTCAAAAATTTTCGAAAAATATTTAAAAATGTTGACATTTAATTTTAGAGGAAAAAGTTACATTAATACCACACGAATTACAGACAGTTGATTTCCTTCATTAAATATTTAGCGAAAAAAAAAACTATATATTTTTTTTAATTTTATTTTCTGAAGTATGAAATATTAAATCTGAAAAAAAATCTTAAATAATTAAATTAAACATTGCCACTTTTTTTTTTTACATATTTTGTTTTTGTTTGAAAAACAGTTTTCTTAAATATTTTTTTTTCAGAATTACGGGGAAAATATTAACATTTTTTGGTTTTCCAAATGGATTTTTAATACGTCTGAACAAAAATTAAATATAAAGGCTCATTTTTCTTTTAATAAAAATATTTTAGTCGCGTTTGACACGTGTGATTTGATTTCTGTGACGTAATTTAGCAACCATCTTGGATCTTAGATGGCTATGGAGCAAATGTAAAAAATTGGCTCCATTGGCCAAAAGGTACCAAAGGGAAAATTGCTGAACTTCAACTTAAAAAAGTATGTGTCGACCTGGCTTCCCTGTATATATGTGTCCTTAAAAAGTTTGAATGGCGTAGCTGAAAAAATGTAGGCGTGCATAGGGAACAGTCACACACAGACTCACAGATTGCCTTATATATATATATATATATATATATATATAGACGGCGAAATCCCAAAATTAAATTGAAATAGAGCGTTATTATGGAAACCTCCTTTCTTTCTCCACTATAGACAGAAACGTCCTTCTCTATTCGTTGACCGGTAGTGATTAGTTATTCTCGGCCAGTCTGCAGAGCAAGCTCTGGTACGTGGACCTTATATTCTGTCTGTGATATGTAAGAGACTGCCCGAGACTTCCAATCCAGTGGTTTATATAACTGCGCATATCACAAATCTTTCCCACGCCTGAATACTGTTTTGAGGTCACGTTCTTCTCTATTTGGTGATCGGTAGTGACCCAAGGTCAGCCCACTGGTGCGCCCTTTTTTGGTCTGGGAAGAAATTTGAGTACAATGTTTATTCCAGTATCATACGGTATATTTAAAATACATTATTTCCTATAAACTAGCTACTGTTTTAACCGATAAAACAAACCCCATTTCCCGATTCAAATGCGCAAATGAGAAGCAGCATAATGGCTATAAACTAGGAAAACCCCATTGGAGGACAGAGTTCGAATTAAAGATGAAGCTACTCATACGTATTTACGACCACCCCCTGCACAATGTCCTATTACTAATCATTTAAATCATATTGTTTTCAGGAACAGGCAACAATAACGTAACTAGGAAAAGAATAGATGATTGAGCGATATTACGTGGCCTTTCTAGGCAGAATCAAAAATTGCTACTATGTCCATTGTCAATATTAACATATGAAGCCCAGTGAATGTGAACCACTCAAATACGTTATTCTGATAAGCCAACATTTTGTACTCATGTCAGCAATCAGTGCCCGAAAAGTTGCTTTGGAACGCTGAACTTCACAGAGGTCGGAATACCACACGCGGTACGACAAATAAAAACGCATTCTAACACCCCAATCAAAGCAACAAAAAAAAAAACTGATTACACTACTTACATTGTTCAGACTATTATTCTCATTTCGACTGCCACATTCACGAGGTTTCAGCCATTATGCACTCGGGTCTTCTTCAAGTGATACTTCTAGGAATTTCGAAATGAACCCTTTATCCACTCTACGTGGGTCGATTGTTCTAATTTCACGTGCCATGCCTTTGCATAGCTCAGTTAACTCTCCTTGATAACTCTCCAAGTTTATTATTCTTTGCTGAGGCAATGGATTGAACTCACGACCTTTTGGGTCAAGTCAGTTTTAAGATCAATCAGGCAACAATTTTATCTACTGTGGTATGTAGCATTATTTGGGCCACGTGGTATTTATTTGGGCCACGTGGTATTTATTTGGGCCACGTGGTAATAATTTTAAGTAAAAATAATGTACTAAAATAAGAAAGTAAGAAATCGTTTTAGTTCTTTGAATATTTTTGCATTTATTTTCAAATCTCTTCTCCCACGATAACAAGTTTAACACAAGGTCAAAATTAAGGTGGAGTACCAAAGCCGAGGATTCCATCCCTGCGACAGCACCTTCCTCATTGCCGTAAGAGAAGCAGGGTTGGTTTAAATCTATATCATACATGCAGGTATTATAAGAAATTGTCCCTTTTTATCAAGATATTATTTTAGAAAGCCTTTAGTATCTAGCTGAACCGATTTTCTTAAAAATTTACACAGTTGTGCTATAAGCGTCTGCGAGTGTTCTTAGCTAGGTTTTGTGTCGAGGTATCCCCGATAAATATCAATAATCGATAATCGAAAAAATCGGGTTATAGAAGGAGTGGTCCGATTTTAATAAAATCTAATACACTCATAGACAAAGACATAAGAAACGATATTCAGAAGTTTCAAGGTTGCAGTTCTTACAATAGTGCAGAAAATCGATAATATATATAAAAGGGAAGATGTTTGTGTGTGTGTCTGTTTATATCTGCCTGTATATATTTTTTCATCCCTTTTACTTTAGGTTTTGCTTCGGGTTTGGCTCTAACTAGGTATAATTGCAGTTCTTATTCTCAGCCATGATACCATTTACTCAGAGGACTTATTTAGCCTTCTAAATTGAGTATATATATATATATATATATATATATATATATATATATATATTCGTATTACCCCGAGCAAGCGGTAACACCACTGATGTGCAGGGGGCTACGTAAGAGTGAAAAGATTGGAAAAGTAAAAGAAAAAGCCGGAAACCACATCCTAAACAGGGAACAAGGGATGAGCCTCTTAACCTGTTCAATAGACATGGGTGGAGTGTGAACCGGGCGATATATATATATATATATATATATATATATATATATATATATTAGGTGTGATCGTTAAATTGTCGCAATTACTTTATTATTTCAAATATTCTTTAGGCTGAGTCTGATCTCCAGGACCATGGATTAGTTTTAAAGCTTACACCAGAGCAACGCCGGGCTATCCTCCTAGTCATGAAATAAACCAGACATTTGCTTCTTTAAGTGTAAGGAAGACGATACAGCGTAGATTAATTCGTCTACTTAAGCTGGGCTTTGTTTAATTTGTACTTCAGTTTCCATAAAGTGCCTGGGAAGTGATGTAAAGCTGAGGCATCCAATATTATTGCCGGCTGTTATTCTTTGACAGTTGTTCAGGTTCGTAAAAATAAAAATCACGCACAAAGCCCCTAAGGACAATGAATATTAACTTGACGGTTGTAGAGTTAGAAATACATTAAAACAAAAATGAATGGTAAATCTCGGGATAAATTCAAGAATAGGACGTTAGTTGAAACTATACTTACTTGTTGTAAGATCACAGTATTTAGCACGGATGGCATCCGGCAAGATGTCGGATCTGAGTGAAAGAAACGTCTCCTCCCAAGTGAGATAACGTAGCTCTTTCGTTATGATGTTAATAGCATAATCATTTCGACCCTAGACAAAGAAAGAAAAAAGAGGAATTTAAGGAAACACAACAAGAATAACGATAATAATAAAAGAAAGAAAACTATAGAAATAATACTTCTTGCTTGCGATTTGAAAATATTGCGTTTACTCGTTTTGTTCCGGAAGTGTTTTCATATTTGCATATACGTTTTATACGCAAAAGGTAGCAAAAAATATAATACGGAGATATGTTTAAAAGTCATATTCAAAGGAAAAATAAATTTATTAGATTACTGCCGATAAAAAAAATAGACGTAATATAATTTGAAGTTTGATCTTGAAATTATTGAATAATTACAAAGAATTGAACCATTCAACACAGAAATGAACGCGCTTATGGGCGCACAAACGCGAATGCACTTACCCACGCACGAACGCACGCATGCGCACGAACACACACACAAGCATACAAAAAATGAAAAAAATGAAAAAAGCATACCAAAACAAAAGCGAGAAGTATAAGCAGTCAATTGCTTTTAAACACTTGGGAATGGACGGAGAATTCGGCTACGAAACTCTGGAGTCGAAATGCTGAAAGTGGCATCAATCAGCTAAGTGAAAAATCTTTTACTTGTATTAATTCTGCACACACACAGACACACACACACACACACACACACACACACACACACACACACATATATGTATATATATATATATATATATATATATATACATATATATATATACTAGAAGTATAGCCCGGCGTTGCTCGGGTGTAATGAAAGCTTTAAAACTAATCCATGGTCCTGGAGCTCAGACTCTTTGGACGTTGGCACGAAAGACTTAAAAAGCAATAGTTGTTTCCAGTTAAAGCGAAATCGTAGACTGAAAGAAAAATGAATGGATGTAAGTCAAATTTTGATTTCCTGGTATCGAGATCAAATAAGTTTTTTCGTCGTAAACTGAATTTTGAAGACTAAATAAGTCCTCTGAGTAAATGGCATCATGGCTGAGACTAAGAACTACAATTATACCTACTTAGAGCCAAACCCGAAGCAAAAACTAAAATTAAAGGGATGAAAAAAATACAGACATACATGCAGATAAACAGACACGCACACAAACATCTTCCCTTTTATATATATTATCGATTTTCTGCACTATTGTAAGAACTGCAACCTTGAAACTTCTGAATATCGTTTCTTATGTCTTTGTCTATGAGTGTATGAAATTTGATTAAAATCGGACCACTCCTTCTATAACCCGATTTTTTCGATTATCGATATTTATCGGTGGTACCTCGACACAAAACCTAGCTAAGAAAACTCGCAGTCGCTTATAGTAAACTGTGTAAATTTTCAAGAAAATCGATTCAGCCGTTTCGGAGTCTATAGGTAACGGACACACTCACAGGCACACACACAGACAACTTTCCATTCATAAATATGTTTAGATAAATCGTAAGTTCAATATTTTACATTTGGGGAATAGCCATTTCAACAGGTTCTTAGAACCCGCTTTATTCAACCCCAACTGGACGTTTTTGTGTGTGCTGTCGATGTACTTATTTGTATAATGCATGCTTGTCCCCGCCATTGATAATGCATTAATGTTTTCTCAAAAGCCAATATTTTTATAAAGTCTTATTTAACTTCCTCTTTCCATACAAGGGAAGATTAGGGTATCATTAACACAAAACTGTCCAAATCGAACGATTTCCTTTACTTCATACGACACATTTCGCGTCATTCTCTTAATTTTGCTACAAATCGCCATAACTATTTAACCCATAGATAGAAAACTAAGATAGATTCATGTCTTTGGCAGAAGTTTTTGAGTGGGAAAATATAATGAACCCAGCGAAATTTAAAGTCCGCTCTTCGATTTCTCGATTCGTGCTGCCATCTTTTCAGTCAGTTAAGTGCCATACGTGATACACGCTTTGGACGATCATGTCTGGAAAGAGACATGACTGACTGGGTAGAAGATTATCAGGCAGTAGGTTGCCATTGCTTTCTGCTGTAGACTGGTTGCCGACCAAGGCTATAGAAGCCAATCTGTCCTGCCATTTATTCATAGCTGGAGGGAGAAGAGATAGATTATATTACATTATTATATTAAGTATAATTAGTGGTGGATCAGTTTATTACTTCATAACAATAGAAAACCGATCCCCCACTTTATGCCCAGTAGAAGTTTTAATTATGTTTCCAACTATTATATTCAGTCAGTCAGTTAAGTGCCATACGCGATACACGCTTGGGCGATCATGTCTCGAAAGAGACATGACTGACTGGACAGAAGATTTTCCCGCAGTAGGTTGCCATTGCTTTCTGCGGTAGACTGGTTGCCGACCAAGGCTATAGAACCCAATCTGTACTGTTATATGACTTAGAGCTAGAGGGGGAAGAGATTTATTATAGTATTAAGTAGTAACTAGTGGGGGATCAGTTTATTACTTCATAACAATAGAAAACTGATCCCCCATTTTATGCCTAGTAGAAGTTTTAATTATGTTTCTAACTATTATATTCAGTCAGTCAGTTAAGTGCCATACGAGATACACGCTTAGGCGATCATGTCTCTTTCGAGACATGACTGACTGAGCAGAAGATTATCTCGCAGTAGGTTGCCATTGCTTTCTGCGGTAGACTGGTTGACAGCCAAGGCTATGGAACCAAATCTGTCCTGTTATTTGACTCATAGCTAGAAGTGGAAGAGATGTATTATATTATTAAGTCGTATTTATAAGGAGTGAGTTTATTACTTCATAACAATATAAAACTGAACCCCCACTTCATGCCCAGTAGAAGCCTTAATCATGATTCCAACTATTATATTCAGACAGTCAGATAAGTGCCATACGTGATACACGCTTCGGAGATCATGTCTCGAAAGAGACATGACTGACTGGGCAGAAGATTATCCAGCAGTAGGTTGCCATTGCTTTCTGCGGTAGACTGGTTGTCAGCCAAGGCTATAGAAGCCAAACTGTCCTAATATTTAACCCATAACTGTAGGGAAGAGACGGATTAATACCTTTCCCAAGGGTGTGTAAGTGAATGCAAGTACACTGATGAAAAGAAAGGTCACAATAATTCTTGGAGGATGTTTTTTCCAAATCTTAGGCAATAGTTTAAGTTAAATGATTTCCTTTTGCTTATTAGCTTCTTGATAAGGCCTCTTTAATGAATTTCCTTCTACGATAAACCGTACTTCTCGATGTATGAAAAGTATAAAAAACCGGAAGTACACAGCACATAACGCCGGAATTATCAAATAGCTTTTTTTATCTTCATTTTAAAAAGTGTAAAAAGAAAAATTACGATACACTGATGACCCATCAAGTTCGTTTAAACTTTCAACAAACAAAAGAAATCATTTTTACATCTTTCAACTGCATTTAAGAAACATATGAAATCAAATCGATACCATCACGTAATTCAAGAGTTGAAGAAATACATCTCTAATATGTCTCGACAGAGTTAAACAGAATATCAAAGAAAAATATTATTTTATAGATTACTAGCTGTATAGCCCGGCGTTGCCCGGGTGTAATGAAAGCTTTAAAACTAATCCATGGGCCTGGAGCTCAGACTCAGCCAAAAGAATATTTGAAATAATAAAATAATTGCTACAATTTACCAATCGCAGCTAATATATATATATATATATATATACTAGCAGTATAGCCTAGTGTTGCTCGGGTGTAATGAAAGCTTTAAAACTAATCTATGGTCCTGGAGCTCAGACTATTTGGACGTTGGCACGAAAGACTAAAAAGCAATAGTTGTTTCCAGTTAAAGCAAAACCGTAGACTGAAAGAAAAATGAATGGATGTAAGTCAAATTTTGATTCCCTGCTATCGATATCAAATAAGTTTTTTTCGTCGTAAACTGAATTTTGAAGGCTAAATAAGTCCTTTGAGTAAATAGTATCATGGCTGAGACTAAGAACTACAATTATACCTACTTAGAGACACACCCGAAGCAAAAACTAATATAAAAAGGCAGAAAAAATACAGACATACAGGCAGCTAAATAGACACACACACACAAACATCTTGCCTTATATATATATATATTATCGATTTTCTGCACTATTGTAAGAACTGCAACCTTGAAACTTCTGAATATCGTTTCTTATGTCTTTGTCTATGAGTGTATTAAATTTGACTAAAATCGGACCAAGCCTTCTATAACCCGATTTTTTCGATTATCGATTTTCGATATTTATCAGGGGTACCTCGACACAAAACCTAGCTAAGAACACTCGCAGACGCTTATAGTACAACAGTATAAATTTTCAAGAAAATCGGTTCAGTCGTTTCGGAGTCTATAGGTAACGGACACACACACACACACACACACACACACACACACACAGAGACAAAGTTCCATTTATAAATAAGTTTAGATGTTGTTTTTCGTTCTCTGATGTCCGTTTTCGCTACACAGTTCAGCTTTTTTTGAAGCTCTTTGCGTCATCATTCTTGAAGTTTGATGACTGTTATTTGAGGAAACATTCTTTGCTGTTGTTTCGAATTCCTCGAATATGTGTGTAGGGGTGAAGATTTTGTGTTTCGCTTTTACATTTACAAAAGGCGAATTGTCACACGGCTTGACTCGGCATGTTTGTTCTATTCCTAGAACTTATCTGCAATGTTTTTCTTTCATTTGTTTGTTTTGTTATGTTTTACGGCATATCAACACCTCAATGGGTTATTTAATGGCGACAAGATTTTTTACAATAGACTCGTATAAATAGAATATATATTTGGAATATGGTTAGGTTTTGAATGCTGTCACAATGCGTTTAGTAAAATAAAGGAAGGTAAATAAGTTGTTGGGGATTATTTATTATGCATTAATATTTCGAGATCAAAATCTCATCTTCAGAATATTAGAAGAGATTGTGTTTCAGTCGGTGCCTTTCAACAAATGGTCCTTCCTGGCTGCTGCTGCTGCTGTCGTTAATTGTAGCACGCGCACACGTGCGTGTGCTTGTGTGTGTGAAAGTGTGCTAGAGCATGTATGTGTGTGCGTGTGTTTATGGTGTGCATATCTGTGATTGACAGTTGGGATTTTTATGGTCTGATGGTATCAGTCTGCTTTGATATGTGGTTTATCTAATGTTATCGACTATATATTTTTTGTAAGAAATCAGTTTATAGATTAGGTTTCATTGACGTATTTTTATCAAGAGAGTTTTGCATTTCTGGTGTATATATATATATATTTTTTTTTTTTCTTTAAAATATTCTACTGGCAATATTTTTTCCTTCTAAAATGTAAAAGGTAATATTTTTTCTTTAAGTATATATTAATTATAATCTTTTTTCTTTAAAATTGTATTGCTGATAATATTTTTCCTTTCAAAAATATATTGCTGGTAAAATTTTTCCTAAAAAAAATGTTAACTATTTGCCTATAGCTGGGGCTCTAACAGGTGCTACCACCCCGGGTCAGGGTGGACCCGGGAACAACAGCAATTAAGAGGTGGTTCCATGGTCTCTAAACGTCCCAATCAGAGGACTTGCTGCAGTTGTCGTCATACCCAGATCGAAGATGAAATTATACCGGTCTGCTATCTTACTCATGAACTGCAATTTTTTATAGTATTCCCGGAGAGTCCTTTTCACCTTTTATGTGCCGTGTTCTTTCAAGGTCATGGTTCTCTACATCTTCCTGTCCTTTGTAGCACTTAACAAGTTTTGTCTTTTTGTTGCTTCTCCCAAGCTCTGTTCTACCATCCATTTGCTCAAGCTCATTAAGTATGTCACGCGCTACTTCAACTCTCTCCTTTTCACTCTATCTGCCTTGCGAGTATCAGATTTTCCAAGCCCTTTTTTTCTCATTACGTGTCCCAGAAATGTCAACCCTTAAGTATAAGTTTCCTTTTCGTTTCAATTCTCTCCAAAACATTGTCGTTGCTTACATGTACGATCCATACTATCCTCAGCATCCTTACCTAGCACGACATTTTTGTCGCTTCGAGTCTCTTCTTAAACTTTGAGGAGATTGTCCAGCATTCACTGCCATACAGGAGGACAGATATCACATAATATTTCATTACTCTTTTCTTTGTTTCTCTTGCTTCAAGTGTCTTCTTCATCTTTGAGGAGATTGTCCAGCATTCAATGCCATACAGGAGGACAGATATCACATAATATTTCAGTACTCTTTTCTTTCTTTCTCTTGCTTCAAGTGTCTTCTTCATCTTTGAGGAGATTGTCCAGCATTCACTGCGATATAAGAGGACAGATATCATGTACAGCTCATCACTCTTTTCTTCTGTTTCCAACAAAATCTTTGTCTCTTAAGTCTCTGCTTAGTTTTGGAATGCGTCATTGACTATCCCATAATGTCTTCGGATCTCAGTGTCACACTTTCAGTTCTCTGTCAGACCACACCTCAGGTATTTAAATTTCTGTACCTGTAATTGGCATTTTGGGCTCCTATTTTTTGCATTCTGTGTTAATTTAAAATTGGAACAAGCATTTGAAATAGGGAGATAAAAAGAGTGAAAGAGAGAAAGAGAGAGAGAGAGAGAGAAAAGGAGAGATACAAAGAGAAAAAGAGTTTGAGAGAGAAGGGGAGGGAAGAAAATAGATATAGAGTGGAGATATACAGAGAGAGGAAGAGAGGGAGAAAGAAAGAGAAGAAAAGGGAGAAAGGAAGAGGTGAAAGAGAATGAGAGAGAGAGAGAGAGAGAGGACATTCAAAGGCGCTATATTTCAAGCTGGATTGCAACGTGATATCTGTCCTTCTGTATGGAAGGGAAAGCTGGACGATTTCATCAAAGATGAAAGAGAGGCCTCAGGAAGCAGAAATGTGGTTTTACAGAAGGATGCTGAGGATACCATGGACAGAGCACGTGTGCACCGATGAGGTGTTGGAAAGGATGCAAACGAGAAGAAAACTGATAATAAATATCATGAAAAGACAAACGAGTTTCCTGGCACACGTAATGAGGAAGGAAGGCCTGGAGAACTTGATACTCACAGGTCGGAGAAATGGAAGAGGTGATAGGGAAAAGCAGCGCGAGACGTACTTGTTAGGTCTGAGCAAATGGTTGACGAAGCGGCTCCTAGAAGAGATACCAAGAGAAAAATTATTAACAGCGACAAGAGACAAAGCCAAGTGGAAGTCCATGATCGCGTACGTCCTGAAGGGACACGGCATATGAAATAAAAACACCATTTCGCTCGTCATTGTAAGATAAATTTGATAATTTCTTAACAGATACATTCTTATATTAACTTAAATTCTTCTGTGTTCTGTGTGATTTCAGAATGTTGGTTATCATGGCTCTCCACAGTTTCCTCGCCTTTGTAGCTCTTAATCGTCTTTTTACCATCTCTTCTAAAAATTGTTCTGCCATCCATTTACACAAGCTCGTTTTTCTATATAGTTTCTATATAGAATTTTGTTACTTCCATTAGTCCGTCCGTCCGTTAGTCCGTCCGTCACACGTAAAATAGCTATACATTGACCGATCGAAACCAAATTCTGTGGAGGAATACAAACAGGTAAGGGGGTGCAAGGATTAACTGGTTTTAGTAGGGGGCGTAGCTTAGCACAATAAATGTTCATTCATTTTTGAAATCTTAAAAGTTTTATTATTTAACATACAAACAGCCCCACTATTAAAAAAAAAACAAAAAAACAATTTAATGTTTAACAAAGCAAATACTATTTAATATTTAATAACAATGCAATATTGTCTTTTCCATAGAAAGAGAGAGGAGGAGAGAGGAAGATAGAGAGGAAGATAGAGAGAAAGAAAGGAAGAGAGAGAGAGAGAGAGAGAGAAAAGAAGAGAAATACAAAGAGAAAAAGAGAGGGAGAGAGAAAGGAAGAGAAGAAGAGAGACAGAGAGAGGAGGAGAGATGCAGAGAGCGAAGAAGACACTAGAAAGAGAGGAAGAGAGAGAGGGAGAGAGAGGGGGGAGAGGAAATTCAAAGAAGTTATATATTGTAACTTCTAATTTTATGTAAATACAATTCCGCTCGTTATTGTAAGATAAATCTGGTAATTTCTCAACAGATACATTCTTATATTAACTTTAAATTCTTCTGAGTTCTGTGATATTTCAGGATGCTGGCTATTATGGCTCTCCACAGTTTCCTCGCCTTTGTAGCCCGTACTCGTCTTTTTGCCATGTCTTCTGAAATTGTTCTGCCTTCCATTTACTCAATATATTTTATAGATAGAATTTTGTTACTTCCGTTAGTCCGTCCGCCCGTCCATCTGTCACACCTAAAATAGCCATACATTGACCGATCGAAGCCAAATTTTGGGGAGAAATGCAAACAGGTAAAGGGAATATAAAGTACTGTTGGTTTTAAGGTACTTGGCTTTGTACAGTTAATTTTCATTCATTTTTTGGAAAAATCAAAGTTATATTATTTAGCATACAAAATACTCCCACAATTTAAAAAAACAATTGAATGATTAAAATAACAAATACTTATTTAATAAAAATGCAATTTTGTCTTTTGAATATTTTAAAAATTTTTGTGTATACAGGAATCCAGTTTCCAGTTCGTCTTTCATTTGAGCGAATTATTAGCAAACTAGTAGTATAGCCCGGCGTTGCTCGGGTGTAATGAAAACTTTAAAACTAATCCATGGTCCTGGAGCTCAGACTATTTGGACGTTAGCACGAAAGACTAAAAAGCAATAGTTGTTTCCAGTTAAAGCGAAATCGTAGACTGAATGAAAAATGAATGGATGTAAGTCAAATTTTCATTTCCTGGTATCGATATCAAATAAGTTTTTTTCGTCGTAAACTGAATTTAGAAGACTAAATAAGTCCTCTGAGTAAATGGTATCATAGCTGAGACTAAAAACTACAATTATACCTACTTAGAGCCAAACCCGAAGCAAAAACTAAAATAAAAGGGCTGAAAAAAAATACAGATATACAGGCAGATAAACAGAAACACACAGACACAAACATCTTGACTATATATATATATATATATATATATATATATATATATATATATATATATATATATATTATCGATTTTCTGCACTATTGTAAGAACTGCAACCTTGAAACTTCTGAATATCGTTTCTTATGTCTTTGTCTATGAGTGTATCAAATTTGATTAAAATCGGACCACTCCTTCTATAACCCGATTTTTTCGATTATCGATATTTATCGGGGGTACCTCGACACAAAACCTAACTAAGAACACTCACAGACGCTTATAGTACAACTGTGTAAATTTTTAAGAAAACCGGTTCAGCCGTTTCGGAGTCCATAGGTAACGGTCACACACACGCACACAGAGACATACACACACAGACAAGATAAATTTCCATTTATAAATAAGTTTATATTACGAGGCCAAACGCTTGCAAAAAGTTGGAATTTGGCTAAAAAAAATAAAAAATAAAAATAAAAATCACGCATGGCCAGTTGTATATTTCATGTTAAAGAGTAAGAAAACTTAATTTATTCTTCGCTTTTAAAAAGGGAAAAAGGAATAAAATAAATTCTCTTATGATCATTATAGAAATAATAATGTCGTAAATAATAATGGTGAGAGAAATGATGATGACGATGGAAGAAATGATGATGATGATAGACGAAGACGTCAATTGTCGAGTGAAAAAGGCAAAGATTACGAGAAAGCGAAGAGAGAGAGAGAGTGAGAGAGAAAAAAAAAAGAAACATAATTAAGATTAAAAAGAAAAAAAATAAACAAAGGAAAAAGACATAAATAATCCCGCCAGTTTTTTTTTTACGACTCCTTCGTTTTACATTTCCAACCCTACAAAGTTTCATCGACGCTGTTCAAAACCATTATCTGCTCGTACAAGATAAACGGATGTTATTCATGGAGTTTTACTTATACTTTAAGTGTCTGCCAATGACGTCACCAACGCAGACGAAATCTGTTTTAAATTCTTCTTCTTCTTCTTCTTCTTCTTCTTCTTCTATGTGCCTTGTCCTTTCAGGACTTAAATGATCATGGCCTTCCACGTCTTCCTATCCCTGGTGGCTCTTAGCACGCTTTCTCCTGTCACACCACCCAAACACCGTTCTGCTATCCACTAGCTCAAAGCCATAAATCTAGAATATAAATGTATAGAAACTAGCATGGCAAAAAATGGGGTATCAGTTTATATATTGATTATAAAATAGAATTGATCCCCCATTTTATATCCACATTATAATTTCTTATAAACAGTTGGCATATATATTCTTCTTCTATGTGCCTTGTCCTTTCAGGACGTAAATGATCAAGGCCTTCCTTGGTGGCTCTTAGCACGCTTTCTCCTGTTACACCACCCAAACCCCGCTCTGCCATCCACTAGCTCAAGACCATAAATCTAGAATATAAATGTATAGAAACTAGCATGGCCACGAAATGAGAGATCAGTTTATATATTAATTATGATATAGAATCGATCCCCCATTTTATATTCACATTATAATTTCTTATAAACAGGTGACATATAAATTTTTCTTCTTCTATGTGCCCTATCCTTTCAGGACTTAGGCGATCATGTCTTCCCACGTCTCCCTATCCCCGGTGGCTCTTAATATGATTTCTCCTGTTACTCCACGCAACCCCCGTTCCGTCATCCACCTGATCAGGCCCTTCAAATATGTTATCCGCTGCTTTCTCCTGTCTCTTTTTCCTTCTATCTGGCCTGTCAGTATCAGGTTCTCCAAATCCTCCTTCCTCATTGCATGTCCCAGGAACTTCAGTTGCCTCTTTCTGATGCTCACGATTAGTTTTCTTTTCAATGCCATTCTTTCTAAAACCTCATCATTGCTCACATGTTCGGTCCATAATATCCGCAGCATCCTTCTGTAAAACTACATTTCCGCTGTTTCAAGTTTTTTCCTTCATCTTTGATGATATTGTCCATCATTCACTGCCGTATTGAAGAACTGACATCACATAGCAATCTTGCACTCTCTTTGTTTCTAGGAAAATTTTCCTGTGTCTTAGTACTTTACTCAGCTTCTGGAACGCGTCTATCTCCATGCCAGTTCGCCTTCGGATATCTGTGTCAAAAACAAATATAATTTTTTTATTATTCAAACCATAACACATGGTAATCTGGAATTGATGTTCAAAACCTTGTATGCAGACTTCAATAAAACTTGCCTACATATACAGGGTGAGGCAAAGTCGAGCTTCATAGGTGTCAATAGATAGGTCGAAAAGGTCCTGCTGATGTCACCTGGTCCCGTTAAACTGCATCCGGCAGCAACGCCTCTGATTGGGAGGTTGTGTGGAGCATGGAACCACCTCTTAATTGCTGTTGTTCTCAGGTCGACCCTGACCCGGAGTGGTAGCATCTGTTAGGGTCCCAGCTATGGGCAAATAGTAAACCCACAAACTGGCGTCAAAACACTGATAGTATAAAAATACTTTTATAGAAATATATACACAAAAATCGACTTTTAAAGAAAAAATTACATTTTCGAAGGAAAGATGTTACCAATATATTTTGTTACCATTACACATTTTTGACAAAAAAAAAAAATTCCCGGCCAAACATTTTTGAATACAAAACTAGAAGAGATTGACAGTTTTCTAAAATAAAAAAAAAGAATAAAAACAATTTTCATCAAAAACTGACTAAAATAACCTTCTTACTATAACCTAACATTAAAAAAATACATTACAACCCCGCTTTTTTGGCATTAAATAACCCACAGAGGTGTTGATATGCCGTTAAACAAAACTCAAACTCAAACTGATGTTACCAAGTCTCACACCATTGAAATTTTTTTTTCTTGTAGCCATTTGAAATCAGACGCGCCCAAAAAATATTTAGGAACTTCAAGAAAGAATTAAATATGAATGCAGCAAAATGGCGGGGGAAACACCCCGACGTATTAATGAATCATGAAGGAACACAATTGGAATGTGTTTTAATTAAAAGGAATACATTTTAAACAGCATGTTTAACAATTAAATACCTAGTAAATCAATATATATATATATTGATATATAAATTAAAATAAATTTTCAAAATTCAAAAATGTTGAATGAACACTTCAACACAAAATCCCTAAGATACAATTCACGTCTCCTCAGCAACACAGTTTCATGTCAAAATGAAGAAAATCAGGATTAAGAATGGGACAAAAATAAATAACGGTTAAGATTTGAGAAATTTACGTCACAAAAATTTTTTTGTAAATCAGTCTATTTTTGGTTTTTACTTTTAGATACAGTTGTAAGTGAAGAGATGGAAGATTTGGTATGTCTAGCTTAATAAATGAAAAAGGGCTAAGGAGAGGGAGGTCGTTAAATTGAGAATTGGGTTAAACAAAACAGAACAGAAAAAGAAGGGGCGGGATATAAAAAAATGTATAAGAGAAAAAAATAAAGAAGGGGAAAAAAGAAAAGAAAGAAAAAGGAAAAAATTACAAATAGAAACGCTCGATACGTGTCAAACAATTTTGTTCTCTTTTTAATCTTATTTTTATTCTCATTTTGATATAGACTGACTGTTGCTGAGGATACGTGAAATCTCTCTTAGGCATTTCATGTTGAAATGTTCATTCAACATTTTTGAATTTTGAAAATTTATTTTAATTTATATTGGCTCTGTAATTTTAATTAAATTGAGCTCTCCTCCTGTATCATTTTTTAATATTAAAATTTTAAATATTATTAATTAGGATCAGGTTCTTGGAAGTTACCTTCCTACTTTTCCGTTTTGGATTAAAGTAATTTAATAAATAAATATATATATATATATATATATATATATATATATATATATATATATTAAAGTAATTTAATAAATAAATAAATAAATAAATATATATATATATATATTAAAGTAAATAAATAAATAAATAAATAAATAAATAAATAAATAAATATATATATATATATATATATATATATATATAGTGCATATTTGGAGAGCTACCTTTTTTCCAAGCATCTTTCGTTGAATATGGTCGTCAAGGAAGATTTATTTATTTTTTTATTCAGTATCCTAACATTCTTCCGTGTTGTTGGTGTAATGGAAGATAGACATTGTTCATAGTTTTATCGTTTTCGGCCACTTCTATAGCCATTTTCAAGATATCTCCAGTATTGTTATTTTCCCTCATGTTATGACCGTAGAAATTTTTTTTTTTTTGTTTTTGAAAAAAGGAGCGTTCATTCCAAGGAAACACATACCGCGCGATTGTTTAAAATTTGCTATATTTATTGAGGAAGCGTAATGAATTTTTTTTATAGTTATAGAAATAGGAATCAGCACTGCACATTGACTGTCAGTTCTTCGCCTTAAGGTAAGGAAACAGACATAAATAATCCCGCCAGTTTTTTTTGTTTTTTTTTACGACTCCTTGCTTTTACGTTTCTAACCCTACAAAAGTTTCATCGATGCTGTTTAAGACCATTATCTGCTCGTACAAGATAAACGGATGTTATTCATAATCCCTTTGACACTAGCATCAACACACACACACACACACACACACACACACACACACACACACACACATACACACATTCTCTCTCTCTCTCTCTCTCTCTCTCTCTCTCTCTCTCTCTATATATATATATATATATATATATATATATATATATACAGTACTGTGTAAAAGTATTAGGACAAGAACTATTTTATCTTTTATGAGGCATATTGACAGAAAATAAATAATTTAATTAAAGTAATTTATTTGATTTACTCAACAAATGCATTAACAAGAAAAATATTTGTTACAAAATAAATTTAATATTTAGTATAATAGTCTTTTGCTTTGATCGCAGCCTTCATTCTGTCAGGCATTGACATCACAAGCTTTTTCAATGTATCTAATGGTATCTCTTGCCAAGCAGCTGGTATTTGTTCCCAAAGTGTGTCTTGCGAAGTAACATTAGAGTTATCAATTTTTTTAATCCAAAATATCCCATAGATGTTCAGTAGGATTGAGATCAGGGCTTTGTGGGAGGCAATTAAAATTCCTTCCTCTTCCTTTTTAGTTAAATAATTCTTACAAATGTTTGGCTTTTCACCCCGTATTTGAATCACCCCGGTCGTAATACTTTTGCACACTATCGGTAGTGTGCAAAAGTGTTAGGACAGGGTCGATTTTAAACTTTATTTTGATGCCTCATAAAAGATAAAATAGTTCTTGTCCTAATACATTTGCACAGCACTGTAGGCCACACGCAAAAGTATTGCACATAAGATTTAAAGAAAAAAGTTGCTGACGTAGTTAAAGACCAAAAGATTGAGTTGAATATAGTGAATATTTTAAATATTATATAACTAAGGGGTTAAAATAAAGATTTTTTTGTCTATACAAAAGCTTTTATTAAAAGGTCAAACACATAAGCTGTACTCAGAAGTTTTGGACGCATTCTAAAATTATTTATATAATAGAATAAAAAGCGCAGATTTAAAATATTAGTCAAAGTTTCCGCCAACCAACAAGAAAGCACGAATACATACGCGCATGCGCACAAATAAGCACACACACACGCACATGCAAAATTCAAAAATCATGTGTGAACTTGGAATTAAAATAAGATTTCTGGTGAAGACAAAGAATCTCTCTCAAGCGGTCCATACAGTGATATTTCCCCATTTTAATCGTAGAATCAGTCAGTTAAGTGCCATATGTGATACACGCTTGGGTGATCATGTCTCTTTCGATCCATGACTGACTGGCCAGATAGTATTCCCATTGTAGGCTGCCATATCTTTCTGTACTAAACTGGTTGCCAACCAAGGCTGTAGAACCCAATCTGTCCTGCTATTTAACCTATAGCTCTAGGGAGATGATACTTGCAAATACCCTTTCTTTAATGGTATTTGCGCGTAAGTGAATCCAACAAATTGAACTCGAATTCGAACTGTGCTTTCCGGTTTCTCGCTATCTCGATATCTACTGTACCTGAATGCACATCCTTGGAATCCTGGAATCTGATAATATAAAGATCTCCAATAAACTTAATTTCTGTAACAAATGTATGAGTGAACGTTTTGACGAGGCAAACATCATGGCAGCAGACAGTGCGCGTGCGCGACCAGACTAAGAGCGAGACCCGTATTCATTTGAATAACTGTATGCCTCTCCAGCATAAAAGGTGAGAGTTTGATAGGGTGAAGTCAGTTTTTTTCCTGTTTTGCAAAACTCACACGTGTTGTTCGTCAACTGCGGTGTTTGCCTGAGCAGTAAAAAACGAAGATGGAGAAGGCAAAGACTACAGAACGATTACAATATCCCAATTAGTACGATAAGAGCTATCATTCGAAAATGAAAACAGTGTGGCTGATAATAAAGCTTCCTTGAACCTGATACCATCGTAATGTACGTAAACTTGTGGCTGGACCCATTTGACGAAAAGTGCATATTGGAGACGTCAAAATACGACAACCACAAAAAAGTTAAATATCTGGGAACAATAGCAATTAAGAGGTGACTAAAAAGGCCTCGAGACCTTTAATCTCTTGATCAGAAATCTTCTTATCGAATGTAATTCAAATTCGATTGTGTCATTTTTTTGTTATTTTGTTGGAACTCTAAAAAGTATTTAATTAACCGAGGCATCTTTTAGGAAAACGTTTTAGATATTGACAAATAAAAGGCGGGACGACATACTAAAGAGACCCCTTGAGAGACCCCATCGTAAAAAGAAAAAAAGAAAAGCAAAAAGGTAACCAGCATAATGAGGCAGAAGGAGATTTACTTACAAAGCAAAGTGCCTTATAGAGATCCAGTTGATGGATCAGAAAGTCATGCTTGTCTTTATTGTAGATGACGCTATTCTCCTGCAAATATAAAAAAAGCATTTTAAAAGGATTTAATATTAAACGGTGAATTTGGTAATTCAAAATTGTAATCAAAAAAGAAGGAAAAAACCAACAAGAAATAATAGTTTAAACCTTATCACTGAAATACTTTATTTATTAGTCATACACGTTTGGGCGATCATGTCTCTTTGGATCCATGACTGACTAGGCAGAATATTTTCTCGAAGTAGGTTGCCATTTCTTTCTGCAGTAGACTGGTTACCATTCAATGCTATAGAACACCCAATATGTCTTGCTATTCAACCGGTAGCTGGAGGGAAAAGAGAAGGATTACCTTTCCCACAGTTAGTTAAGTGCCATACGTAATAAACGCTTGGATGATCAATTTGTTTCGATCCATGATTGACTAGGCAGAAAATTTTCCCGCAGTAGGTTGCCATTTCTTTTTGGGGTAGACTGGTTGCCAACCAAAGCTAAAGAACCCAATCTGTCCTGCTATTCAACCCATAGTGGGAGGGAGTAGAGATGGGTTAATGCTATTCCCAAGTGAATGCAACGAATTCAACTGGAATTCGAACTCGGCCTTACAATTTCTCATTCTGAGCCGATACCCATTGGAGCAAAACCTCAATTTACAGAAAAGCCACAAAAAACAGATTTAATTCTTTTTCTCTGCTTTTGCGAAGATAAGAAATATAGTTTAACGCTCCTTTCCCTTCTCCAATTAGATTGCACCACACTTGGCGGCCAATGAAGCCCAGGCTTTACAGAGATTATTTTGTTTACTTTTTTTTTTTTTTTAATCATTTCACCCCAAGCAAGGCATTCCACTGCCACTATTGCGCTTGGGGCTACATAGGGGGAGGTAAAGAGGAAGAGTGGTTAGATATAGGAAATGTCAGAAGTGGGGTAATAGATAGTTGGTTGGGTGGGAAGAGTGTTTGAAAGAATGGAAGTTAGTTTGTTAGGAGGTGTCTATTGACCTTACATTTAAACTCTTGGAGATTGTAGCCGTCGGGGAAGCAGTCATGTGGAAGAGAATTCCACAGTCGGGAAGTGCGAGGAAAGAAACTGTTGGAGTAGAAGTTACAGCTGCATTTTATCGGTTTCACTGTAAAAGGGTGGGATCTAGTTGCTAATCTAGTATCTCGTGCAAATTCGAACCTAGGGGGCACCAGTGATCTAAGATGGGTCTGAGCAGAAGCCGTGAAAGTGGCCACTAGGAAAAGATGCCTTCTTGACAATTACACAGCCACTCGCAATATGACAGGCTGGACCTTTCAGTAAAGACAGTTATTGTAACTTCCATTATATTTCGCGTTCAAAGTAAGGAGAGAGGGCATCTAGTACATTTCTACACATTGTTAGCATTATTAACAAGACAAAAACACCATGTACATTCTTTTGATTTTTATCCTAGTCGTCATTAAATGTGCGTTGTGGTACAGTGGATATCGGCTCGGAACGAGAAGCCGGGGAGCCGAGTTCGAATTCCAGTGTAATCCATTGTATTCACTTACGCGCAAATGCCCTTGGGATAGGTATTAATCCGTCTTTTCCTTCCGGTTATGGGTTAAATAGGAGGACAGACTGGGTTTTTGGTCGGCAACCAGGCTACCGCAGAAAACAATGGCAACCTACTGCGGGATAATCTTCTGCCCAGTCAGTCATGCCTCTTTCGAGACATGATCGCCCAAGCGTGTATCACGTATGGCACTTAACTGACTGACTGACGTCATTAAATGTTGTTTGAACAGATATCTTTGAAATGATTTGTTTGAACATTATTTTTTATCAATACTCATATTTAAGTAGATATTCTGTTTTTTAATTAAACAGTATTATATATTTATATCTACCGGCCTGATTATTTACGATAATCATCATATTACGGAAATTAACGAAGATTAACGAAACTGGTTATAAACAACCGACAATTTGAAATGATTTGTTTGAACATTATTTTGATCGATTCTCGTATTTAAGTAGATATTCTGTTTATAATCAAACAGTATTATATATTTATATCTACTGGCCTGATTATTTACGATAATCATCATGTTACGGAAATTAACGAAGATTAACGAAACTGGTTATAAACAGCCGACAATTTGAAATGATTTGTTTGAACATTATTTTTGATCGATACTCGTATTTAAGTAGATATTCTGTTTATAATCAAAGAGTATTATATATTTATTTCTACCGGCCTGATTATTTACGATAATCATCATGTTACGGAAATTAACGAAGATTAACGAAACTGGTTATAAACAACCGACAATATGAAATGATTTGTTTGAACATTATTTTTGATCGATACTCATATTTACGTAGATATTCTGTTTTTTTAAACAGTATTATATATTTATATCTACCGGCCTGATTATTTACGATAAATTTTTATGACGAAAATGTGCATAGGGTAAGCTACCATTGATCTAGTAACGTCTTAGACCTCTCGACCACGAATGACCTCCAGTCTAAACATGGTTTTAATCAAGCCTATATAACAGAATTTTCGATTCATCGCAACAACCATATCTGCTCTGAAATGTATCGTAATGTCAACAAATATAAACATGTTACGGAAATTAACGAATATTAACGAAACTTTGTTATAAACAACCGACAGTTTGAAATGATTTGTTTGAAGATATCTTTACTGACGGCAGACACAACTCAAAACTACCCTGTAAATATTTGGCAAACTCAACCAAAAAGGAGTATAAAAATATGTAAATAAATAAGGAACAGTAATCGATGGCGAGAAAAGGGAGTAACTCACGTCCACAAACTCATGAAGAGCTACCCAGGAGCACCCGGAATCTGTGGAAATGTAAAGAATATTCGGTTGTCGATTGATGTCTTGTCCTCTGGCTGTGAGGAAAACCCCTTTCTACAAAAATAGAGAGAAAAAAAAGAATTAAAAGCTGAACAAATATGATGAATTCATGAAAACAAATGAAAAGCATAACGAAATGCAAAAAAACAGGGAAGGGTTAGAAAATGACGAATAAAACAATGTTAAAAAATGTTAAGAAAAAATGAGACATACTCAAAAATTTTTTTTTTATAATCATAGCGCCCCAAGCAAAGCATTTTACTGCCACTGTTTATACATAGGAGGAAAGTTATGAGAAAGACTGACAGCTTATAGGGGGTGTCAGGAAGAGGCTAAGAGAAAATGACTGTGGCCATAAAGTGAGGGATAAATTTATATATTGATTGTAATGTAAAATTGATCTCCCACTTTATATTCACGCTATAATAGTATAGAATTTTTTTTATAATAATATAGACATTTTTAGTTGAATTTTAAAATGACTGTGGCCATAAACTGATAAGTTTATATATTGATTGTAATGTAGAATTGATCCCCCACTTTATATTCATATTATAATAGTATAGAATTTTTTTTATAATTATATAGACATTTTTTTAGTTGAATTTTAATTTGATGAACATTGCTAGTCATTAAGTTCTTTTTTAATCATATCGCCCCAAGCAAGGCATTTTACTGCCACTGTTGTGCAGGGGGCTACAGAAGAGGAAAGAGTGACAGGTTACAGGGGGTGCCAGGAAGTGGGTAAAAGAAGGATGAGAATACTGATGTGAGTGGAGTGAACGGGGAAAGAGAATGAGAGAAAGCTATGAAAAAGACTTGCAGGTTGTAGGGGTGTCAGGAAGTGGTAAGAGAAGGATGAGAATACTGATGAGAGTCGAGTGGATAGAGAAAGGAGCATGAGAGATAGGCCGTTGATTCTTAGAAGCTGATCCGTTCGTTAAAAGCTCTTTAACTTTAAGTGCTGCTGGGCTTTCAGTTGCTCCTTCTCACCAGATCAGGGTCTGGTGAGGGAGCCGGTTTTGTTACACTCCATCCAGGTTTTACATTCAGAGTCGTTCTTTACCTAGGCCGATGGTCACTCAGTGCTATAGAACCCAGTCTGTCCTGTTATTTACTCACATTTAAGGGAGAGAACAGTTGCATAGATACCTTTCTTAAGAAAGGGCATTCACATGTAAGTGAATGTAACGAACTCAACTCGTGATGTGGCTTCCCTGTGCCTTTTCTATAAATATTTTCACGGGTTCTGCTCCGATGAACTTAGATCACTGGTGCCTCCTAGGTATGAATTTGCACGAGATACTAGATTAGCAATTAGGTCCCACCCTTTTACAGCGAAACAGATAAAATGTAACCGCAATTTCTACTGTAACAGCTTCTTTTCTCACACTTCCCGCCTGTGGAATTCCCTTCCACATACTTGCTTCCCCGACGGCTACAATCTCCAGGAATTTAAATGTAAGGTCGATAGACATCTATCACATTAACTCGCATCCATTCCCTCAAACACGCTACTCATCTACCCAACCCTCATCCTCGGTATCCTCATCCGTCTATCACCCTCCCTACGACATTTCCTATAACTAACCGCTCTTTCTCATCACTTTCACCTATGTAACCCCATGCGCAATAGTGGCAGTAGAATGCCTTGCTTGGGGCAATATGATTATAAAAAATAATTCTATTGCATTATAATATGGATATAAAATGGGGAATCAATTCTACATTACAATCAATATATAAACTGATCCCTCACTTTATGGCCACAGTCTTTTTTCTTACCCACTTCTATCTGCTGCTATGAAAATCGGTTCTCTGTGCAGGGCCCGGAAGTTTTTCCTGCCTGAGTCTATCTTGCACATTTATAAATCTACCATCCGCCCATGTACTGAATACTGCTGCCACATCTGGTCGAGTGCCCCTGCTATTCTCCTTGGGGTCCTTGACAAAATACAACAGAAAATCTATAATGTGATCGATGCCAACTTGGCAGCCCGGCTGCAGTCACTCTCTCACTGGCGTGATGTGGCTTCCCTGTGCCTCTTCTATAAATACTTTCACGGCTTCTGCTCTGATGAACTTAGTTCACTGGTGCCATCTAGGTATGAATTTGCACGAGATACTAGATTAGCAATTAGGTCCCACCCTTTTACAGTGAAACCGATGAAATGTCACCGCAATGTCTACTGTAACAGCTTCTTTTCTCGCACTTCCCGCCTATGGAATTCCCTTTCACACACTTGCTTCCCCGACGGCTACAATCTCCAGGAATTTAAATGTAAGGTCAACAGACATCTATCACACTAACTCGCATCCATTCCCTCAAACACTCTACCCATCTACCCAACCCTCATCCTCGGTATTCTCATCCGTCTATCACCCTCCTTCCGACATTTCCTATAACTAACCACTCTTTCTCAGCACTTTCCTCTATATAACTCCCTGCGCAATAGTGACAGTGGAATGCCTTGCTTGGGGTGAAATGATAAAAAAAAAATTAAAACTCATTTCTTAGATTCCGCAATTCAAGCCGACATCCATTACTCCAGCGTACCTCTATGATAGTGACGTAAGGTTTTAAAATATGCGTGGATAATTATTAAGCGAGAATGTGGAAGATATTAACAGCATCACTGCTGCATTTTTATGGAATTTTTGCCTGGCTCTGCTCGCTCACTTTTTGGTGAGTGGTGAGTGTGCGGAAATCGGAAACTTCAATTTACTTGAAATAAATGGCTATAAAGACCCTGACAGCGATTTCCCATAGGTTTTCGTCTTCGAATGTATACTCTTCAGTACAGACAAAGTCAAAGGACACCGGTAAAACAATAAAACCTAAAATACCACAGAACGCCACCGAAGAATAGTGTCAGACCTTGTCTCTCTCTCTCTTGCTTATATATATATATATGTATATATATATATATATATATATATATATATATATATATACTAGCAGTATAGCCCGGCGTTGCTTGGGTGTAATGAAAGCTTTAAAACTAATCCATGGTCCTGGAGCTCAGACTCTTTGGACGTTGACACAAAAGACTAAAAAGCAATAGTTGTTTCCAGTTAAAGCGAAACCGTAGACCGAAAGAAAAATGAATGGATTTAAGTCAAATTTTGATTTCCTGGTATCGATTTTTTAATCATTTCACCCCGAGCAAGGCAGAAATGCCACTGATGTGCAGGGGGCTACATAACTGTAAAAAGATTAATTAGAAAAGAGTGAGAAGTACAAACTAGTTAGAAAGGAACAATAGAAAGCTGAGAATGCAGGTGCGATGACAGATACATAGGTTGAGAGAAAGGGAAGGTTATACAGGGGAGGGGAGAGAGCTAGAGTCCAGTGGTTAATAGATGAGTATTTACATTGCATTTAAATTTCTGGAGGTTGTAGCCGTAAGGAAAGCAAGAATATGGGAGCGAGTTCCACAGGCGGGAAGTGCGAGAGAAGAAGCTGCAGGAGTAGAATTGTCGTCGGCATTTGGCTAACCTGACTGTGAATGGGTGGGACCCAGTTGCCAGTCTGGTTGCACGAGTAAACACCTGTTGAGGAAGCACCAGTGACTAAAGTTCGTCCGAGCAGAAGCCATGAAAGTATTTATAGAAGAGACAAAGGGAGGCTACATCTGCAATATTGTAAGAACTGCAACCTTGGAACTTCTGAATATCGTTTCTTATGTCTTTGTCTATGAGTGTATGAAATTTGATTAAAATCGGACCACTCCTTCTATAACCCGATTTTTTCGATTATCGATGTTCGATATTTATCGGGGGTACCTCGACACAAAACCTAGCTAAGAACACTCGCAGACACTTATAGTACAACTGTGTAAACTTTCAAGAAAATCGGTTCAGCCGTTTCGGAGTCTATAGGTAACGGATACACACACACAGACACACACACAGACAAAGTTTCATTTATAAATAAGTTTAGATAGATATAAATATGTAAGAAGGTAAAGAAGTTTATATACGTGTGCATATGCGTATATACACATCAATATATAAATATTAATCAGTTGTGAACAGATTTTTATCTCACCCAGATACTAATGTATCGATTGTTGTTTAATTGTCCTATGATCATTGTCTGTGTTGGACGTTACTCTAAAGAAGTGTGCGAAAATTTTAACGCAGCACGAACGCACTGGCAAGCCTTACAGAGATATCACGGATATTGTTAGTGTCAGCCTTTCAAGTATTAGTGGTGTCATCAAAGCGAAGAAACAAACTTGATCCATTAGCCCAAAAACTTAAAGGAAAATATGGTCGGAAGAGAAAACAACGCGAAGTGATGACGTATACGTGATCAGGGAAACTGTGAAAGATTCTAGGAAGATATTATTCGTTTTGTTTCAATTAATCTGCATCAGAATTTCACTATCTATCTATCTATCTATCTATCTATCTATCTATCTATCTCAGTTTGTTCATTATCTATCTATCTATCTATCTATCTATCTATCTATCTATCTATCTATCTAGTTTGTTCTTATCTATCTTTATTCTATCTATCTATCTATCTATCTATCTATCTATCTATCTATCTATCTATCTCAGTTTGTTCATTATCTATCTATCTATCTATCTATCTATCTATCTATCTATCTATCTATCTATCTATCTCAGTTTGTTCATTATCTATCTATCTATCTATCTATCTATCTATCTATCTATCTATCTATCTATCTCAGTTTGTTCATTATCTATCTATCTATCTATCTATCTATCTATCTATCTATCTATCTATCTTATCTATCTATCTTTATTCATTATCTATCTATCTATCTATCTATCTATCTATCTATCTATCTCAGGCCAAAATGTAAAGCAAAATGCGGTTGGAAGAGAAGAACAATGCCAAAAGACACATACGTGATCAGGGAAAGTGTGAAAAGATCCTAAGAAGACATTATTCGTTTTGTTTCAATTAATTTGCGCAAGGTTATACATGCAAACATGGAAGTATTTATGAGAGTTTTTCATTTCTTATACAGTCAAAAATCACGGGGAAAAATCTGTCATAAAACCTGCACGAAAGAGCGCAAATGGCCACTTGATATGCCAGACGTCAATTAAATGTCGCTGAATATCCGATGCAGTTTTAGAATTTTCAGGAAACCAGCCAAACAAATGAGGCATTTCGAAAAGAATTAAATATTGGAAGCGGGAATAGATTAAGGTGAATTAATTACAGCCGTTAAGTTTTAAATAGAGTTTTTCTTCCCCATCTCTCTCTCTCTCTGTCTCTGTTTCTGTCTCTCTCTCTATATATGTCAGAGTTTATTCCTTTCCTTCTGTATATCTTAATATATTTTTGATTCTTGGTGTTTCTATCTATCTATCTATCTATCTATCTATCTATCTATCTATCTATCTATCTATCTATCTGAGTCTGTTCATATCTATCTATCTATCTATCTATCTATCTATCTATCTATCTATCTATCTATCACAGCCTCTTCATTATCTTATCTATCTATCTATCTATCTATCTATCTATCTATCTATCTATCTATCAGCCTCTTCATTATCTATCTATCTATCTATCTATCTATCTATCTATCTATCTATCTATCACAGCCTCCTTCATTATTCTTATCTATCTATCTATCTATCTATCTATCTATCTATCACAGCCTCTTCTATCTATCTACATCTATCTATCTATCTATCTATCTATCTATCTATCTATCTATCTATCTATCTATCTATCTATCACAGCCTCTTATTATCTATCTATATCTATCTATCTATCTATCTATCTATCTATCTATCTATCTATCTATCTATCGCAGGCTGTTCATTATCTATCTATCTATCTATGGATCTATAATTGGAGTAGATAGACTAAACTATCACCCGGTTCACACTCCACCCTCGTCTATTGAACAGGTGAAGAGGCTCATCCCTTGTTTCCTGTTTAGGATGTGGTTTCTCTTTTCCAATCTTTTCACTCCTATGTAGCCCCCTGCACATCAGTGGCATTACCGCCTTGCTCGGGGTGATATGATTAAAAAAAAAAATCTATCTATCTATCTATCTATCTATCTATCTATCTATCTATCTATCTATCTATCTATCTATCTATCTATCTATCTCAATCTGTTCATATCTATCTATCTATCTATCTATCTATCTATCTATCTATCTATCTATCTATCGCAGTCTGTTCATTCTATCTATCTATCTATCTATCTATCTATCTATCTATCTTATCTCATCTATCATATCTATCTATCTATCTATCTTATCTATCTATCTATCTCATCTATTCTATTCTATCTATCTATCTATCTATCTATCTATCTATCTATCTCATCTGTTCATCTATCTATCTATCTATCTATCTATCTATCTTATCTATCTATCTATCTATCTATCTATCTATCATTCTATCTATCTATCTATCTGTCATCTATCTATCTATCTATCTATCTATCTATCTATCTATCTATCTATCTATCTGTCTGTTCCAACCTATAATTTGCCGTAAAATGAATTTTTGTCAGGCATATCTTCATTTACTTTTGTGAATTACAAGTGATTTTTTCTTGTTTCATTCCTCCTCGTACAATTGCCCTTTCTTTCATTTCTGGATGACGCCTTGATAAAATGTCCCTTCAACCTTCGTTAACACTGATGCATCTCGACACTTACTGCGTTCCATTCTGATTAATTTGCTGCCTCCAGCCGCGAATCAAATGCCGAAAGGCAAAATGAAAAGCGCTTCATCAGTGTCTGCCATTTAATCGAACTGCGGAACAATATGGCAACAACAAAAACTTTATTTGAAACCTCTTCGTTTCAAACGTTCACATCGGGAATCTATCGGCCTTAATTGTTTCTTTTGCCGAAAATATGGGACAATTTCATTTATCACCATCGTAAGCAATTTGATGCAAGTTGTGTGTTTTTTTTCAATTTCTGTTCAGTCAAATTCGGATTTGAAAGTTTTATATTGTACATTTTTGTTAATCAGTTGCAAGAAACAGTGTTTTGAACAGGACCAGAGGTTTATCCCCTGTTTCCCGCTTCGTCTTTTTCATTCTGTTTCACTCTCAGTAGCCCCACTGCGACTTGGCTTACGGCCATATCACGTTGAATACACCGGTTCTCGCTCGATCACCGAAGTTAAGCAACGTTGAGCCTGGTCAGTACTTAGATGGGTAATCGCTTGGGAATACCAGGTGCTGTAAGCGTTTAGTACCGGATGTGCGTTGTGGTGCATTGGATATCGGCTCGGAAAGAAATCGGTGAGCCGAGTTCGAATTCCAGTTGAATACCCTGCATTCACTTAAGCACTGGTATTCTTGGGAAAGGTATTAATCCGTCCCTTCCCTCCAGCTATGAATTAAATAACAAGGGTCGGACTTGGGGACCCTGCCCTTAAAAACAAAAATCCCAATGAATCTTGATACTCGAAAAGAAAAATGTATTACTAAACACAAAACTTATATTAAAACAACAATAAATTGTTGAAAGAAAAAGGTATTACCAGCAATAAATAAATAAAGAATTATTTGGCAATAAATGACCAGTCGAGGTTGATATGCCATTAAACAAAGCAACCAATTAACAAAAAATTGATAAAAAAGTACATAACACTGCTAAACACAAATTATAAGAAAAAATGTTTTAGATTTGCATTGTTTATTGAAAAGAACTGTATATTATCTGACATCATAATATAGTTTGATTATAAAGTGTAACTTCCCTTTGAAATAAACGGTCTTATTTGATAGCACAATTATTTAGTAATAATGTTCATGTGCCATGCACCTTATCCAGGTATTACCAGCAATAAATAAATAAAAATTTAGTTAGCAATAAATGACCCGACGAGGTTGATATGCTATAAAACCAACCAACCAACCAACCAACCAACCAACCAACCAACCAACCAACCAACCAACCAACCAACCAGCCAACCAACCAACCAGCCAGCCAGCCAGCCAACCAACCAACCAACCAACCAACCAACCAGCCAACCAGCCAGCCAGCCAGCCAGCCAGCCAGTCAGCCAGCCAGCCAACCAACCAACCAACCAACCAACCAACCAGCCAGCCAGCCAGCCAGCCAGCCAGCCAACCAACCAACCAACCACTGCGACTGCTGATGTGTATGTATATGTATGCATTTGCTTGAATGTGTATGTATGTCTTACATCTATGTATGAATCCGCTCTGACTGTACCCAATATTGTGGCAATTCAGTCTGAGTCCAACTAGAGCTTTAAAATTTAATAGACAAATTGACAAGTCGATAAAAACAAAATTTTGAAATTTGTGCATGTATATATGCGTGCGTATATTGATCTTTATGTGTATTGGCCAGTGTATGTATATATATATACGTCTATTCTTCCATGTGTGGAATGTTTGTATGCGTTCTTTCTCTTCTTCGTTTAATATATGAGTAAACTTTCTAAATCTAATAAATTGTTAAACTTAGAAAATTTTTTGAAAATTTCGAAATAATAATAAAGTACATCTAATATTCAATTAATATTGCTGATCTCAATTTACTCAAATATTGATACTAATGCCACCAAAAATTATTTTTAAGTCTGCTCACATATTCTCCAAATTAGAAGTTGCTTTATTTTGATTGGTCCACATTGTACATACAACAATGCCTCCCTGATTAAAGAGGTTTTGCTTGTTTTAAAACCCTTCAACTTGAAATAAACCTAATCATTTGATAAGTCACAAGAAGTGTCGAAACAAAATAGCTACTTTTGTAGTGATAATATAAGATATTCATGTTATAATTTCTGAATATATATATATATATATATATATATATATATATATATATATAAAATTAAATTTGTCTTTTAATTAAAAAATACATTCACAACTATGATCTAAGATTGCCTAATGACGAGGTAGAAATCTTGAAACATAAATTTCCGTGTTGCAATGTATTTTAAATTCAAAAACAAATTTAATTTTATGATTATATTATGCTTTATAATATTGATTGTAGTGAGCGCTTACTAAAAAAAAAAAAAATAAATGCCGGAGAACTTGGAATTGTGAAACTGTAGGTAGAATCGCTGACTGATGTTAATTCGGTTGGGTTTCAATCCTGGCTAAAAGCAATCGGATGTCTCACCGTACTGATGAGCTGTGATACAGCGAAACAGATCTGTCTGCGGATGACAATTTACGCTCTCACACCTTGATTGAGCACTCTGGAAGAATGGTATACTTTGAAAAAACAGTAGCTACTCTAGCTTCTACGCATCGTTTATTCAGAAATGAATTAGAACACTCTCAGTTACAAGCGTATGTTTACATGGTATATCACACGCTAAAAGCCAAGGCTATAGAACGCATTATGTCTAGTTATTTGACTCATAGCTGGAGGGAGAAGAGGCGAATTAAAAACTTTCCCAAGAAAGTCAGTAAATACGACCGGAATTCGCACTCGTCTCGACAATTTACCATTCCGTGTTGATAGCCACTGCACTACAAAGCACATTTATAATTAACGCACTCATATCGCTTCTTTTATTGATTTGGCAATGAAGCGTAGAACTTACCCTGTCTTTTTGAAGCCATCGTTGTACGATATAGGTTTGGTTATTTGGAATGGCAATCTCATCGCAGACACAAAGTACCTGCAGCAGGTCAAGAAATCGGTAATTCTGTAAAAGAAAAACGGTAAAAGACAAAGAGTGAGAATAGCGATAAATCAAATTATCTAACAATTACCAAGAAAATAAAATAAGAGCAAAGATATTGATAACAACTAACAAAATTATGCTGCTGCTGTGTCGTGGATTGTACCACGTGACATCCGGTCGCCCGGATGTACAAAAGACAATGTAC
This sequence comes from Ascarosepion bandense, assembly GCA_037127315.1. Taxonomy (NCBI): domain Eukaryota; kingdom Metazoa; phylum Mollusca; class Cephalopoda; order Sepiida; family Sepiidae; genus Ascarosepion; species Ascarosepion bandense. The sequence goes on from JBBBDQ010000708.1 coordinate 3,187,470, forward strand.
GTTTAGCACGGGAAATTGTCTTTATAACGGACTTCGTGAAGTAACACCTATTACTCCAAGAGACTGTAAACATTGTATATACCTCTCGGCTGTACCACTCTGCTAATAAAGTAGTTTATCTACATTTCTCTGTGTATCACTTCATTCAACGATATAACAGTTGAGTGTTGTCATTATCACGGGCTTCGGGAAATAACACCTATTACTCCAAGAGATTGTAAATATTGTATATACCTCTTGGTTGTACCACTCTGGTAATAAAGTAATTTATCTACAATTTACTGTGTATCTCTTCATTCCGTGATACAACAGTTGAATGCTTTCCTTATCACGGACTTCGTGAAGTAACACCTACTACTGCGAGAGACTGTAAATATTGTGTATACCTCTCGGCTGTACCACTCTGCTAATAAAGTAGTTTATCTACAATTCACTGTGTATCTCTTCACTCCACGATACAACAGATACAAAAATTGAATGATCTCTTTAGGAATTGTGAAAAAAAAGAAAAAGAAAAAAAAAGGTACGTGTTAAAATACCCAACTGTGTTATCAATGAAAAAAAAAACATAAACCAACACATTTTATATGTCATGTCTCAGGCAAAAATGGCTCTCCACTATTTCCAGTCTCTAGCAGTTTTAAATTAATTCTGTCTTCTCGTTATTTGTAAACCCAGTTCCGTCATTTATTTACTCAAGCCCGTCAAGTATATTATGCATTGTCTTCCTGTTTTACTCTTGCCTTTAATCCGTCCTGCGAGTGACAGACTTTCCAAACCCTCCTTCCTCATTATGTGCTAAAATATTTCGTCTGTCGGTCCATGGTTTCCTCAGCCTCCGTATGTGCACCGCCCCCTCAGAACGTAGGCGACCACGGCTCTCCACAATTCCGCGTCTATTGCAACTCTAAATAAATTCAGTCTTTTCATTATTTCTAAACCCAGGCGATAAAACCCAATCTATCCTGTTATTTAACCCATAACTGAAGAGAAGAGACGGATTAATACTTTTCCCAAAGGCATTCACCTCAGGACAAATGTCCCTGGGAAATGTATTAATCCGTCTCTTTCCTCCAGTTATGGGTTAAATAATAGGAGAGATTGGGTTCTATAGCTTTGACCGGCAACCAGTCTACTGCAGAAAGCAATGGCAACCTATTGCGGGATAATCTCCAGCCCAGTCAGTCATGTCACTTTCGAGACATGATCGCTCAAGTGTGTATCACGTCTAGCATTTAAGTAACTGACAGAAACCTAGTTCTGACATCCATTTTTTCATGCTCGTCAATTTTGTTATGCGTTATTAAGATCTGTTTCTCTTGCTCTCAATCCGTCCTGTGAGTAACAGTTTTTCCAAGCCCTCCTTCCTCATTATGGACTACAAAAATTTCAACTGTCGGTTCATAGCATCTTCAACATTTTTATGTGCAGTGTTCTCAGGATGTAGTGGATCACGGCTCTCCACAATTTCCTGTCTCTAGCATCCTTAAATTAATTCTATCTTTTCGTTATTTGTAAACCCAGTTCCGGCATCTATTTACTCAAGCTCGTCAAGAATATTATGCATTGTTTTCCACTCTCACTATTGCCTTAATCCGCCCTGTGAGTGACAAACTTTCCAAGCCCTCCTTCCACATTATGTGCTAAAAATATTCCATCTTCAGCATCTTTATGTGCAGTGTCTTTTCGTCATTTCTAAACCTTGTTCCGCCGTTTTGGTTAATGTTAGTTATGGTGGAATTAAGGATGTTGAATTGTATTGCACAACAGGAACAGACAAGGTGTTTCTGGTTGATATTCTGTCTTATTTTAAATCCAATTCGGTATTCAATACCAGATACACACGTCTGTAATATTCTTTTCTTAATTTCTCCTTCATTTTGGAATGCAGTATTCTATCTGTGCTGCCCTGAACAAAATGCCGAAAAGCATCCGGCTTTAGACAGCCAGTTTTAACTCAAATTTGCAACAACACACAGACGAATTTCATTGAAAAACGAAAGATTTTATTCCTCAAATTAGGTAAAAAATCTGAAAAAATATTAAAGGAAGAATATCGTTTTTATCGTCAAAAGATTAGGTTCGGTTCGTCAGGACAGACGTGATCCATTTCTATGTATGTTACTATTATGTCATTTTTTTCATTATATTTCGATTTCTGGTATGGTCGCACTACCTACCAAATCTGCTGCAAGACGTAAGGCAGGTAGTTCGTGTGTTGTTATGACTCCATTTTAGTTTTTTCATATCTCCCAATCATCCCTAGCAATACATAGTCAAAGTTCTCCTTAGTGTGTGGGCTGTACTTAACAAGACAATTTTTTGTATATCTTTTAAGCTGGGGTTTCCAGGGATACTTTCAATGTGTTGTTTTGTTCCATTTTTTATCATTCCAAGTGCACTTACTATCACTGGCACAATATTTGTTTTCAATTTGCACATTTTTTCTGTTTCAATTTCCAGGTCTTTATATTTTGACAGTTTTTCGAATTCATTGGTTGCTATGTTACAATCCGCTGGATGAGCCATATCAATTAATAAGCAATTTTTTCTTTTTGGTTTTTAACGATAATGTTCGGCCTATATGCTTCAATTTTTCTGTCTGTATAGATGGTGTAATCCCATAGAATGGTAACATCTTCTATTTCTGTAACCGGTGCTGGGTGATGTTCATACCAGTGTTTGTCTACATATTTTCCATAGTGTTTGCACATTGTCCAATGTAAATATTGCCCTACTCTATCGTGACGATTTTTATATTCATTTGGGGCAAGTACAGAACATCCTGAGATTAGATGGTCTATTATTATTATTATTATTATTATTATTATTATTATTATTATTATTATTATTCCTTGGTGGTTATCCGTGATTAAAGAAATCTCTTCTGCATCCTCATAAGTAACCATTTTCAACAGGAAGACTTTTTGGTTCCATTACATTTGCATTAATTATAATCAGTGCAACTGTCGTATTACTTCAGAAAAGAAAATAATATATATATATATATATTCATTTAGAAATCAGTTGATTACGCAACATTGGTTCCAACCTATCGGTATCTTCAGGCGTTTTATATCAACTGATTCTGATTCTTCAACTTTTTCTTAACACACTACAGAATCCTTTCAAAATACACAACTGGAAGTTTAAAATAACTGAAATGTTAAAAGAAGGGAAGAGTTTGTCAAAAATTGTAAACACTTTCATCAGGAGTTTGTATGATCTTAAATTATATCTTTTATTTAGTCACCAGTTGTGCGTTTTGAAAGTTCCTCTTATACGTTAAAAAAAAAATCGTTGAAGAATCAGTTGAAGATACCGAAAAGTTGAAACCAAGGTTGCGTAATCGAAAATATATGAAAAGGAAATATAAATGGAAATATGAATATATAAAGCTCTACATTATATATGTATTTAACACTTTTTAATAACTGGTTTGTAATTATATATATATATATATATATATATATATATATATATATATATATTGTTATTATTATTATTATTATTATTATTATTATTATAGGTTGAAAGCACATGGCCGCCAGATGACTCCAAGAATATTTCCCTTAAATTTTCTTTTTAGCTGAAGCAATAAATATAGTAAAGTCAGTTAATTTCCTTTTGCTAAAGTACAGATTATCTGCTGTAAGATTTGCACCAAAACTCTAAATGCAATTCGTCAGGTGTTACAAATATTCTCTGGGTTTGATTGGCTCATCATCGCTTAAGAGCAGACACTTCGTGTTACACTCTCATCCACCCTAGTCTACAAATATGTCAGACATATAAACTAATTATCTATCTATCTATCTATCTATCTATCTATCTATCTATCTAGCTAGCTAGCTAGCTAGCTAACTATCTCAGTCTGTTCATATCTATCTATCTATCTATCTATCTATCTATCTATCTAATCTCAGTCTGTTCATATCTATCTATCTCTCAATCCACGTAGCCAAGTGGTTAAACCATAGAACCCGGTTTCGCATCTGATCAGGTCCTATTTGTTAGGAATGTGACTACTTAATGTTATCAGTGTGGGGTGGCGATCTCAGCAAGCGGTACCTATGCCTGAAACTATCAGTTAAGAGCCCTACGTGAAACACGCTTTGGGCGATCATGTCTCAAAAGAGACATGACTGACTGGGCAGAAGATTATCCCGAAGTAGGTTACCATTGCTTTCTGCAGCAAACTGGTTGCCAGACAAGGTTATAGAACTCAATCTCTCCTATTATTTAACCCATAATTGTAGGGAAGAGACGGATTAATACCTTTCCCAACAGTATTTGTGCGTAAGTAAATGCCATGAATTCAACTGGAATTCGAACTCGGTCCCCCGCTTTGTCGTTCCGAGTCGATATTCACTGCACCACAATGCACATCCGCCTGAAATTATACCACATATTAACTGATGTTTTGTAAATGAAGTTAGGCAAACAAACTAGTCGGAACCCGTCGATCGCTGTACTACGAAGAAGCCACATCTCATCAAATAGACAATGCTGTTAGTTTATCCCTTGAAGTGATTTAGAACATTGTGCACATTGAATTTTATATGAAGTTTTCTGATTGGTGGGTGCTACGTCTTCTAACACCTGATCAAAAGCACACCAGGCTGATCACATCACAGAAAAATCAGACATTATTTGTGACAGATCCAGCTCGTGTTCTCGAACGTTTCCTAACGCAGTGTTGGGTTCATCACTTCGAACCATAGACAAAGAGACACTCCATACAGGAAAAACACAGATCACTCTGTAGTAACTACTGATATTTTTCCAGTCATTTATTAGACAGGGGCCTTCTGTTCATAAAACTCCTGTCCGTTATCAACATGCTAATTGGGACTCACTTCGCGACATTCTTCGGTCCTCTCCCCGACTGGACGAACATTCTTAACCTTCTATTTAAGAATTGAGCATGAGTGTGAGTTTTAATCACAGTCATTCTGTTAAGTGCCAAACGTGATATGAATGTGCCATACATGATATTGGTTGTGCGTTGTGGTGCAGTGGATATCGACTCGGAATGACAAATCGGGGCGATGAATTCGAATTCCAGTGGAATTCCATGCATTCACTTTCGCACAAATACACTTAGGAAATGTATTAATCCGGCTCTTCCCTCCAGTTAAGGGCTAAATAATAGGACAAAGTGGGTTCTGTAGCCTTGGTCGAAAACCAGTCTATCACAGAAAGCACTGAGGGATAACCTTCTGCCCAGTCAGACATCTCTATTTCGAGACATGATCGACCAAACGCGTGTATCACGTATGACACTTAACTGACTGACTGAATGTAATAGTTGAAAACATAATTAAAACTTCTGTTGGGCATAAAGTGGAGGATCGGTTTTCTATTGTTATGAAGTAATAAACTAATCCCCTAATAATTATACTTAATATAATAATGTAATATAATCTATCTTTTCTTCCTCCAGCTATGAGTTAAATAACAGGACAGATTGGGTTCTATAGCCTTGGCTGGCAACCAGTCTACTGCAGAAAAGAATGGCAAACTACTGCGGGATAATCTTCTGCCCAGTCAGTCATGTCTCCTTCGAGACATGATCGCCGAAAGCGTGTATTACGTATGGCATTTAACTGACTGATGTGATACGAGTTATTATGTTTGGAAAGAAACATGACTGACTGGGCAGAAGATTTTCCCCCAGTAGGTTGCCATTACTCTCTACGGTAGGCTGGTTGGTAACCAAGGCTATAGAATCTAATATGTCCTGCTATTTACCCAATAGCTGGAGGGAGAATAATTCCAAAGGGTATTTGCGCGTATGTGAATGCCGAGCTGATATCCACAGCACCATCACGCCCATCAGAATTCATGATTGCACGTAATAAATATATACGCACCCTAAGTCCCAGTCTGCTGAGACAATAAGACACCGTATTGCGTCTAATAACATTGACCCTCGTGATTACTGGCGGCTCTGTAATCGTGTATTAAGTTTTCTATTCTTCTCTTTTCGAACAGCTTGAGGTGTTAGCCTCTTCTTTTGATAAAACTGACTGTTTCACCGGCAAATTATCCTTAAGCTTCACTCTTGACTCACCTGGGGTATCCTAGCCAAACTTCCCACCTAGAACTGAGTCTCTGTTGAGTGATATGCATATAATCCCTTTTATGATTTGTGGTAATCTCTAATCTGAATTCCGGTAAGGTATGTGGGCTTGATGGCATCCCTATAATAGTCGTTTATAAATTTTCTTATCATCTAGTTGTCTCAGGAGTGCACATTTTAATCAAAACTGGGTTTATGCGTCGATGGGATTCTTCGATAAGCTTTGAGGCGGGGATCTGCACCTGGTGGCTATGAGGCTACCTTACAGATTAATTCGGTGATAGATCTGTCTTCTGCTACTTTGGTGTGCCATTGAGTCTATTTTAGTACCTTTTAGGGTGAGTTCAGTATACACTCCCGATCAAAAATTTAAGACCACTTAAAAATCTTTAAAAAGAATTTTTTTTTACGGATAGATTTTAAACTCCTCCCACTTAAGGTTACCAATACTACAATCTAAAAGGTTATGGAAACAAAAAGTTACATTCCAAACATTTTATTTATGGTTTGACAGTAAAACGGTGGGACCTAGTTGCTAATCTCGTGGCTCGAGTAAATTCATATGTAGGGGTTACCAGTGAGCTAAGTTCATCGGAGCAGAAACTGTGAAAGTATTTGTAGAAGAGACACAGGGAAGCCACATTGCGCCGGTGAAATATTAACTGTATCTGAGCTGCCAAGTCGGGATCGATCACATTACAGATTCTCCGTTAGATTTTGTCAATGACACCCAGGTGGATAGCAGGAACACCCGACCAGATATGGCACCAGTATTCAATGCACAGGCGGATGGTAGATTTATATATGTGAAAGATTGTTTCAGGCAGAAAAAAACTTCCTGGCGCTACACATACAAGCTAGTGAATAGACCGCGAACGCATTGTCTATTTATTTTGCATACACAAAGATTCAAAGTACGATACAAGGTCATATCTTAAGTGTAAGTCAGTCAGTTAAGGGCCATACGTGATACACGCTTGGGCGAGCAAGTCTCGAAAGAGACATGACTGACTGGGCAGAAGATTATCCCGCAGTAGGTTGCCATTGCTTTCTGCGGTAGACTGGTTGCCGACCAAGGCTATAGAATCCAATCTGTTCTGTTATTTAACCCATAACTGGAGGGAATAGTCGGATTAATACCTTTCCCAAGGGTATTTGCGCGTAAGTGAATGCAATGAAACCTACTGGAACTCGGGTCCCCGATTTCTCTTTCCGAGCCGATATCCAATACACCACAACACACACCCTTAAAGTGTACATTTTGTTTCGATGTCGAAATTAGTCATCCACATACAAGCCTGTTTCGCTGTACCACAGCTCATCAGTGTGGCTAGGCACATCCACTTGCTTCTGGGCGGGATCGAAACTCGACCGATTTGGTGTCAGTCGGAGTCGCTACTCCCTACGCCATAAGTGTAAGTATGTGGCATTTTTTTTTTTTTTTTTTTTTTTTTTTTTGTATTTTTCAAGTTTGGGTGCAAATGTGCCACTTTTATTTGTAGAATTTGGGGAGATGGTGTCTGGAGAATGATTCGTACACAGTTCAAAGATTGGTAAAATTACCCGAAATCCTGGTGAAGTGTAGTCGGTGGTACAGATCTCCTGAACTCAAGCTAATATTTCAGTGCGCTTTACGGAAGACAGAAGGAATCTGCGTACTAAAATTTTAAAATGCATTTTATAATCAGAGCAAAATTAGAAGTGAAGGAAAAACTTGAAGCAACTGGAATGTGGTTCTACAGAAGGATGCTGCGAATATCATGGATCGAGCATGTGAGCAATGATGAGGTCTTGGAAATGATGGAAACAAAAAGGAAATTAATACTGAGCATCAGGAAGAGACAGCTGAAGTTCCTGGGGCACGCAGTGAGGAATCTGATACTAACAGGCCAGATAGAGGGAAAAAGAGACAGGGGAAAGCAACGGATACCATATTTGAAGGACCTAATCAGGTGGATGACGGAACGAGGATTGCATGGTGTAACAGGAGAAGGCGTGCTAAGAGCCACCAGGGATTGGGAAACGTGGAAAGCCATGATAGCCTACGTCCTGAAGGGACAGGGCACTTAGAAGAAAATCAGCTGTAAAGAAAGAAGATGGAAGAAAGTCCTGGTTGTGACAATAAACGGCATCCGGCCGCAAAGCAGCTACCCGGGAGATTAAACGAGGGTGGGGGTGGAGCGTGAAAACACGTCTTAATTGCTGTTGTTCCCAGGTACACCCTGATTCAGGGTAGTAGCACCTGTTAGGATGCCAGCTATGATCAAAAAGTAAATCACGAAATAAAAACAAACCATTATAAAAATATAAAAAACATTTTTATAGTAAAAATGCCAGTCATATATATTCAAATAAAAAAGTTTGTAACAATAAATATTTATATAAAAATACCAACAATACATACTTATAGTAAAATTATTAGCAATACAATTTTAAAATAACCAACAGTACAATTTACAGTAGAATCATTACCAACATATTTTATCGCAAAATGACCAACAATACATTTTATCCCCAGCTGAAGGCATACAATTTTGTGCGAAATATACTTAGATAGAGCTACAAAATTGTGTTCAAAATTAAATTTCGGTATTAAGTGGCACGTAAGATGTTGAAATGGCATTAAAAAAACAAAATAATCAATCAATTAGATGGAAGAAAATAGACTTACTTGGTTTTTCTGTAAAAGGCCGACGAATTCATTAATTTGTGCGTGTGTGATGCGATCCACGATTTTTCTTTTGTCTCTGATTAACTCAACAATCATTTGTGCCACATTCAAACCGATGCCACCCTGGAATTTAGAGAAAAAAAATTAAATAATGTTTTATTTATTCGTACCTTTTAAGTAAGAATTCTCAGCTATTTAAAATGATCTGTTTTTGTTTTTTTGTTAAACAATACACGACTTGATTTTAAATTTGAAAGTGTTGATGTCCCCTGCGACCACAAATGTGAGTTGGGCGTACAAAATCTTATACACAAATTGAAAAATAGCATCAAAAATTGAACCATGAAAAATTATTAATAAGTCTGTATTTTAGTCGTGGTTACTTTTCTTATTTGTATATTTTTCTTTTCACACAGTGCAAATTCTGTCAATTTGTTATTTACTAACATATTTTTGTGACGAGATGTTGGTTGAAAAGGATAATTAAAGAAAATGCTTTCCTGTGTTCTCAAACATTCTGTGGTCTCAATCTTCTGTTATATATTTTGTCCACCCCCTTTATATATATATATATATATATATATATATATATAAAGGGGTGGACAAAATAATAGAAACACCTTGATATTTCAAGCAAATTTATTTCAATATGTTGTATGATCGCCTTTAGCAGTAATTACAGCTTGAATTCCGCGTTGGATCGACTTGTACAAAGTTTTAATTCTTTCTTAATCGAATTTTATCTAATCTTCAGCTATAACAGTCTCTAATTCTCTTTATGATGATGGTAGAGGGCATCGACTCCTCACTTGTTTTTTTTTCTAAAATGAATCAGAGTTGTTCAATGGTGGTGAGATCTTGGGACTCTGATGCCCGGATGAGATGTTTTTCTTCACTAGAATATTACTCATGTCATTCAGCTACAACATCAACAGTATGAATGAATGCATAATCATCCCGAAAGATAGAATATCCGTTCGGAAATAGTTCCTGAATCATAGGATGAAGTTGATCACTTAAAATTTATAATTAATCCTCACTGTTGATTTTAATAAACTTATTTAAATAATATCCGTAAAAAAACAACAATTTTAGCAAAATATAACGTCTTATTAATATTAAATCAACAAAAATAAAATAGACAGGTTTTCAAATTATTCTCTTATGGTAGTAAGTGTTTACATTATTTTGTCCACCCCATATATATATATATATATATGTATGTATGTGTATGGAAGAGAGAGAGAGAAAGAGAGAGAAAGAGATAGAGTGCGAGCGAGCGAGCGAGCGAGCGTTCGTTTCTGAACATGAAGCGCCGGGGTTCGAATCTCACCATAGTCGATTTATCAGGAAGATACCTTCTTGAAGTTATCGTTCTGGAAGAGGCGATTCCAGCGTGGAAAGTGCCTGAAAAAAATATACCCACTGGTTGACCCAAGCCATGTGAACGAAATTTGGTAGATGTCACTCTTTGAGAAGCTGTCGATGGTTGTGCTAGTTCGAAGTTAAAACTCATCGTAACCGAGGCTTGATGGTCTTGGCCTTGTTCAAACTGTTGTCCAGACTGGAAAACGCGCTTTCTCCCAGAAATTGTAACTAAGGTTCACTCAGCAAAATTGCAGTATAAACCACAAGCGGGTTGTGTATTCACAACCATGTAACGAGTTGACCCAAGCCTTGTGTGTGAATTTTGGTTAGCCGGCTCCATTTGAGAAGCTGTCAATGGTTGTGCTAGTTCATTAATCCGTCATTCTCTATCAGTTAATTAAGTGTCAACACGCTTTGGGTGATCATGTCTCGAAAGAGACATGACTGACTGGGTAGAAGATTATTCCGCAGTAGGTTGTCATTGCTTTCTGCGGTAGACCTGTGGCCAGCTAAGGCTATAGAACCCAATCTGTCCTATTATTTGACTCATATTTGGAGAGAGAAATGATGTATTATATTATTACGTAGTAATTAGTGAGCAATCAGTCTATTACTCCATAACAATAGAAAACTGATCTCCCACTTTATGCCCAGCAGAAGTTTTAATTATGTTTTCAATTATTATATTCAGTCAGTCAGTTAAGTGCCATACGTGATACATGCTTTGGGCGATCATGTCTCTTTCGAGGCATGACTGACTGGGCAGAAGATTATCCTGCAGTTGGTTGCCATTGCTTTCTGCGGTAGACTGGTTGTCAGCCAAGGCTATAGAACCCAATCTGTCCTGTCATTTAACCCATAACTGGAAGGAAGAGACGGATTAATACTTTCCCAAGGGTATTTGCGCGTAAGTGAATGCAATGAATTCAACTGGAATTCGAAGTCGGCTGCCCGGTTTCTCGTTCCGAGCCGATATCCACTGTACCACAACGCACATTCTTAGAAGTACAAAACCAAAAAAAGGTAAATATTTTTCAAACTGATCGATAAACACTTTCCAAAAAGCTCAGAATTAAACAAAATTTTCAGTTAGAATACAGTCAAACAGAGTTATAGTTTGGCTAGTAATTTAGTAAATTTCATGAAGAAACAAAACGTCATAAACTTAGATAGCATTATACAAAACAAGATCACTAATAAAGAATGCAACAGCAGGGGCTAAAATAGATGCCCACTTCAAGGACTTTGTAATACAGAAAGAGCCATTTACAAGGCAAAAGTACATGACTTAAATGATCAAAACAAAACATATTTGAGATCAACCAAAGATACTTTTAAGACCAGGTGGTCGCAATTACAGGTCTACATTTAAAATAGAAAACTTAAAAAGTTGGCTAGCCACGTGTGGAAATTAAAACTAAAATATGGAAAAGACCCTAACATAACGTAGAGTATAATAAAAACAGCCAAGCCTTACAACGGTGGTAAAATATGTGGACAGTGCCAGGAAGAAAAGTTAGTAATTATGTTATTCCAAAACAAAAAGTAATTACTAAAGGAAAAAACAGAAATGATGACCAAGTGAAACCATACCAACAAATACCTACTAATATCAAACAATCATGGATGAAAGTGTTCTAAGACCTTTCAATAACTTCTGATTTTTAAAATTGCGCTTCATAAAAGATCTCTATTACGTGAGCGTTTAAAAAAACAGTAAAAAAACAGTTTACGTAAATTGCCTGAAGACACCGAAAGGTAGAAACCTGGGTTGCACAAATTCTATATATATATATATATATATATATATATATATATATATAGTGTATCGAGGCAGTAGATAATTTTCTAAACATACTGTTAAATATAACAGACGATAAATGTCTGTTATGTTTAATCATAAGCCGTTCTAAGCATCGTATTTTGGCTTTAATTTCAGGTGAAAGTAAAGACAAAAATTGTCCAAAACTTGTATAATCTTTTATTATGCTGGTTCTAAGATTTCGGCTCACATGAACCATCTTCAGGGTGGTTACAGGGACGTTGACACAAAGACATCCACCGTCAAAGATGATAGGTTTTATGTCAACACAAGATAATGTCATCTTTGATGATGGATGTCTTTGTGTTAACGTCCCTGTAACCACCCTGAAGATGGCTCGTGTGAGCCGAAAGTCTATAATATAATAAAAAAAATATCTAAATGTTGGACAATTTTTATCTTTTATCTGAGTAGAGTATTTGAGAGACACGAAGATTTCATTGGAAACAAATTATGCGATGTCTGTTCTTCAATATGGCAGTGGATGCTGAGCAATCCTCGCAAAGATGAAGGAAAAACAAAAAAAAAAAACGAAATGTGGTTCTACAGAAGCATGCTGAATATAAAATGGGGGATCAATTCCATATTACAACCAATATACAAACTGACCCCTCACTTTGTGGTCACAGCAGTTTCTATACATTTATATTCCTGATATCCAAATGCACAAGGATATATTCCAGAAGCTGAGTAGAGTATTAAGAGACAGGAAAATTTGTTGGAAACAAAGAAGAGAGTACTGGATTGCTATGTGATGTCTGTCCTTCAATATGGCAGCGAATGCCAGACAATCTCATCAAAAATGAGGGAAGGACTTGAAGCAACCGAAATGTGGTTCTACAGAAGCATACTGGATATAAAATGGGGGATCAATTCCATATTACAACCAATATACAAACTGACCCCTCACTTTGTGGTCACAGCAGTTTCTATACATTTATATTCTTGAAATCCAAATGCACAAGTATTTATTCCAAAGGCTGAGTAGAGTATTTGAGAGACACGAAGATTTCATTGGAAACAAATAAGAGAGTACTGGATTGTTATGTGATGTCTGTTCTTGGCAGAGAATATGGGACAATCTTACGAAAGATGAAGGAAAGACGCGAAGTAACAGAAATATAGTTCTACAGAAGGATGCTGGGGATACCATGGACAGAAGATGTTAGCAATGACGAGGTTTTAGAGAGGACTGACGCAGAAAGAAAACATACTTAACAGTAAAAGACAGGCTAAGTTTCTGGAACATGTAATGAGGAAAGAGGGCTTGGAAAATCTGATACTCACAGGGTGAATAGAGAGAAAGGGAGACAGGAGGAAGTAACGCGTGACGCACTTGATGAGCTTGAGCAGATGGATGGCGGAGCAGGATGTGGGAGGAATAGCAATAGAAAATATTAAGAGCTTCAAAGGATAGAAAGATATGGAAGGCCTTGATCGCCTACGTACTGGATAGACACAGTATATAGAAAAAGAAGATATTTGTAATGTCTTCACTTCTGTTGATATGACCTTAACCAGTTCTTCAGTGATGTCTTGGCATTAATTTGTGCGTCAGACTAAGCAAAGATTAGTAAATAAAGAAACTAATAAGTACCTAGATTAGTAACCGTTTCGAAACTCCTGCAATTGTAAACAATATCTGGCTGTGAGCCCAAATTAAATAAAGCTTAGGAGAGAAAGAAAGACACAGAAATCGTTATGCTTTCAATCGTGATTGATGACAAAAAATTATTTGAAAGACAAACAAAACTTAATTACATTTTCAGTATCATCAACACAAACACTCACTGCACGCCAATGTTACAAATATTTATACACATATCAGTCAGTTAAGTGCCATACGTGAAACACGCTTGGGATATCATGTCTCAAAAGAGACATGACTGACTGGGCAGAAGATTATCCCGCAGTAGGTTGCCATTGCTCTCTGAGGTAGACTGGTTGCCGACCAAGGCTATAGAACCCAATCTGTCCTGTTATATGACTTAGAGCTAGAGGGGGAAGAGATGTATTAAAGTATTAAGTAGTAACTAGTGGGGGATCAGTTTATTACTTCATAACAATAGAAAACCGATCCCCTACTTTATGCCCAGTAGAAGTTTTAATCATGATTCCAACTATTATATTCAATCAGTCAGTTAAGTGCCATACGCGATACACGCTTGGGCGATGATGTCTCGAAAGAGACATGACTGACTGGACAGAAGATTATCCCGCAGTAGGTTTCCATTGCTTTCTGCGGTAGATTGGTTGCCGACCAAGGCTATAGAACCCAATCTGCCCTGTTATTTAACCCATAATTGGAAGGAATAGACGGATTAATACCTTTCCCAAGGGTATTTGCGCGTAAGTACATACAATGAATTCAGCTGGAATTCGAACTCGGCTCCCCGATTTCTCGTTCCGAGCTGATATCCAATACACCACAACGCACATATACACATATATGTATGCATATATGAATTTACTCGAGCCACAAGATTAGCAACTAGGTCCCACCCTTTTAGTGTGAAATCAATAAAATGTAAACGCAAATTCTACTCCATCAGCTTCTTTTCTCGCACTTCCCGCCTGTGGAATTCTCTTCCATTTACTTTCTTCCCCAACAGCTACAATCTCCAAGAATTCAAATGTAAAGTCAACAGTCATCTCCTATCTCACTGACTTGCATCCTCTCTCTCATTCTCCTTTCTCCATCCACTCCACTCTCATCAGTATTCTCATCGTTCTCTTACCCATTTCCTGACACCCCCTGTAACCTGTCACTCTTTCTCATAACTTTCCTCCTATGCAACTCCCTGCAAAACAGTGGCCGTAAAATAACTTGCTTGGGCAATACGATTATAAAAAAATACTTATCTCTTAAAATGCATTTTTATACATAGAAACAATAGTGTAAATGCATATATAATAGCTACTATCACATTGTAATAATTATCTATCTATCTATCTATCTATCTATCTATCTATCTATCTATCTATCTATCTATCTCAGTCTGTTCATATCTATCTATCTATCTATCTATCTATCTATCACAGTCTGTTCTATCTATCTATCTATCTATCTATCTATCTATCTATCTATCTATCTATCTATGTTCCCAGTCTGTTCTATCTATCTATCTATCTATCTATCTATCTATCTATCTATCTATCTCAGTCTGTTCATATCTATCTATCTATCTATCTATCTATCTATCTATCTATCTATCTATCTATCTATCTATCTATCTCAGTCTGTTCATATCTATCTATCTATCTATCTATCTATCTATCTATCTATCTCAGTCTGTTCATATCTATCTATCTATCTATCTATCTATCTATCACAGTCTGTTCATATCTATCTATCTATCTATCTATCTATCTATCTATCTATCTATCTATCTATCTATCCCAGTCTGTTCATATCTATCTATCTATCTATCTATCTATCTATCTATCTATCTATCTATCTATCTATCTATCTATCCCTATCCCAGTCTGTTCTATCTATCTATCTATCTATCTATCTATCTATCTATCTATCTATCTATCTATCTATCTATCTATCTCATTCGGTTCCTATCTATCTATCTATCTATCTATCTATCTATCTATCTATCTATCTCATTCGGTTCCTATCTATCTATCTATCTATCTATCTATCTATCTATCTATCTCATTCGGTTCCTATCTATCTATCTATCTATCTATCTATCTATCTATCTATCTATCTATCTCATTCGGTTCCTATCTATCTATCTATCTATCTATCTGTCTATCTATCTATCTATCTCATTCATTCCTATCTATCTATCTATCTATCTATCTATCTATCTATCTATCTATCTATCTATCTATCTATCTATCTATCTATCTATCTAAGCCAATTTATTATCTATCTATGTATCTATTTTTCAATATTTCAATTTTCAAGTAGAAATTAAAATTGAAATATGGAAAAGACCCGGATATAACTTAAAGCACAGTGAAAATAGCCAAACCATGCAACGGTGGCAACGTATGCAGATTATTTCAGGAGAAAAAAAATTAGTTCTTATATTGTTCCCATAAATAAAAAAAATAGTAAATGAAAATGTAATCATACCCATAAATACTTACTAATATTATACAAACGTGGATGAAAGTGTTGTAAGATCCTTAAATAACTGCTCCCTAATTTTTAAGATTTTTCGGTTGTTTGAAAATCCCAGTCGCGTGTTCGTAAAAAATCCCTGTACGGGCGTTTGAAACAACTGTAAAATCAGTTATTGTAAATTGCCTGAAGATAATCAAATGTTGAAGCCTGGGTTGCAGAAATATCTTAGTTTAAAATGAAAAAATATTCATAAATTCTACAATATAATTGTATTGAAGACCTTTTAATACAACTAGTATTAGTACAGGTCTAATTTAAATTTAATCAAAAACTAACTAATTATATCGCTATATATATATATATATATATATATATATATATATATATATGTTGTTTGTTGTTTACAAATTCAGATGCCAATGGTGTACATAGGACGTACCAATTTGAGGTTGAAAAGGCGAGTAGTGAAGCACGTCCCTGCAAATATGCATTCGGGTAGTCCTTGACAGTCTTTAAGAACTACTCATTTTTTTCAAGATTCAGCCATTGGACAACAGTTACTTGATAATCAAGACTGTGCCTCTAGGTATGAGGACACATGATTTTCTGTCTTGAACAGCGACCGTTCGGCCCATCATTTACCTGTTATGGAGGCTGTTTACTTGAAAGTCCATCAGCCCAGTCTGTGCAGACAGAAAGAGGATTTCATTAACCCATTAGTTTGTATTACTTCTAATGTATATATATATATATATATATTGCGAATATATATATATATCAACATCCAACATTGCCTGATGAAAAGAATCTATCTCGAAGCATAGAAAGTTCAGTTTCGCAATGTATAATTAATTCATAATTATATTATTATTTTAAGCTCTATAATATTTATTATATTGAGAATATAATAAGAAAATAATGACGGGGTACTCAAAATAGTAAAACCTTGGGTCCTCTTCACCTGGATATATATATATATATATATATGTGTGTGTGTGTGTGTGTGTGTGTGTGTGTGTGTGTGTGTGTGTGTGTGTGTGTGTGTGTATTTGCTTATCTGTAAATTCAGATAAAAGTTAGCCGGAAATAGACATATTCAATATGTCATTTTAAGACATGCATTCTTCAACCCCTTATAAACAGAGAATGAGGAAAAATTCTAAGCACAGAGCTTAGCTTTAGTAAAGGAAGTGGTTGGGAGGTATTGGTTTTATTAGAGTTAGGCTAGAGGAAAATTTAGTGGCAATTTCCTCTTTGGTAGTGGGAGGTATGTGGCTTGACCCTTGAGTTAGTAGTAGGAGGTGGTGGGGAAGTAACTACTTGACCAAATTTAAAAAAAAAACTTTATTGGAAGAATAGGATAATTGTTGTAATTTATACTTATATCTATGTAGACACATACTTATGATTTCTCTTCGTTTATTTAGGAGTATATTTTGGTACTGAAATTTTAAAATTTCAATTTTTCCTCGCAAACATAGATTACATCTATCTCTTAAGCTATTTGGGTCTCTAGCCTTGCCTATGAGCTTCCATTTTATCTACTAGGGTTGGTGAATGTATGCCTGTGGGTATAAATCCGTTGCTTTCAAATTCCCGCCGATATATTTAGTGTATCGAGGCAGCAGATAATTTTCTAAACATATACTGTTAAATATAAGAAATAATGAATGTCTATTATGTTTAATCATGTGCCGTTCTAAACATCGTATGTTGGCTTTAATTTCAGGTGAAAATAAAGACAAAAGTTCTCCAACATTTGGATAATTTTTTATTAAGTTTGTTCTAAGCTTTCGGCTCACATGAGCCATCTTCAGAGAGGTTATTAAGACGGTAATACAATAACATCCACCATCAGCGACGATTTTATTTTGTGTTGACATAAAAATAACAAACGTCACATCGATCTCCCGTAGACTTATCTTTCACCTTTCTGATCAGAGTTCAATTAAACAACATTTCTTAGAAAAACATAACCACGTAGGTAATATCAGACAGATTTTAGTCAATAATACAATAATCCTTACTCATAAACACAGTAAAAAGAACCTTCAGATATTGGAGACCATCTACATTAAATCCAAACAACCCACACTTAATAAAATCGCGTTTAATTCTGGTCCTAACACATTACATTGCATTTAAATATATGGTTCTGTTATCATTTCGAGCTCTCACGCGGTGTGACGTCATAGAACTGCATTACAAATTTACGAACTGCGTTTGCTATTTTGGTAACTGTTGCCGTTGCTTAACGGAGTTTTATGTCAACACGAGATAAAATCGTCGCTGATGGTGGATGTTTTTGTGTTAACGTCCCTGTAACTTCTCTGAAGATGCATTATGTGAGCCGAAAGCTTCGTCCTTCATCTCTTTCTTTTTTTTCTTTCTTTTTCTTCATTCCTTCTTCCTTTCCCGGTCTTTTTCGTCCTTAATCTCCTTTTTTTTTCTTTTCTTCATTCCTTCCCCCTTTCTAGGTCTTTTTCGTCCTTCATATACTTCTTTTTTCTTTCTTTTTCTTTATTCCTTCTTCCTTTCCAGCTCTTTTTCGTCCTTCATCGCCTTCTTTTTTTTCTTTTTCTTCATTCCTTACCCCTTTCCAGCATTTTTTCTTCGTTCCCCTCATTCTTTCTTTCTTTCTTTCTTTCTGTCTTTCTTCTTTCTTCCTTTCCAGCTATTTTTTGTCCTTCATCTCTTTCTTTCTTTCTTTCTTTCTTTCTTTCTTTCTTTCCAGTTATTTTTCGTCTTTCATTTCTTTCTTTTTTCTTTCTTTTTCTTCATTCCTTCTTCTTTTTCAGCATTTTTTCGTCGTTTCTCTCTTTTTTTCATTCTTTCTTTCTTTCTTTGTTTCTTTGTTTCTTTCTTTTTTCTTCCTTTCCAGCTATTTTTCGTCCTTCACCTCTTTCTTTCTTTCCTTTTTATTCTGACCTTTTTCTTTCATTTTCCACCGCCTTTCTTTATTCTTTCTGATATTTGTCATTTTCTTTCTGATCATTCTTCCTCCTTCCCTCATCACTTTTTGCAGTCTCTCCTTTTTTCCTTTCACGTCTCATTCTTCTTTATTTCTTCCTTTCTTTTCGTTTTTTCTTTCTTTCTTTTCTTTCATAATCGTTTCTTGAAAGCTTTTTTTTTTTAATTTTCATTTTTCATCCACCATTTCATTTATCGTTTTCTTTCTTCAATTCGTTTCCTTCCTTTTTTTATTTTTTTACCTTCTTTTCTTCCGCTTATTTTAATGCTATTTTCAAATTAAGTGTATTTCATAAGCTCGCCACAAAACAATAACGCGTCAAAATAACACATATATCCTTTCTTTTGAAAATAAAAACGTACACTTATGTCATCACACGGCCATTTTTGTTTCACTGTTTGCCCTAATTTTATTGTCCTTGCTATCCTGCTTTTTATCATCTCGTTTCAACTCGGCAACCCGTATCGACTTCCATCCATCTTAGTATTATTCCAGGCTTCCGCCATATTTATAACAAGAAAAGCCATCATTAGCATCTTGCGTTCACCCTCCCATGCCACTGAGTGAGAACATATGTGGCCATCAAACAATATGAGAGGCTTTATCTCAAATGATATATATTTATTTAAATATCTTACACCTAACAAACGAACGTGGTTAAGAATCTCAGATTCGAGTTTTTCCCCTTTGATGACTCGTATGTATTTGGGTGCAAAGTGATTGTTTTAAAAAGATCTGTAAGAAAAATACAAATTTGACAGCTCAAATTATAGAATAGCACAATATTTTCATATTTTTTCTATTCCTTGTATCGATGAAAGCGGTCTGCGCATAACACTGACGGCTGTCGGCATGAAAAATGTAATTAGTGCTCAGTTTTCGAATTCTAGTCGGGTTTGTTTGCTTAGAAAATACATAAATCAGTCTCCCTCTACCTATGGGCTAATTAGCGTGAGAGGTAGTGCTGTATTGTTTTCGGTGACAGTCACTTTAGGAGAAATAAAGTTCTCACTTCAAGCATTCGTAAATTTAGGGTAGGCTGAAACCTTTAGCCTTGGTAGGCCAACCAGTCTAAGCCAGTGGCCTCAACCTTTTTTGCCAACCGCACTTTTTGAACCATATGTCGGAATATCAGTCACCCCTTTTGCAATATTGTCTGACTCAAAAGACGTATTCCAAATAATGTCCATATATTACTGAAAATCTTCATTCTTTTCCATATTAAAACATTATATATTCACATGGTTTATTTTTACAGAAGTGTTTACAAATTTAATAGAAAAAGAAAATCTTGATGGATTTTTAAACTTAAATACATCTACAGTAATTTGTTTTAATTTATAACTAACTATAAGTATAGCCCGGCGTTGCTCGGGTGTAATAAAAGCTTTAAAACTAATCCATGGTCCTGGAGCTCAGACTGTTTGGACGTTGGCACGAAAGACTAAAAAGTTTCCAGTTAAAGCGAAACCATAGACTGAAAGAAAAATGAATGGATGTAAATCAAATTTTGGTTTCCTGGTATCGATATCAAATAAGTTTTTTTCGTCGTAAACTGAATTTTGAAGGCTAAATAAGTCCTCTGAGTAAATGGTATCATGTCTGAGACTAAGAACTACAATTATACCTACTTAGAGCCAAACCCGAAGCAAAAACTAAAATAAAAGGGCTGAAAAAATAGAGACATACAGGGAGATAAACAGACACACACACAAACATCTTGCCTTATATATATATGTATTATCGATTTTCTGCACTATTGTAAGAACTGCAACCTTGAAACTTCTGAATATCGTTTCTTGTGTCTTTGTCTATGAGTGTATGAAATTTGATTAAAATCGGACCACTCCTTCTATAACCTGATTTTTTCGATTATCGATGTTCGATATTTATCGGGGGTACCTCGACACAAAACCTAGCTAAGAACACTCGCAGACGCTTATAGTACAACTGTGTAAATTTTCAAGAAAATCGGTTCAGCCGTTTCGGGGTCTATAGGTGACGAACACACACACACGCGCGCGCAGACAAAGTTCTATTTATAAATAAGTTTAGATTATTAAATCGTTAAAATGAAGCCTAATTATGTGAACGAAAAGCTCAATTGAATGTCATGTAATTCAATAAACAAAATTATGTAAACTAATATGACAGATTGCGTTCCCAGAACTGCGTGCGTATATTTTCAGATGTTAACGCATTTATAAAGAAGTACTATATGCAAGCTTGAAATTCAGTGTATGTTATTTCGCCGAAGTGCAAATGACTTCATTTTACATAGCGGTAAACATGTTGGAGTCGCGGGGAATTTTACTGTACTACTCTATTGAAAAGAAATATGCAGCTGAAGTACACATAACTCCTGTCGACACTTATGGCGACCGTGCTCTGATATTCGTTTAGATGCCTCAAAAATAATGATTTTGAAGATAAAGAACTCTTTGGCGCACCGAAAAAGTTTAAAAGTTTGAAGACGAAGAATTGAAGACATTACTTCATGAAGACTTATGTCAAGCGCAAGCTGAACTTGCAGATTTATTAGGCGTTGATCAAACAATAGTTTTGAAACGTTTGAAAGGATTAGGAATGATTCAAATGCAAAGACATTGGATGCGTACAAGCTAAAGTCGAGAGACAACGAACGGCGTCTTGTCACGTGTGAACAGCTGCTTCAACGGCAAAAAAGGAAAGTTTTTTTTTGCATTGTATCGTAAACGGCGATGAAAAGTGGATACACTACGATAGCCCGAAGCGTAGAAGATTATGGAGTAAGCCCGGTCATGCCTCAACATTGGCGACAAAGCCAAATATCCATGGTTCGAATCTTCTACTCTGCATTTGGTGAGATCAGCTAGGGGTACTTTATTATGAGTTACTCAAACCGACCGAAACCAACGCGGGAGATCGCTATCGACTCCAATTAATGCGTTTGAGCCGAGCATTGAAGCAAAAATGGCCGCGATACGAAGAAACAGACGACAAGGCGATTTTGTAATATGACAACGCTATGCATTATGTTGTAAAATGAGAAAATCTACATGGAAACGCTTAAATGGGATGTCCTACACCACTTCGTTCGAGTATCAATTTTTATATTATATATATATATATCAATTTTTATATATATATATATATATATATATATATTATCGATTCTCTGCACTATTGTAAGAACTGCAACCTTGAAACTTCTGAATATCGTTTCTTATGTCTTTGTCTATGAGTGTATCAAATTTGATTAAAATCGGACCACTCCTTCTATAACCTGATTTTTTTAAATTATCTATTTTCGATATTTGTCGGGGGTACCTCAATACAAAATCTAGCTAAGAACACTCGCAGACGCTTATAGAACAACTGTGTAAATTTTCAAGAAAATCGGTTCAGCCGTTTCGGAGTCTATAGTAACGGGGACACGCACACACAGACACACACACACACACACACACACACACACATACATACACATACACAGCCAAGCAAAAGTTCCATTTATAAATAAGTTGAGATTTTGAAAAAAAACCCAAAAAAAAACCAACAAAAAAACCAACAAACATAGTAACGTTTTTAGAGACATTTTAACGTGATATTGTAGCGGATAATAAATTAATTAAATCAACTCTCTTCTTCACTTTTACAAACATTCACAACGACGTCTGAAATCCTGGTTTACCCAAATAGAAAACGGATTGACCATGTGCTTAACGAAAAAGTCGAAACCAGATTTCGCAAGTAGGTGTTAAAATGATTTTAACCAATGGGAGCGACTTGTAGGACTTGGAAGGACTTGGGGATCCAGTGTGAAATTCAAAAGGACTATATAAATAACCTTGGCGTCAGTCAAGATGGGAGCCGAGAGACGAAACAACTAACATGTAACTTCAACTTCAAATCGACCCGGAGATAAGGTCAGGTCGCACCTTGTTCTCTTTCTCCTTATCTCTCAACAATTACTTCTACAAACATTTTCTACGAACTCTTAATACCTCACCTTTATCATTGAACACGAACTCTACTCATAACTTCTTAATAATGTTTGTAATTGAGCATTAATTTCTACAACTTATGTTAGTCTTTTTTTTATAATAAATTTCCATTTTAACAATCAAAATATATATTTTATTATTCCACTTTTCTGCACTAATTCTACATCCTCCAGACTGCCGACAACCAACTTTTTGATAACGATGAAAACATTCTGATGAATATTATTCTGCATAAATCTCGTAAGCTGTAGGGAATTCGGTTAAGTCTGACACAAGGCCAAACCAAAGAAGAATTAACCAGCTCCCTACGGCTACAATATAATGGCTAGCAAGTATGTCTTGCTAGAAGAATTCCGACTGAGCACGGAGTTCGATTTGCGTTGTGGTGCAGTGGCTATAGACTCGGAATGAGAAATCGGAGAGCCGAGTTTGAATTCAAGTTGAATTCGTTACATTCACCTACGCGCAAATACCATTGGAAAAGAATTAATCCGTTTTTCCCCTCCAGCTGTGGGTTAAATAACAGGAGAGATTGGTTTCTATAGCTATGATGTGCAACCAGTTTATTGTAGAAAGAAATGGCAACCTCCTGTGGGAAAATCTTCTGCCTAGTCAATCGTAATTGCCCAAGCTTCTATCACGTATGCGTGAGTTCGATACGAACTTGGTACTCATATTTTCGGCCTTGTGCTACACGTGAGATACGCTTATAATCTTGTGTCGCTAGCACAATTACAGCAGAACAGTGAGTTGGATCCTCACTGATTACCCCATACATTCGGTCTTGTGCTATCTGTAAAATAGACAATCATTTTGTGCACCGCAAAATTTTTAATCGTTAGCAAGCTTGGTACACTAGAACATTTACGACTGAGTAGTGAGTTCGAACCTCACTGGGTGCCCCGCACTTTCGACCTTGTGCCACACCCCATCATTTTCATTGATGAGTGAAAAGAATCAATCTGGTAAAGCAAACTATTTTTTTAAACTGCTTACATTAGTTAGTCATTTAGTAATAAATTTAATAATAAATTTTATATATATATATATATATTATGTGTGTGTGTGTGTTTGTGTGTGTAGAGCGTAAAAACTGAGACTGAATTCAGCCTGTAAGCAATTTATGACCTTGTAGTAATAAAATTTATTATTAAATTTATTACTAAATGACTAACTAATTGTTATATTTTCGTAAAAATTTCTATTGCACGTGATTTTGCACACGTTCCTTTTCCTTTAAAAAAGCTGAGTTCTTTTCTTTCTTCGGCATTTTGTTTACCTGCTCTTGCGTTTACTGCATGCTCTTGTGTTGCGAAATTAGTTCTGTAAAGCCTATTAAAGAGGTTTTGTTTCCGTCTTCAGTTACGTTAAAACACCACCACAATTTACAGAACTAATTTTCTATTTTCCTCATGGAGAAAATAATTCGCCTGGACAAATTTGACGTTTCCTCGGCAGACCCACAGGCCAGCAAGCTTTGGAGATTATGGTATCGTAACTTTAATTACTACCTCTCAACTATTGCTTCGTTAAACCCTGATAAACTCGAAGTTCTCTATTTAAACATCGGTCCCACTGTTGCTGACGTTATCGAGGGTTGTTCTGGCTTTGAACATGCTGTTGACTTACTGAAAGGTGTCTACGACAAGTCTCCAAGTGTTATTCATGCTAGACATCTGCTTTCTACGCGTTTGCAACAAGAAAGCGAGTCTGTCGACCAATACCTTCAGGCCTTGAATCGACTTGCCGCTGACTGTTGCTTTAAAGACGTAACGGCCACCACTTACAGGGATGAATCTGTCCGTGATGCATTTATTCGTGGTCTTCGGTCCTCATTGATACGTGCTAGGCTCCTTGAAACTGACACTCTAACTCTCGCAGAAGCTACTCAATGTGCTAGGGCTTTAGAACAAGCTCACTTTCGCGCGGAATCGTATGCCACCCAGATTGGAGCAGCCGCCGTTACTTCTATTACTGGAACTAAAAATGTGTTGACCGATTCTGCCGAGGAGGCCACTGGTATTTCTAAAAATTCTGCTCTAACTGATTCTCCAATGAAGTGTGACTCTGTACTGTTCTCTGCTGCCCTTCCTGTTCGTGGCAAGTGTTACAACTGTGGAGGGAGACGTCACTTTAAGGACGACCGCCGCCTCTGCCCTGCCCGCAATAAGGTATGTCGAAGCTGTGGTAAACTCGGGCATTTTTCTAAAGTTTGCCGTTCTACTCTACCGACACATTCACGTTCTTCTTCTGCTATCATAGGGGCCCGTGCTAAAGGTGGTGATAGTTGCCCTCCTATCACCGAAACTGTGGAGTTAAAAGGGAAAAAGTTAACTGCCCTTATAGACACCGGCAGTTCTGATAATTTTATCAGTGCCCGTATTGTCAAAAAAATGAGACTGCCCACTTTAAAACGGAACTCCGTAATTTCTATGGCATCATCCGCCGTTTCCCTTAAACTGTCTGAATATTGCACCGAGAACGTTTTCTTCAATGGTTGCGAATATAAAGAGATTGACCTTACTGTGCTTCCTGACTCCTGTATGGACATTATACTCGGAATGCCGTTTTTGAAACTACACCGGGGTATTACTATTTCTTTTGGTGGATCTCAGGAAGTTTTAAAAATCTGTGCGCTAACCAGGATCAGTTGTGCCCCTGTAAAATTGTTCCGAAACCTGACCCCTGATTGCAGACCCATTGCTACTAAATCCCGAAACTACCGTGCGGAGGATACCCGATTTATTGAAAAAGAAATTCTTCAACTGCTTGAAGACGATGTCATTGAAACCAGCTATTCACCGTGGCGTGCTCAAATTGTTGTGACTTCGTCGCCTAATAGAAAGAAACGATTGGTGGTTGATTTTTCCCAAACCATTAACCGTTTCACACTACTTGACGCGTACCCTTTGCCTCGGATTGAGGATCTCGTAAACCAAATTGCCCAGTATCATATTTTTAGTACGATTGATTTGTCTAAAGCTTACTACCAGATCGAAATTTGTCCCGAAGATCGGCCTTACACGGCTTTTCAAGCTGGAAATCGTTTGTATCAATTCAAACGAATACCCATGGGTGTCACTAATGGGGTTTCTGCCTTTCAACGATTTATGAATTCCTTTATTTCTGAAAATAAGTTATCCGGAACTTTTTCTTACATTGATGACATTACTATTTGTGGTAAAACTCAAGAGGAGCATGACGCTAACTTGGAACGTTTCTTAAAGGCTGCCTCAACATACAACCTCGAAATAAACCGAGAAAAATCAAAGTTTTCGCTTCGTTCTATCAATTTGCTTGGATACCAAATCTGTGACGGAACTATTCAACCTGACCCTGAGCGTTTGAAACCTCTTTTGCAAATGCCTCCTCCTTCGGATTCAAATTCGTTAAAGAGGTGTCTTGGTATGTTTTCTTACTACGCGAAATGGATACCTAAGTATTCACACAAAATTCGTCCCCTGGTTGAAAATAAACAATTTCCCATGCCTCCTATAGTTGTGAATTCTTTCGAAAAACTTAAGAAAGACGTTGCCGAATCATCTGTAAAGGTTATCGACGACGAACTACCATTTACTATTGAAACCGATGCCTCAGAGAAAGCTATAGGAGGCACTCTCCTACAGGCTGATAGGCCTGTAGCATTCTTTTCCCGATCATTAAACCCATCTGAAATACGACTACACATAGTTGAAAAAGAGGCTTACGCGATAGTTGAATGTGTCCGAAAATGGAGGGACCTCCTTGTTGGGAAGCACTTTACTATCATAACAGACCAGCAAGCCGTATCTTTTATGTATAAGCCAGCTAACCGAGGAAAAATTAAAAATGATAAAATCATTCGGTGGAAAATGGAGCTTCTCCCGTTCTCGTACGATATAAAACACCGTCCCGGAAGTGAAAACACCGTTGCCGATGCTTTGTCGAGAGTGTGTGGTGCTGCTGCTTCCTCCTTGGAGGAGCTAAGGACCATACACAGTTCATTAATACACCCTGGGGTTCAACGTTTTTGGCACTTTATACGATCACAAAATATGCCATACTCAATTGATGAAGTTCGGCGCGTGACATCCGAGTGTACAACTTGTGCAAAAATAAAACCTCAATTTTCCAGCCCTACTAATAATACGCTAATCCGCTCTACTGCTCCCTTTCAGCGCCTCTCTGTAGACTTCAAAGGGCCTGTCCCGGCATCATCGAAAGGATGTCGTTACCTATTTACTATCGTCGATGAGTACAGTCGATTTCCCTTTGCATTCCCGTGCCGTGATTGTTCTTCGCAAACCGCAATCAAGTGCTTGACGAATATTTTTTCTATTTTTGGACTCCCCACTTTCATCCATTCTGATAGAGGAACGTCGTTCGTGTCCGAGGAGTTCAGAAATTTCCTGACGAGACTTGGGGTTGGGTACAGTAACACCACTGCATACAACCCAAGAGGCAACGGTCAGTGCGAGCGTTACAACGGCGTTATTTGGCACTCAATATTATTGGCCTTGGAATCTAAACGGTTACCCCTTAGTGCTTGGCAGGACGTTCTGCTCGATGTTTTAAATTCTATTCGTTCCCTACTATGCACTAGTACAAATGTGACTCCCCACGAACGTTTGTTCAAATTTGAAAGGCGCTCTTCTACCGGTACTGCCTTACCTGTTTGGCTCTGCGAACCTGGAAGGGTACTGCTGAAACGGTTTGGCAACAGGAGCAAGTATGACCCGATCGTAGAGGTGGTGGAACTCCTCGAGGCCAACCCTACTCATGCAAGAATACGGCATGATGACGGCCGGGAGGATTCAGTGACGCTAAGACATTTGGCTCGCTTTCCACGCTCTGATGAACATCAGGGTCCTGCTGAGAATACTCGACCCGACCTTGCAAATGCAGACCCGGCCCGTTTGATTGAAACAAGTCCAGTTGACACTACACTTAATGCGGAGGAAATAGAGAATCAGCCTTCCCAGAGACCTGCCAGTCCTTCGAATAGTGAACTGCCCCCGCGGCGGTCTAGCAGGATTCGTAGACCAGTTCAGCGACTGGACTTATAAATAAAATAAATAAAATAATATATACACCCACCTTGCAATCTCTCTTACTAGTGGGGGGAGATTGTTATATTTTCGTAAAAATTTCTATTGCACGTGATTTTGCACACGTTCCTTTTCCTTTAAAAAGGCTGAGTTCTTTTCTTTCTTCGGCATTTTGTTTACCTGCTCTTGCGTTTACTGCATGCTCTTGTGTTGCGAAATTAGTTCTGTAAAGCCTATTAAAGAGGTTTTGTTTCCGTCTTCAGTTACGTTAAAACACCACCACACTAATGTAAGCATTTATTACTAAATGACTAACTAATATATATATATATATATATATATATATATATATATAAAGGAAAACTCAACACGCCATTTAAATTGGTTATAAATTATAATTCATTTCTATGAGCTTAATTAAGTCATTTCATCACACCTTACAATATTCTTTACATTTGGTACAAAAAATTTTGCCGGAAGGAATATCGTAACGTCTGATGAAATGAGCTAATTTAGCTCATAGAAATTAATTATAATTTATAACCAATTGAAATGACGTGTTGAGTTTTCCTTTATAAATATCATAATATATATATATATATATATATATATATATATATATATATAAAGGAAAGCTCAACACGTCATTTCAATTGGTTATAAATTATAAATAAATAAATTAAATAATAAATTATTTTCCTTTATAAATATCATAATATATATATATATATATATATATATATATATATATATAAAGGAAAACTCAACACGACATTTCAATTGGTTATAAATTATAATTAATTTTTATGAACTTAATTAGCTCATTTCAAAAGACCTTACAATATTCCTTCCATTTGGTACAAAAAGTTTTGCCGGAATAATTTTTTGTACCAAACGGAAGGAATATTGTGCGGTCTGATGAAATGAGCTAATTAAGCTCATAAAAATGAATTATAATTTATAACCAGCTGAAATGACGTGTTGAATTTTACTTTATAAATATCATATTGCTCTGGATAACATCCATTGAGCTCTCTATATAAATATAAGACTTAATATTTTATATTAAGTTAATCTTGTTGGATTATCCTCGCCGTTTACAGACTGGACATCTATACCGATATATATATATATATATATTAGTTAATTAGTTGTTTTTTTTTTGTTTAGACCAGTACACAGTTGTATTAAAAGTTTATTGTAGAACTTATGATTATTTCATGTAACTTTAAACTGTATTTAGTAGATTCTAAACATATCTATACGGAGAGATGATCAAATTTTTGAAAATAGAAAAAAAATAATGATATAAAAACTTAACGAAACGTGATATATTCCATGACCTAAGAACACTATCACAACTACACTATCACTATGCCATGACCTAAGAACACTATCACAACTACACTATCACTATGCCATGACCTAAGAACACTATCACAACTACACTATCACTATGCCATGACCTACGAACACTATCACAACTACACTATCACTATGCCATGACCTAAGAACACTATCACAACTACAAAGAAAAAGACAATACTTCTAAAACAATCAGTCAATTAAGTGCCATACGTGATTGAACAATAATGTCGCTTTCAATCCATTACTGATTATATTTCCCTGCATTAAGTTGCGATTTCTCTCGTGCGGTAGGCTGGCTGCCAGCCAAGGCTATAGGACTCAGTCTGTCCTGCTATTCAATACATAGTTGGAAAGAGAAGAGATGGATTAATATCTTTCTCAAGGTTATTAGCACGCAAGTGAATCCAACGAGTTTGACTGGAGTTCGAGTGAAGACGCCACGGCGGTGCTTCCACGAAACTTCAAAGTCGGCATGACTCTGCTCTGTTAAGTGACAAAGTTAACTGCATTATTCTTATATATATATATATATATATATATATATATATGTATTAGTCATCCACTTGCAAGCCTGTTTCGCTGTATCACAGCTCATCAGTGTTGCTAGATACATCCATTTACTTCTGGTCGGGATCGAAACTCGACCGATTTGGTGTCAGTCGGAGTCGCTATATATATATATATATATATATATATAATCAGGAAACAAAATTTAGATACTTTTAAAAATCGATTGGTAATACTGTATTTTGCGGCCCAGCCGCTTTTCAAACAAATTCATACAACATTGTTGCGGTAGACTGGTTGCCAGCCAAGGCTATAGAACCCAATCTGTCCTGTGATTTAACCCATTACTAGAATTAAGAGACGGATTAATACCTTTCCCAGGGGCTATTTGAGCGTAAGTGAATGCAAGGAATTTAATTAGAATTCGAAATCGGCTCTCCGATTTTATCGTTAGAACCGATTATGTATACAAGATTGTTCTATGAATTTGGTTTGAAAAGCGGCTTGGCAGCGAAATACCGTATTACCAATGAATTTGTAAAAGTATCTAAATTTTGTTTCCTCATTATAATACTAAGTTAAATTTAGCAATAAAATTTAACATTCAGTTCTCTTTGGAGTCTCTCTCTATTGAAATTTACCTTACCAAATTTCAAGGATTCTACTTTATATATATATATATATATATATATATATATATATATATATATATTTTATTTTATTTAGCCTTACTGTCCTTAATCTCAGATCATAACTGAGTATATTTTACACACACACACACACACACACACACACACACACACATATGTATATGTGTGTGTGTGTGTGCACTCAAACACATGCAAACATATATGTATATGCATATATGTATATACATGCACACTCATATGCAATATACCAGTTTGTATGGAGCAAAAACTGCCGCTGAATTATCGGGAATGACGTTTTTATTCGCAGTTGTCGGCAACGAACGTTCTACGCGAAACAGGTGGGTGGCTGGCTACAGAAGGCTGAACATGAAATAAAATACAATTTGTAGCAGCGACGGCGCCGTGGAAACAGAATTGCTTATTGTTGCGCATAAAACACATTCCAGAAATTCAAGCCTAAGCCCTTAGACTTCCATAAAACATTTTAGAAAGAATGTCTACCGGTAGCGCTGAGAGAAGAGGACGAGAGATGAAACGTGCAAGCCATTGAGCGGCGATGAAAAAGTGAAATTCGCCAAATTACACCCGAGATATCACTCTGTAATAATATACTCACCCCGCCCTCCTATATATATATATATATATATATATATACAGTTGTATCTGATCCCAATTATACGTATAGAAGTTAAGAAAACTATATCCGAAATTATTGGGAGCAAAAGTGTTTGGGTTTTCAAATGTATCCGAATTTTGGCATAAATAATCGCCTCGGATCGGAGCCGAGTTTGAATTCGAGGTGAATTCCTCGCATTCACTTACGCACAAATACCCTTGGGAAAGGTATTAATTCGTCTCTTTCCTCCAGTTATAGGTCAAATAACAGGACAGATTGGTGTGGTGGTGCCTTGGTGGGCAACCAGTCTACCGCAGAAAGCAATGGCAACCTACTGCGGGATAATCTTCTTCCCCGTCAGTCATGTCTCTTTCGGGACATGATCGCCCAAGCATGTATCACATATGGCACTTAACTATTTAATTTTTATATAGTATCTATAAATTGGCGTATTTTGGGAATAGAGCCCAAGCATAAATACCGTATCACTTTATATCTTCTAAGACTGGTGGGAGACTACATTGAAAAAAAAAGTAAGCTTCTGTCTGTATTAGAAATCCTTATACCGACAAATTCAACTTATTTATTGAATGACCCTCGTAGACATCCTTATACCGAAAAATACACCTTATTTATTGATTGACCCTCGTAGAAATCCTTATACCGAGACATTCACCTTATTTATTGAATGACCCTCGTAGATGTCCTTATACCGAAAAATTCACCTTATTTATTGAATGACCCTCGTAGACGTCCTTATACCGAAAAATTCATCTTATTTATTGAATGACCCTCGTAGAAGTCCTTATACCGAGACATTCACCTTATTTATTGAATGACCCTCGTAGATGTCCTTATACCGAAAAATTCACCTTATTTATTGAATGACCCTCGTAGATGTCCTTATACCGAGACATTCACCTTATTTATTGAATGACCCTCGTAGATGTCCTTATACCGAGACATTCACTTTATTTATTGAATGACCCTCGTAGATGTCCTTATACCGAAAAATTCACCTTATTTATTGAAAGACCCTCTTACTATTAACGCATTTTTTAGAAGAAAGCTTTGAAATGTAATGCGCCTGACTTACGAATGGGCCAAGAGATGTGCCATGTAAATTGCTCGGACGAACTACATTCCTTGTTTCCGCCTGGCCTCACCTTCATAACTAGGACCCTTACGTAGTAGCGAACCACCGTCATTCCCTTCGTATTCCATCGGTGAGAAGTAAGTTCTTCGCGAATACATTTTATCCCACGAATCACCGCTCTGTGGGACAAACCCTGCCGAGATCATTGCAATCTGTTCAAGTCTAGAGATATTCATTATCTAATCCTCCCACCCTGTATCAAAAGTAATTTTACAAACTTTGGAGGCAGATTTCTCTCACCGAAACAAGGACAAAAGACCATTTAAATATATGTGTAATATAACAATCTGGCCCCACCCGAGGAAGGCTGATGCAAGCGAGGGTGTTTCCGGTCGTTGAAAGGAACGGATGTCGTTTGACCTTATTTCCGGCAGCAGCGGAAATAACTACAGAGGCAAACAGAACAGGTGTCTCTGAGAATTACGTGGGCGTGCGTGGGCGAGGCAAAACCGGAAGAAAAAGTCCCGGTTCTGGAAGATTATAAAAAGACCTCGGCACACGGATTCGCCAGTGGTAGACGAGCAACAGAGATCGGCCGGTGAAGAGAGAGACACAACAGATAAGACTACACTCCCGTCAACCCATTAGAAGCGCGCTCTCTCAATTCTCTGTTCCCTATGCTACACGGTTCATCGTCATTAATAAAAATATAACTTATATTTTTATATATATGCGTGTTTGTTGTTTGTCCATATATAACATATGCCCTGAAATCCTTCGTCTATCGGTTATTAAGTTTAAATTTGTTTACGGTATTTAGGGCTATGCTGCAATGTACAATAGGTTATATTTGTCATTTGTGGCTAGTTTCCTCAAGCAGCTTCTTTTCTCGGATTTCCCGCCTGTGGAAATCTCTTCCGTTTACTTGCTTTCCCGACAGCTACAATCACCAAGAATTTAAATGTAAAGTCAATAGTCATCACCTATCTCACTAACCTGCATCCTTTCTCTCATGCTCCTTTCTCCGTCCACTCCACTCTCATCAGTATTCTCATCCTTCTCTTGCCCACTTCCTACACCCCCTATAACCTGTCACTCATAACAGTCATTCTATGTAACCCCCTGCAAAACAGTGGCAATAATATACCTTGCTTGGGGCGATATGATTATAAAAAAAAGTCTTCAACGTTTAATGTCTGTCAGCGAGTTTAGTGAGAAGTGTTATCAGTGACAGGATATTGATATCGTGCCTAGGCAGATATGATTTTACATACAATCGCGTGCGTGGTATTGGACGCGAGGCTACACAACTGTATCAGATTGATTTTCCACACCGAATGCAGTACAGTCATCCAACCTTTGCTGCTGTTTATCGTCGCTGAGACAGGATTCGCGGCACCACAAATTATGGATCGGGTTTAGCTGATTATATATTTAATAACGTCAAAGGATAACCTTACACATGAAACACGCTATCACCCCTGGGTTTTGACCTCAGTGCCCTCTTTTATACCCTCTATCCCTGCTATTGGATGTGCGTTGTGATGCAGTGGATATCGGCTCGGAACGAGAAATCGGAGATCCGAGTTCGAATTCCAGTTGTATTTGCATACGCACAAGTACTTTTGAAAAAGATATTAATCCGTCTCTTCTCTCCAGCTATAGGTTAAATATTAGAACAAATCGAGTTTTATCACCGTTGTTGGCAACCAGTCTACTGCAGAAAGTAATGGCAATCTACAGCGAGAAAATCTTCTGCCTAGTTATTCATGTCTCTTTTGAGACATGATCCTCCAAGTGTGTATCACGTACGGAACTTTACTGACTGAATTGATCCTTGATATTGAGCACTTTAGCTCATAAATATAGTATACATTAAAACTATATTTATTTCATTCATTCATTAATATATATATATATATATATATATATATATATATAACCTAGAGAGCCAACGAACCTACCAAGGCCAACCTTCCCTGAAGATCTAATTATGTGAAACCTTGGTAGGTTCGTTGGCTCTCGAGGTTAGTTATTTACTTTGTTTGCTCTACTTGCGTATTGAGCACTTTTTTTTTAGGTTACTCATCTCGGGGTTTTTTCTTGGGGCTGCGTACCTTGACTGATGTTCGAGTACTTAGCTCGTTCGTTTTTGATTACCATTTTTTTCCTTCCGCGTATGTACTCGGAGGGTTTTTCGAAACGAGTATAGCGATAAGTTTACATTTATATATATATATATATATATATATATATATATATATATATATATAGTCATCCGCAGACAGATCTGCCCCGCTGTATCACAGCCCATTAGTACGGTTAGACCCCGATTGCTTTTAAAGTAGGATTGAAACCCAACCGAATTGTCGTCAGTCAGCGATTCTACCTCTGGGCTATGGTCGTTCGGTAGAAGAAGGCATATATATATATATATATATATATATATATATATTAACGAATTTTAACAAAAGTTTCGCTAAAATTCGTTAATTTCCGTAACATGTTTACATTTGTTGACATTTACGATACATTACAGAGCAGATATGTTTTGTTTACGATAGATCGAAAATTGTGTTATATAAGCATGATAAAAACCTCGTCTGATCAAGAGGCTATTCATGGTCGAGTGGTTAAGACAGTACCAGATCAACTGGTAGCTTCCCCTATGTAAATAGGGGTCGCAGGTACTGGGTAGCACACATTTTCGCAATAAAAATTTATCGTGAAATAACCAGGCCGGTAGATATAAATATAAAAAATACTGTATAATTAAAAACAGAATATCTACTTAAATACTGGTATCGGTAAAAATAATGTTCAAAATAATATATATATATATATATATTGTAATAACGAGAAAAGTGTATCAACAACTGTAGATAATAATAAGATTAGATAGATAGATAGATATGATCAGACGGATTGTTCATATAATGTGTGTTAATGTATATATATATATGCAAGTTTTGTAATATTTATTGTCTGAGTATTTTTGTTTTTCATAAGGTATTTCCAAATTGTTTCCGTTTCTTGCGCTATACCAACTTAATCTTTTTTTAGTATTTATTTTTGAAGTTTTCAATATCTTGGTATTATTTCGAACTATTGTTCACATCTTGGTTAATATAGATGTTATTATAGACACAACTTATCGCGACGGTGGCCTAGTGGATATAACGCTTGATTATACATGTGTTACAATCGTCTAGTTGTGATATGTTCAATCTTTGGATCTGGTAGTGACGCACCAAATCCAACAATAATTGACTTCATAGACTATATCACAATAATCAACAGTTAATTCGTATCAGCCAATCAATTGACATGTGAAGATAGGAAATTAAGAATTAAAATCGACCTTCTTCACTTTTACAAAAATTCACAATGACGTGTGAAATCCTGGTTTTTCCCAAATAGGAAAAGGATTGACCATGGGCTTAAAGAAAAGGTCGAAACCAGATTTCGCAAGTAGATGTTAAATTGATTTGCTGACCAATGGGAGCGACTTGCAAGATCAAACGGGACTTCACGATCGAGTGCCAAAAATCTGAATACTATAAAAGGCACTGGTCAGTTTCAATCAATCTGTCAGTCAGAAGCCATTTTAGACGAAACAACTAAAATGTAACTTCAACTTCAAATAAACCTGAAGATAATTTCAGGTCGCACCTTGTTCTCTTTCTCTTCCCTTCTCGTGTGCTGATTTCTTTTACTTCTTCTTCTCCACCCAAAGACATCCCTGCTAAACAAACATATGCATACGTACGTACGTATATATTCTTTCAACAAATACTACTATGAACATTTTCTACAACTCTTGATGCCCTTAACTCTCTTATTGAACATTAATTCGTACGAATTCTTGTTAATCTTTCCTTTGAATAAATTTTTAGTTTAACATGCAAAATGAACATTTTTCTTCTCACAAATATATCATAGAATCCAGTTATATTCACAAAATTCCACTTATTTTCAATAACCTGATGATATCTTTAAACGCGGAGATTGTCGGCTATGTTTGGAAGTTGCCTTGTACTAGACATGGCTGACGCTCTCCATAGCTGCAGACGCCTGATAATGATCATAGGGTACTTGGTCGAAACGTTGTGTCTATAATAGCAGCAAATATCAACCAAGATCAGAACAATAATTCAAAACAACACCAAGATATTGCCAATTTAATCATTTTCAAATAACCCTTCTTTACGTTTTGAAGCGTTCTAATTTTTTCTTGCTTCTTAATTTTTCTGCCATTTTTGTTTTGTAACTATGAATAATATTTATATAATAGGTTGTATAGATGATAGGCTTTTCGGTTTTTCGTTCTTATACCATCCCCTGAAGGTGGTGTGGCACCTTTGGACATACTCAAAACGAACTCACTGACAATAATTATCATTTACATTATTCTAACTATTGTCCTCATTTTTGTTGCCATTTGTACGACGTTTAATAATAGATCATTCTATTTGTTTATATTTCTGAGATGAGGTAGTATTTACAGTATTTACATTATTCGGACTATTGTCCTCATCTTTGTTGCCATTTGTACGACGTTTAATAATAGATCGTTCTATTTGTCTATATTTCTGAGATGAGGTAGTATTTACAGTATTTACATTATTCGGACTATTGTCCTCATCTTTGTTGCCATTTGTACGACGTTTAATAATAGATCATTCTATTTGTCTATATTTCTGAGATGAGGTAGTATTTACAGTATTTACATTATTCGGACTATTGTCCTCATCTTTGTTGCCATTTGTACGACGTTTAATAATAGATCGTTCTATTTGTCTATATTTCTGAGCTGAGGTAGTATTTACAGTATTTACAATATTCGGACTATTGTCCTCATCTTTGTTGCCATTTGTACGACGTTTAATAATAGATCATTCTATTTGTCTATATTTCTGAGCTGAGGTAGTATTTACAGTATTTACATTATTCGGACTATTGTCCTCATCTTTGTTGCCATTTGTACGACGTTTAATAATAGATCATTCTATTTGTCTATATTTCTGAGCTGAGGTAGTATTTACAGTATATACATTATTCGGACTGTTGTCCTCATTTTTGTTGTCATTTGTACGACGTTTAATAATAGATCATTCTATTTGTCTATATTTCTGAGATGAGGTAGTATTTACAGTATATACATTATTCGGACTGTTGTCCTCATTTTTGTTGCCATTTGTACGACGTTTAATAATAGATCATTCTATTTGTCTATATTTCTGAAATGAGGTAGTATTTACAGTATTTACATTATTCGGACTGTTGTCCTCATTTTTGTTGCCATTTGTACGACGTTTAATAATAGATCATTCTATTTGTCTATATTTCTGAAATGAGGTAGTATTTACAGTATTTACATTATTCAGACTATTGTCCTCATTTTTGTTGCCATTTGTACGACGTTTAATAATAGATCATTCTATTTGTCTATATTTCTGAGCTGAGGTAGTATTTACAGTATTTACATTATTCGGACTATTGTCCTCATCTTTGTTGCCATTTGTACGACGTTTAATAATAGATCATTCTATTTGTCTATATTTCTGAGCTGAGGTAGTATTTACAGTATTAACATTATTCTAACTATTGTCCTCATCTTTGTTGTCATTTGTACGACGTTTAATAATAGATCATTCTATTTGTCTATATTTCTGAAATGAGGTAGTATTTACAGTATTTACAATATTCGGACTATTGTCCTCATCTTTGTTGACATTTGTACAAGATTACTGCCGTTGTACGCTCCGGCCTTCTTCGTGTGATGGGAAGTTCGAACCGAACCCTTTATTACCGGGATATATGAACTTCATTCCTTCCGTAAAGCGTCGATTGGATGTCATGAGTTATCTCCCTCTAACCCTGCAAGTTAATTGTTCGCCACTTCTGTAGCCTGGTATTGAATTCACAACTCAAAGAACAAACCAACGTCTATACCCACTGAGCCATGTGTCCTTAAATGTCGTACAATTGGCAACAACCATGAGGACAATAGTCCGAATAATGTAAATACTGTAAATACTACCGCATCTCAGAAATATAGACAAATAGAATGACCTATTATTAAACGTCGTACAAATGGCAACAAAGATGAGGACAATAGTCCGAATAATGTAAATACTACCTCATCTCAGAAATATCGACAAATAGAATGATCTATTATTAAACGTCGTACAAATGGCAACAAAGATGAGGACAACAGACCGAATAATTAAAATAGTGCCAATACTTCTACATCTCAGAAATATAGAGAAATAGAATGATGTATTATTAAAATTCGTACAAATGGCTCAAAGATGAGGACAATAATCCGATTAATGCGAATATTGTAAATACTACCTCGTGTCAGAAAGATAGACAAATAGAATGATGTATTATTAAAAGTCGTACAAATGGCAACAAAGATGCAGTAACAGAAAATGGATACTTTTAGTCCTTAATTCATATATACGTGTATGGGCTTGTCCTAATAAAACATTGTACTGCAGTAACAGAAAATGGGTACTTTAAGTCCTTAGTTCATATATACGTGTATGGGCTTGTCCTAATAACATATTGTACTGCCATGAAAAGCGGGTAAATATCAACAAAAACCAAGATGCCTGTCTTTGGGTATTCGAATTTGTCAACTGTTTTTCCCTCATTCTACTAAAAGGGTGGGGCTTGATAGTGGTCGTGGAGACTATATTTTAACGCACTCTAACGTGAAGAGGAACGGAGACGCAACGTGCGGTAATCACTGGTCGATCTGGGGAATGCTGCGTGAAGGCCCTGTTGTAGATTTATAACCTACAACCTGGATATTCTTCCATAGTTTGCTTGTTAATATGGTGTAATGGACAACTGTTCAGAAGGAAAATTAGGAGTTCCCAATTCATATTCCTATCGTTTTTGGGACATTCATTTACCCAGATAACTTAGAAAATGTATTAATCTATTTCGTTTCCTTCAGTTATGAGTTAAATAATAGGATTTGCATATGAAAAAAAAATCATTGTTATCTCCCAAAAAACTGTTCTTGTAATCTAAAATATGTTTCGGCTTTAAGTAATCCGCAAAGGGTTGATAAACCGTAAAAAAAAAACAAAAAAACAAAAAAACAAAAAACAAAAAAAAACAAAAAAACAAAACAAAAAACAAATCTCTTTACTACGCATGCACTTTTACTGTGATGTTATCTAAGGACCATTCAAACAATTCTGGGATATGTGCATCTCACTCAGTTTAACTTGTCGGTCGATATCCAAAATCATAGCCTATATGTTATTGTTGAGTTGTGCAGTTAATAACAACGAACAACAGAAATATAATAATAATAATAATAAAACGTATTAAGGAAGAAATGGTATTTACAAAAGTGGTTAGTACAATACAGGGAAACAAGGTATTAATGAGTACGTTTCTGTACATCGTAGAGTGCAATTACCACTTCCGGTTTACAACCGGAAATACACGACTGACTCGTACAGCCCGTAATCTGTCGAACTCCTGATACTACCACCATTTATAGTGCCTGGAACAGTTCATTATACTTAAAAGGTGGAGAGCGCCCTGACAGCTATATCAATGGTTTATAAACGATGCGGTGGAAAGGATAGTAGGTTAAACGCAATGATAGGAACACAATTTAGAAACCGTTTGAAAAAATTCATATGCAAAAAATAAATATGATTTCGAAGTTGAAAAATATAATTATATAATAATATATAAATAGTTATAAATAAATATTGACTAATGTTATCACTAATATTTTTGCATTTTTTCGAGTATTAAGAACATAGTAGCTATGCTCTGCAAATTGGAGGAGAGAGTTATCAATGATAATGTTATGTCTTTGAACCCTCGGTTATCTCCCTTTAACTCTGTCTGTCTTGCTCACTGTTTTTTTTTTAAACTTTTAAATGTAATTTTTATCAAATTAAAATTTAGTGGGGCTCGAGCAAATTTTCATTCCGAAAATTAGGAAAAAAAAGTTTGGGAAGCACTGTGCTATGTTATATTGGAAGATTTTAGCGACAAACATTATAGAAGAAAAGTGCGTATTATATAGCGAGAAATTTGTGAAATAAAAGTAGGTATTTTTTCTTACCTTTTGTGTAAATTGTGTTTGGAAGAACTCAATGTACTTGGCAAAGTAGAGCGCATTTTTCCGGCTTTTGCCGATCATGTACGTGTAGAGAATCTCGTAGGCCTCCTTAAAAACTTGGATTAAATTAGCCTCGTCTGCAACGCCATCCAGTTTGCATTGGAGTAATTTCACCAGCAGATCTATGACCTGAAAACGAAAAAGTAAAGAAATGAAACACCCTTAAATAAATATATAAGCAATAATCAAAGCCGCAATAATGATCGTAATCATCATCATATCATTATTTAGTACTTGATGAGTCATTGTTCTTTCAATGTCGAAAGAAAATGTACACTTTTGTAGTATTTTGTAGTTTGTACATGTTCTAAAGAAATAATAATAATAATAATAATATATATATATATATATATATATATATATATATATATATATATATATATACAGGTTTCGTTGAATAATATAGACAAATTTTGTCTATTTATTTTGTGTAAGATCCTTTCGTATAATCTGATTAGCTTGATAGTGTTGTCATGAAAAGTAATTGTTGATTTTTTTATCAGGTCTGACCTTTCGGCTTACATAAGCCATTGTCAAAGAATGAACATTAATATATATTGAACATAGAACATTTAAGTTCTTAACAAAGTGGAATTAAACAAAGAGAATTAAATCAAGGAGACAAGTCCATTTTTAACGTGGCGGATGGCCGCAGACGGTGACAAAATGGTGGTGGTGTAGTTCTTGGTTTTGTAATTTTGTCACCATCTGCGGCCATCCGCCATGTTAAAAATGGACTTGTCTCTTTGATTTAATTCTCTTTGTTTAATTCCACTTTGTTAAGAACTTAAATGTTCTATGTTCACTCTATGTTAATGTTCATTCTTTGATAATGGCTTATGTAAGCCGAAAGCTCAGACCTGATAAAAAAATCAACAATTACTGTGATTTCTTGTCGTCTTTTAACGATAACACCATCAAGCTTATCAGATTATACGAAAGGATCCTACACAAAATAAATAGACAAAATTTGTCTATATTATTCAACGAAACCTGTATTAATGAAAAAATGCTGCCAAAATACACACACACACACACACACACAATATATATATATATATATATATAATCATTTTATCCCAAGCAAGGCGAAACCGCCACTTGTGCTCAGTGGGGGTATAGTGGAAGAAAATACTGGGTACAGCGGGTATTGAAGAATGTATAAAAGATAAACGGGAATTCAAGGAGATAGAAAATAGTATTTGACATTGCATTTTAACTTTTGGAGATTGTAGCCATCAGGGAAGCAAGTAAACAGAAGGGAGTTCCACAGGCGGGAAATGCACGTAAAGAAACTATAGAGTAGAAGTACATTTAGCTATTACAACGATAAAAGGGAGGGCTCCGGATGACATTGTATTAGCAGGCTTAATTTCACCAGGAAAAAAAAGAAGCTCGTCAGAGTAGTAGCCATGAAAATATTTGTAGAAAAGTGATAAAACACGTCACGTCGGTGAGAAAGTGGCTGGAGTCGAGATGCCAAGGCAGGACCGATTACATTGCAGATCCTTCTTTGGAATTTATTCAAAAACCTTTAAATGAATAGCAGGAGCACCCGACCAGATATGGCAACAGATTTCAATGCACGTACAATGTAGATTTGTGCAAGATGAATTCTGATGAGAAAAACCTCCTGGCCCGACACAGGGCTCCAAACTCCTAAGCAGTAGATCCAGCTAGATTCGATGTAGTCGTTCTACATAAGGTCGTTTAAAACAGTGATCTCGAGGAGGCTCAGTATGTTGCTTTACAGGAGGCCAGCATCAGCCGTGCTGATGGTGGTCAGAAAAATTATGGTGGTTAATGGATAGCAGTTTTCTTTTGGAGACCTTAAAATTTACAAGCCATTTCTTGCCCCAGTTAATCACTGATTTGAGGTCCGTTTTAAGAGCAGCAACCAGGTTGACTTTGTCAGCTAAATATTATTCTTGTCAATAAAACTGGATAGCAGTTCTTCGGTGCTTCGACACACACAGCACACACACAGTACACACATACACACACTACACACACACCACACACACACCATACACACACCACACACCACACACACACTACACACACACCACACACACACCACACACCACACAAACATTACACACATACGCCATATACACACACCACACACACACAAACCAAACACACACCATACACTTCACACACACACCACATCATACACAATACACCTCACTCACACACACATACAGACACACACACAGACACACACACACACACCACACACACATTACACACATACGCCATACACACACACAAACCAAACACACACACACACCACATCATACACAATACACCTCACTCACACACACACACAGACACACACACACAGAGACACACACACAGACACACACCACAGATACACACAAAAAATTAATGAAAATTACAGTGGCAAATTTTTATAATCTCTTTATTGACTTTCTTTTATTAAAGCCGGAATTACTATGAAAATACAAAAAAAATAAAAATAAAAATAAAAAGCTTCTCTCTTCAAGAAATTTTAAGATAGCACAAACACACACACACACACACACATGTGTGTGTGTGTGTGTGTGTGTGTGTGTGTGTGTGTGTGTGTAGAAATAAAAAAGGCAACCAAATAACGAGACCGGGTGAATAAATCTTCTACACATATGCAAAGAATAATTCGTCACAATGTTGCCAATCCTTTTTTTGAGATTGTTGTCAGAGAAACATGAAAGGCCGAGACAGAAGTGGGAAGAGTTTATTTAATGTCCAAAGTCAGTTTTGTCTTCGAGATGTCCATTTTGGACAGACATTCACCGCAGACGATGCCAGATTTCTGTCGTAAATTAGATTTGTTCTAAACTAACTTGCTCACGTTTAAACAGACGATCTTCATCATTTTCTCAAGTTACCTTCTTTTCGGGTATCAATCTTCCACTTATCTAAAATAATTAAATCTGTTCTTTTATGCTTCCGGATTCGTTCTTTGAAGTGCCGACTCATGGTAGCCATTATATGTTTGATGTCTTTTTACATTTCTACCTTTTGGCTCGTCGTTATTCCCGCTATTACCATTATTTTGACTTGATAACCAAATAAATATTTCCTAGATTCTGAAGACAATATGATCGGAGATCCAGTTTGAACAATCAATCATTGTAGTTGTGTAAGATGTAAGGTGAATTTAGTTGGAATTGCTGAAAAAAAGGAATACAAAAGACACAAGACAGAAATAAAGAAACAAGTAATTATTATAGCAATAACGGAGAAGAAAAGTCCTTGCAAAACTAATTGTGTTTGTGGCTTTAGAAGTCCAACTATGAAATGTTCTTAAACGTCCAAATAAAATAGACGGCTCTTAGAATGTACAAGGAGAGGAAATTTTCTACCTGTTGTTCCTTGCTAGAACATTTGAAAAAAGAGGAAGATAGAAGGATTTTTGCATTGAGTCGGCTAAAATTGGGTGTCCACTGATTGGTCAAGGAAAATCGTCTTAGCCAATAAAACAGACCCATTTAGATTAGGAGTGGGTGAGAAGGGAAATTATGTTGGAGTCAGTCAGTCAGTTAAGTGCCATGCGCGATACACGCTTGGGCGATCATGTCTCGAAAGAGACATGACTGACTGGGCAGAAGATTATCCCGCAGTAGGTTGCCATTGCTTTCTGCGGTAGACTGGTTGCCGACCAAGGCTATAGAACCCAATCTGTCCTATTATTTAACCCATAACTGGAGGGAAGAGACGGATTAATACCTTTCCCAAGGGTATTTGCGCGTAAGTGAATGCAATGAATTCAACTGGAATTCGAACTCGGTTCTCCGATTTCTCGTTCCGAGCCGTTTTTTTTTTTATAGATGCGAACATAGTTCGAGTCCAGGTCGAGTCAACTCTATCAATTTCCAAATACGCAAATTGCTCGTCAGTTAGACCGGAACTACTTTCTTCTTTTTGAAAAATCTCTCTCAATATGAGCTTTCAATAAGAATCTCATTACCTTCTTCTATGGAGATTTTCTAAGCGTAGATGTGGCACAAGGCCTATAGTCTGGGGTAACCAGTGATGGTTGAACTCTCTATTCAGTCGTAAGTCGACAAATTTGATAACCACTACACCGCATCGAAATGCCGAGCTCCTTCTTCTATATACCGTGTCACTTCAGAAAATATGCGATCATGGCTCTCCACAACTTTCTATCACGAGTGACTCGGCAGTTTCCCTCTCTTTGCTAAGGCTTCGACCCGCTCCTCCATCCATTAACACTTATTTTTAAGTAGTCGGCGTACAAACCCAGGTTACAGCGTTATATTTTCTATGTGCCGAATTCCATAGG
This sequence comes from Ascarosepion bandense, assembly GCA_037127315.1. Taxonomy (NCBI): domain Eukaryota; kingdom Metazoa; phylum Mollusca; class Cephalopoda; order Sepiida; family Sepiidae; genus Ascarosepion; species Ascarosepion bandense. Next base: position 3,232,197 of record JBBBDQ010000708.1, read on the forward strand.
GTATAGGTGATCATGGCTCTCCACAGTTTTTTTTTTTTTCACGTTTGGCTCTTAGCAGTTTTCTTCCGTTCGCTAAGGGCTCTCGTTCCGACATTCATTCACAGAAGCATCGCAGGTAAGTGGCTCGCTACCTTCCCCTATCTCTTTTGACCTCAGTATGCCGCGTGAGAGGAAAAATTTCGGCATAATGGGTCTAAGGGATTTAAGCTATTTTTTCCGTATTCTGAGAATGTGTCCTTTCTGTTGTTATTTTTTTAACACTTATTTTTGCTTACTCATGAAATTTAAGTATCCTTCGCCAGTTTGTAATAAAAGTCAGCTGAATAAACTTGATAATCCGAAAGTGCTTTTAATTTTGCCCCAAAAACTGTCATCTGTTACTTATTTTTATTCCTGTTCAAGTTGAAAGAAACACAAGTCACTGATTAGTTCTGTATTTCTCACTATCAACATCTGTTTATATTTCTGAGATGAGGCATTGTAATTATTTACGCTATTTACATTGTCTGGACTGTTGTCCTCATCTTTATTGACATATTTACTTTCAACATCTAAACTTATTTATAAATGGAACTTTGTCTGTGTGTGTGTCTGTGTGTCCGTTACCTATAGACTCCGAAACGGCTGAACCGATTTTTCCTAAAAATTTACACAGTTGTACTATAAGCGTCTGTGAGTGTTCTTAGCTAGATTTTGTATCGAGGTACCCCCGATAAATATCGAAAATCGATAATAGAAAAAATCGGGTTATAGAGTGGTTCGATTTTAATCAAATTTGATACACTCATAGACAAAGATATAGGAAACGATATTCAGAAGTTTCAAGGTTGCAGTTCTTATAATAGTGCAGAAAATCGATTCGATTTTCTGCACTATTATAAGAACTGCAACCTTGAAACTTCTGAATATCGTTTCCTATATATATATATATATATATATATATATATATATATATATATATATAAAAGGCAAGATGTTTGTGTGTGTGTTTGGTTATCTGCCTGTATGTCTGTATTTTTTCAGCCCTTTTATTTTAGTTTTTGCTTCGGGGTTGGCTCTAAGTAGGTATAATTGTAGTTCTTAGTCTCAGCCATGATACCATTTACTCAGAGGATTTATTTATCCTACAAAATTCAGTTTACGAGGAAAAAACTTATTTTATATCGATATCAGGAAATCAAAATTCAACTTACATCCATTCATTTTTCTTTTAATCTACGGTTTCGCTTTGACTAGAAACAACTATTGCTTTTTAGTCTTTCGTGTCAACGTCCAAATAGTCTGAGCTCCAGGACTATGGATTAGTTTTAAAGCTTTCATTACACCCGAGCAACGCCGGGATATACTGCTAGTAATCTATGAAAGCACATTAAGGTTAAGAAATGTGTTTTTACAGTGATATTCATTTTGTGTAAGATTCTGTTTTGGTGACTTCATATCAAAAACTGAGACGAAATCTAATTCCGAGCATTTTGGCTTGAAGGAAACCTCATGAAATATTATGGGCTTCAGTTGCTTCTAGTCAAGTTTGAATTAAAAACTAATTTTCGAAATCTCAACAGTAGCCCAAATGATCAAATATTGGAGACAAAATTCTTTTCGAAATGCAATTAAAAATTAACTTTGCCTTCTTCAGTCAATATTCGTCTTTGATTGATCAAGAATTTGCGTGCAACTTGAACTTTTCTGAAAGTCACTTGGAAATAATAGCTTGTTATTTCAATTGCTGGATATTTCAACCGATACTCACCATGTCAATGTGTTTCCACTTAACTGTTTTTTTAACAATGGTGTACACCCTATATAAGACCCTGGGGCCACCTGGGTTACAGAGTAAAAAGCACATTTTATGCAGATATGTGGGGAAGATAACAGTTAACCCTACACGTGAACAGGTTAAGATTGTAGTAAAGCAACGTTGAGCCTGGTCAGTACTTAGATGGGTAACCGCTTGGGAATACCAGCTGCTGTTAGCGTTTAGTGACGGATGTGCGTGCTTACGGCCATATCACGTTGAATACACCGGTTCTCGTTCGATCACCAAAGTTAAGCAACGTTGAGCCTGGTCAGTACTTAGATGGGTGACCGCTTGGGAATACCAGCTGCTGTAAGCGTTCAGTGACGAATGTGAGTTTTGGTGCAGTGGATATTGGTTTGGAAAGAGAAATTGGTGAGCCGAGTTCGAATTCCAGTTGAGTACCCTGCATTCACTTAAGCACTGGCACCCTAGTTATGAGTTAAATAACATGATGGGGCCTGGAGGCAACCCATCCAGTGTTGGTGTCGCAATAAAAACAACCTTGGTCGTCCTGGCGAAGCATCAAGTATTCAGGTATTTGACAAGATTACGAATTTCGCTATAAACTGCGCCAGGGTTCAGAATGCACAGGGAAGACTGGAGGGGTGTAGTGAGTTCTATCTCGGCCAAGGCCGCAGGACGGACGGACGACGACGACGTGGCATGTGTAGTAAATACTAATATAATTAAGGTTTGAGAAAATAAATATGTATTATTGACTGTAAATAGAATTACAGTCAGTCAGCCAAGTGCCATACGTGATACACGTCTTTGGGTGATCATGTCTCGAAAAAGACTTGACTGACGAGACAGAATATTAACCATGCATTCTATCTTCTTGTAGTTTACAATTATTCCTGCCTTCTGATTTTTCTTCGCTACCTTCTGTAGGATCGTTTGTAGTCTCCTGTCCGTGTTTGCTATCAACACTGTGTCATCTGCGTATCTTATATTGTTCCTGGCAGGACTTCTAATTCTCTGAAAATGGCCTCGCTCTATCACTTTCAAAATATATGAAGAATCAGTCAGTTAAGTACTATACGTAATATACGTTGGGGCGATCATGTCTCATAAGAGACATGACTGACTGGGAAGAAGGTTTTCTCGCAGTAGGTTGCCATTGCATTCTGAGGTAGACTAGTTGCCAACCAAGGCTATAGAACCCAATCTGTCCTGTTATTTGACTCATAGCTAGAGGGGGAATAGATATATTATATTATTACGTAGTAAGTATTCGGGGTTCAGTTTATTAGTTTATATCAATATAAAACTGACCCTCCCTTTATGCCCACTGGAAGCCTTAATCATGTTTCCAACTATTATATTCAGTCTGTCAGTCAAGTGCCATTCGTAATACATATTTTGGGCGATCATGTCTCTTTCGAGACATGACTGACTGCGCAGAAGATTATCCCGCAGTAGGTTGCTATTGCTTTCTGCGGTAGACTGGTTGCCAACCAAGGCTATAGAACGGAATTTATCCTGTTATTTAACGCATAACTGGAAAGAGACGGATTAATACCTTTACCAAAGGTATTTGCGTGTAAGTGAATGCAAGGAATTCAACTGGAATTTGAATTCGGCTCCCCGATTTCTCGTTCCGAGCCGATATCCACTTCACCACAACGTACATTAGGAAAGAGAAAAAGAGATTTATAAAAGTCAGTAAAAGTGCCTACGGTGAGCTTTCAACTTACCCTGAGATTCCGCATTAGTTTCTGTCGATTCTTGTCTGTGGTTCCTGCCACTAACATAAACAATCGCAGTTCTTCCATTGCCTGCAAAATTGAAAGAAATCCACATTATATCATGGCACTCATGGCATGAAAAGTTTACAATCAATGACACTCAGCGAAACAAAAATTTCCATTTGTCAAAAAAAAACAAAAACAAAAAAAAACGAAAAAAATAACAAAACCAAAACGTGTATAAAACATAAAGACAAGTGTGAAATCAGTTTTGTATTAACACTAAATAAGTAAATCCGTGAATGTATACTCAGGGCCGTGTTAGGGCAATTGCGTTGGGGTGGGAGCGCAAGTTCCCTAGGGGCTGCAAGGCGGCAAGGCTCCTTGGGTCCGCAGATCTATTGTAATGAACCAAAATTAACAAAATAATTATTAGGATTAACTGGAAAATTACCCGTCTCTCTCTCTCTCTCTCATTATATATATATATATATATATATATATAGGAAAACCTACTAAAAAGTTGTAAGTTTAAAAATGTATTTTTTGACAGTATTTGTTTATTTCTATTATTATATTTTATATTTCAGACCGTCCTCGGTCCTTCATCAGAAAAAAAATATTTGATAGAAGCCCTCCGGTCCCGAAGAGGCCACAAATCATTTGTAATAAAAAAAATAGAGCTTGAGAAAGAAATAGATTATAGATATCTGTTTCAACATACATAAAAATTAGCTAAAAGTTGTGAAAACGATCGTAATGTGTAGCTTCAAAACGCCAATTCCACGATTTCTTCCGTTTCTTCGTGATCAAGGAATATCTGCGTTCCGAGAGCATGTTATTTTGTTTAAAGTTCCATTTTTTGTGGGTTCAGTAATTTCGGAGGTGGGTGTGCAAGTTGCATTCTGCGTGTAGAGAGGCCGCAAGGCGCACTCTGCGCGGGGGGAGGAGGCGATGTTGCTAAGCACAGCACTGTGTCTACTTATTTATTGAGTTCGATCTGTAATGTATCCATAATTTTATTAATTATTCATAATTTGATAAAATCTCAAATACGAATCATGTGAAAACATTCGCGTAGAGATAGAAAATATTCAATTTGACCTTAGACCACCCAGTCCACAACATCGAGCCTCATCGTAACAACTACACTGGGTACATGATATCAGCTTTAGCAAACTGTGATAGAAGGATGTAAGATGATGACAAAACTCAAAAAACCTCGTTCTGCCTGTTGTATATTATTTGAACTGGTGCATAGTTTCGCAAAGAAGTGTATTTTTATGAAACAGCAAAAAAAAAAAAAAGAAAAAAATACAAACCTGCTAGCAAAAGAAAAATGGACATTGTTTTGATAAATATTTGATTGTTTTCAAAGTTATAAATGTGGGCAAAATTCCTCCTGTCTGAAAAATATATAAATGTTTTGAAACCAGTGTCGCCAAGGTCAGATAATGTGAGCCTGGAAATGGGGTAAACAATGTGCTAAAATATGACGTAGCCGTTTATATAAGATACAAATTAGTAGTAGTCAGTTAGTACGTGATCATTTGAGATCGGAACCCTGTTCGAGAAAATCACAGGGAAAACCGCGGATGCGTGCCGACTCTGGCCGGCTCAATCTGTGTGTGCTGACACCTCCGACCCAACCTCCTACTCTACGCCACGTCATCTGTCACGAGCCGGTATATGTTATAGTCATCACATTAAGTGAGAATATCGTCATCTTATCAGAATGAAAGGGGTAAGGGATTTTATAAGTAAGAAGATAAGGTTTTGGACCCTGTCGTCGATTTAATAATCGTGTTTCATTCGAAGGGTATGGCTTACTGCCATATCACGTTGAATACACCGGTTCTCGCTCGATCACCGAAGTTAAGCAACGTTGAGCCAGGTCAGTACTTAGATGGGTGACCGCTTGGTAATACCAGGGTGTAAGCGTTTCGTGACGGATGTGCGTTGTGGTGCAGTGGATAACGGCTCGGAAAGAGAAATCGGTGAGCCGAGTTCGAATTCCATTCGAATACCCTGCATTCACTTAAGCACTGGTACCTATGGGAATGATATTAATCCGTCCCTTCCCTTTAGTTATGGGTTAAATAACAACGGTAAGACTTGGGGACCCTGCCCTTAAAAACAAATCCCAATGAATCTTGATACTCGAAAAGAAAAAAGTATTACTCGACACAAAAGCTTATAAAAAAACAACAATAAATTGTTTAGAGAAAAAGGTATTACCAGCAATAAATAAATAAAATTTAGTTGGCAATAAATGACCCGTCGAGGTTGATCTGCCATAAAGCAAAACAAGCAACCAACCAAATCATTCGAAGGGTATACAGCATATATGTTCTTTTGACAGCAGTTTGTTTTCGTCGACTTGGTGTATAGCATACAACACTATCGGCTCCAGGTTATATGCAACATGTCTACCCTATGTGATGAGATTATTAGTACAAAAGAGATGTGCGCGATATAACATCTAGATGATCTTTAAAAGTGCTTCAACACTTCGCAGATACCTCTTCCAAATATGACCTCCCATAGGAGAGAACGTGATTAAGAACTGTGTTTACGCTATCCCATGCAGCTGTGGCAAAAAATATACAGAAGAAAACGGCCGCCTCTCAAGATAAGATTGCTTGAACACCGTAAAGACGAAACACGAAAGGAAATAAAAAAAAACAGGCGTAGATGACCACATATGGAAGAAAAAAAAGAGATCACTGTCTCCTGTGAAATGAAGTTGAAATTATAGATAAGAATCGGCACATATGTTGGATTACAAAAATCTCCTAACTCGGCCTAGCATTGAAATGAATACAATATGGGAACCAGTAATACGGAGTGCTAGAGAAAATTATAACAATCAACAATTGTAATATGATCTCTGGAAAATAAGTGGTAATTGAGACATTAAGTTTATAAGTCCCAAAAATTAATTCATTGATGTCTATACGGCCCAGTAGATAAAAGGTTGGTTGAATCCAGTGACTTGACCCAAAGAGCTCAATATCTGGTTACGGTAAATTCAAGTAGAAGTAAAGGGATTTTTTTATAATCGTTTCGCCCCAAGCAAGGCGTTTTACTGACTCTGTTGAGCAGGGGGTTACATAGGAGGTAAGTTGTGAGAAAGAGTTACAGGGGGTGTCAAGAAGAGAGTAGGAGAAGAATGAGAATACTGCTAAGAGTGGAGTAGACGAAGAAAGGAGCATGAGAGAGAGAGAGAGAGAGAGAGAGATAGAGTGAGAGAGAGAGAGAGAGAGAGAGAGAGAGAGAGAGGAAGCAAGTTAGTGAGATAGTAGATGACTATTGACTTTACATATGAATTTTTGAACATTGTAGCTGTCGGGAAAGCAATTAAACGGAAGAGAATTCCACAGGCGGGAAGTTCGAGAGAAGAAACTGATGGAGTAGAATTTGCGTTTACAATTTATTGGTTTCACAGTAAAAAGGTGGGACCTAGTTGCTAATCTTGTGGCTCGAGCGAATTCATGTATGAGGGTCCCAGTGACCTAAGTTCATCTGAGCAGAAGCCGTGAATGTATTTGTAGAAGAGACACAGGGAAACCACATTGCGCCGGTGAGAAAGTGACTGTATCCGAGCTGCTAAGTCGGGATCGATCACATTACAGATTCTCCGTTGGATTTTTTCAAGGACCCCTAGGTGGATAGCAGGGGCACCCGACCAGATATGGCAGTAGTATTCAATGCATGATCGGATGGTAGATTTGTATATGTGCAGGATTATTTCAGACGAGAAAAATTTGCTGGCCCTGCACAGAGAACCGACCTTCGTAGCAGCGGATTTAGCTATGGACTCGATATAGTCATTCCACTTAAGGTCTGTTGTGAGAGTTAACCAAAGGAGGCGCAGTGTTTTACTTTCTGGTAGACTAGACTGATTCATGTTAATAGGGGGTAGGAGCGATTGTCTGTAGTGATTAATAGATAGCAGCTTCGTTTTTAGAAGCATTAAAATTCACGAGCCATTTCTTATCCCAGTCCACCACGGATTGGAGGTCCTTTTCGAGCTCGGCAACGAGGTTTGCTTTGTCGGCCTCGGCAGACTTTTCATCAAGGCGAGAGTAGAGTGTAGTGTCGTCTACGTATATGATCTTACTTCATCGGGGAGATCGTTAATGTAGATAAGGAAAAGGGTGGGACCTAGAAAAGAGCCTTGAGGGACACCTGCGTTCGTTTTATAGTATTGGGAGGCATGTCCGTTCAATACTATCTTCATTGTGCGAACTTCTAGGAATGACTGGATTAGATCAAACAATTGTCCACTGATACCATAGCATAGATGGGCACCGTGCCATACCCTGTCAAATGTCTAGGGCAACAGTTCAGACTTCGCCGTTCTTGTCGAGGGCCTGGTGTATATAATCAGTGATGGTTGTGAGCATATCAGCAGTAGACCTGGAGAAGTAGAAACTATACTGTTTGTCAGATGTTGTGAGATGCTGTACTACCTCGGTATTAATGATGGCTTCCAACACTTTGCCAAAGATCGGTAAGAGGCTGATAGGGCGATAATTAGCGGGGTTGGAGGGTTCTCCGGTATTTTTATATATAGGAACCACAGAGATATATTTCCAGCAGACAGGAAAGACCCCGGTGTACGAAATAAAGAGTTCAGTTCTAAATTCCAATCACCTGAAGAAGACCAGAAACGTCGTGAATATGGCAACAAATATAAGAGCAATAGTTTGAACAATGTAAATATTATAAATAATCCAATCAGTCAGTTTGTGCCATACGTGAGGCACGCTTGGGCGATCATGTCTCGAAAAAAACATGACTGACTAAGCAGAAGATTATCCCGCAGTAGATTGCCATTGCTTTCTGCGGTAGACTGGTTGTCAGCCAAGGCTATAGAACCCAATTTGTCCTGTTATTTACCCCATAACTGGAGGGAAAAGACGGATTAATACCTTTTCCAAAGGTATTTGTGCGTAAGTGAATACAAAGAATTCAACTGGAATTCGAACTCGGCACCACGATTTGTCGTTCCGAGTCGATATCCGCTGCACCACAACACACATTCAAATAATTAAATACATAATCTTAAAAATATAGACAAGTATTAACTTCATAATGTAGTAAAGACTACAAAATAAAGGGTACCGTATGCGGTGGCTGTTGTTGGCACTATCGTGTTAAGGAAGACACGAAAGCACTCTTGACTACTAAAAACTATCCTTTTTATTATAATAAAGAATATTGTGTATTTATTCGTATATATATATATATATATATATATATATATATATATATATATATATATATATATTGTGTGTATTTTGCCAGCATTTTTTCATTAATGCAGGTTTCATTGAATAATATAGACAAGTTCTGTCTATTAATTTTGTGTAGGATCCGTTCATACCGTCTGATATACTTGATGGTGATATCGTTGAAAGACAACAAAAAATCACAGTAATTGTTGATTTTTTTATCGGGTCTAAGCTTTTGGCTCACATCAGCCATTATCAAAGAATAAATATTAACACACAGTAAACATAGAACATTTAAGTTATTAACAATAAAGAGAATTAAATTGAAAATATAAGTTCATCCCTACCGTGGCGGATGGCCGAAGACAGTGACAAAATAGTGGCGTTGTGGTCCCTGATCTGATTACAGGCATTTGAGTACGTTATTGGAAATATCAAAATTGATTGTATTCAAACCAGGTTTAAATTGTTTAATGTAGATTGCTTCGAGGATTTTTAGTTTCTGTTTATTATTTTCTTGTTTGAGTATGTACGTGTTATCAACGAGCGTTTTTCTCAGAAGTGTGCGTTGATAACCGTGTTGTTTCAAATGACGGAATATATTTGAATTTTCATTTAAGTGCAACGTCAGACGCCGTGAGAGCGAATTTGTGGTGTGGCCAATGTAGATATTATTGAGGTTGTTAGAGATACATTCTCTAAATGGACATATGAATTTATATACTACATTGTTTTTTTGCAAATCACTAACGGTGGGGGAAGAGTCGTTGCGGACAAATGAATTAGATGTAGTGGATTTAGTGTAATATATTATTATATTATTATTATTAAGTTTCTGCGATAGAACACAATCTGTCCTCTTATTTGACTTACAGCTAGAAGTGGGAAGAGATGTATTATATTATTAAGTAGTAATTAGTGGGGGATCAGTTTATTACTTCATAACAATAAAAAACCGATCCCCCACTTTATCCCCACTAGAAGCTTTAATTATGTTTCCAACTATTATATTCAGTCAGTCAGTTAAGTGCAATACGTGATACAGATTTTGGGCGATCATGTCTAAAAAAAGACAGGATTAATAGGGCAGAAAATTATCCTGCAGTAGGTTGCCATTGCTTTCTGCGGTAGACTGGTTGCCTGCCAAGGCTATAGAACCCAATCTGTCCGGTTATTTAACTTATGACTCGAGGGAAGAGACGGATTAATACCTTTCCCAAGGGTATTTGTGCGTAAGTGAATGCAAGGAATTCAACTTTTTGTTACTCCCCCCAAACCCTGTTCTATCATTCATCCACTCAAGCCCATCAAGTATATTACAGGCTGCTTTCCTTTTTCTTTTTCTCCTCTATCCACCTTGGGAGTATCACATTTTCCAAGCCCTCTTTTTTCATTATGTGCCTGAGAAATGTCAACTGCTTCTTACCGATGACAAGTATACGTTTTCATTTTTGTATCCATTCCCTCCAAAACCTCGTTGTAGCTCGCATGTTCGGCGCATCCCCAGCATCCTTCTGTAGAACCACCTTTTGGTTGCTTCAAGCCACTTCCTCATCTTTGATCTTCCCAGGATTCACGGCCATACAGGACAACAGATATCACAAAAATCACACTTTTCTTTGTTTCTAACGAAATTTTTCTCTCTTAATACTCTGTTTAGCTTCTGGAATGCATATTTGGTAATCCTATTACGTCTTCGGATTTCAGTGTCGCTTTTTCCGTCCTCAACTAAAACATTTCACAGATAGCTAAATTTTTATGCTTTGCTTATTTTGGTATCTCTGGTTTATAATTTGAATTTTGAGTTATATTTTCTTATAAACAGTTGGCATATATATTGTTCTTCTATGTACCTTGTCCTTTCAGGACGTAGGCAACCATGACCTTCAACATCTCCCTATCCCTGGTGGCTCTTAGCACGCTCTCTCCTGTTGCACCATGCAATCCCCGTTCTGTCATCCACCTGCTAAGGCCTTTTAAATATGTTATCCGCTGCTTTCCTCTGTGTCTTTTCCCCTCTATCTGGCCTGTTAGTGTCAGGTTGCATGTCCCAGAAACTTCAGCTGTCTCTTCCTGATGCTCAGTATTAATTACTTTTTCGTATCCATTTTTTCCAACACCTCATCATTGCTCACATGCTCGATCCATGATATTCGCAGCATCCTTCTGTAGAACCACATTTCAGCTGCTTCAAGTTTTCCCTTCATCTTTGTTGATATTGTCCAACATTCACTGCCGTATTGAAGAATTGACATCACGTAGCAATCCAATACTCTCTTCCATGTTTCTAGTGAAAGTTTCCAGTGTCTTAATACTTTACTCAACTTCTGGAACGCGTCTTTCGCCATCACAATTCGCCTTTGGATCTCTGTGTTGCAATTTTCGTCCTCAGAACACTTCCCAGATATTTAAATTTTCGTACCTGCTTGATTTGAACGCTCCCCTGCATTTGGCAATTTGGGCTGAAAGTAACTGAGCCTAGCTTTGCTGTAATGGCTTACCCTGTCTAAATGCTAAAGTACGTTTGGCTTGAAATCCATTTCCGTGATTTAAAAAGGATTTAAAACTTCGATTACTTTTTAATAAGACTTTTGATCTCTAAGCCGGTAGACACCGATTTTTACTGATTGAAGCATTGGGATCCCTACTCAAATACGTGCGTCTAATAAATATAATATTTAAGGGGATAAGAAATAATATCGAATTAAAAAATAACACATTTGCTTAAACATTATTTTCCATTTCTCGTAGGAAAATACAATTATCTAGACTTGATAGGTCCCAAAGACAAAATACAATTATCTAGACTTGATAGGTCCCAAAGACAAAATACAATTATCTAGACTTGATAGGTCCCAAAGACAAAATACAATTATCTAGACTTGATAGGTCCCAAAGACAAAATACAATTATCTAGACTTGATAGGTCCCAAAGACAAAATACAATTATCTAGACTTGATAGGTCCCAAAGACAAAATACAATTATCTAGACTTGATAGGTCCCAAAGACAAAATACAATTATCTAGACTTGATAGGTCCCAAAGACAAAATACAATTATCTAGACTTGATAGGTCCCAAAGACAAAATACAATTATCTAGACTTGATAGGTCCCAAAGACAAAATACAATTATCTAGACTTGATAGGTCCCAAAGACAAAATACAATTATCTAGACTTGATAGGTCCCAAAGACAAAATACAATTATCTAGACTTGATAGGTCCCAAAGACAAAATACAATTATCTAGACTTGTTAGGTCCCAAACACAAAATACAATTATCTAGACTTGATAGGTCCCAAAGACAAAATACAATTATCTAGACTTGATAGGTCCCAAAGACAAAATACAATTATCTAGACTTGATAGGTCCCAAAGACAAAATACAATTATCTAGACTTGATAGGTCCCAAAGACAAAATACAATTATCTAGACTTGATAGGTCCCAAAGACAAAATACAATTATCTAGACTTGATAGGTCCCAAAGACAAAATACAATTATCTAGACTTGATAGGTCCCAAAGACAAAATACAATTATCTAGACTTGATAGGTCCCAAAGACAAAATACAATTATCTAGACTTGATAGGTCCCAAAGACAAAATACAATTATCTAGACTTGATAGGTCCCAAAGACAAAATACAATTATCTAGACTTGATAGGTCCCAAAGACAAAATACAATTATCTAGACTTGATAGGTCCCAAAGACAAAATACAATTATCTAGACTTGATAGGTCCCAATGAGAAATGTGGATTTCTTATGTAACACTGTCAGTAACTTCAAATCTAGTAAATAGTTTTATACTGACTGTTAATACGGCATGTGTTTTCTTTGAATTCAGAAGGTGCCCGTCGTTTCTCTGCAAAGAAAGAAAGAAAATCAAAAACTTTAAGAATGAATTATAAAAATTCAGAATGAAGGAAAGAAACATTTGCAGAAAGAAAGAAAAAAAATTAGAAAGAAAGAAAATCTTTCAGAAAGAAAGAAGGAAAGTAAGAAAAAAGAAAGAAAAAGCAAAAACTCTCGGACAGAAAGAAAAACTTTCGGAAAAAAAAGAAAGAAAAACTTTTAGAGTGAAAGAAAAACGTTCTGAAAGAAAGAAAGAAAGAAAAAGTTTCAGAATGAAAAAAGTATAAAAAAAAAGAATGAAAGAAAGAAAAACTTTCAAAAATAAAGAAAGAATGGAAAACTCCCAGAAAGAAAGAAAGAAAGAAAGAAAGTAAGAACAACTTTAAAAAAGAAAATTTAAAAAAAAAAGAAATAAAACTTTTAGAGAGAAAGAAAAATGTTATGAAAGAAAGAAAGAAAGAAAGAAAAAGTTTCCGAAAGAAAGAAAAAGTTTTAGAAAGAAAGAATGAAAGAAAGAAAAACTTTCAAAAAGAAAGAAAGAATAAAAAAACTCCCAGAAAGCAAGAAAGAAAGAAAGAAAGAAAGAAAGAAAGAAAGAAAGAACAACTCTAAGAAAGAAAGAACAACTCTAAGAAAGAAAAAATTTTCAGAAACAAAGAAAAATGAAAAACTCAGAAAGAAAGAAAGAAAGAAAGAATAAACTTTCAGAAAGAAATAAAGAAATAACTTTTAGAAAGAAAGAAAGAAAGCAAGAAAGAAAGAAAAAGAGAAAAAAAAAGAAAAAAGAAAAGAAAACCCTCCAGTAAGAAAGAAAAAAATGAAAAACTCTGGGGAAAAAAGGAAGAAAAACTTCCAAAAAGAAAGAATGAAAGAAAGGAAAACTTACCGAAAGAAAGAAACAAGGAAATAAAAACTTTCAGAAGAAAAGAAGAAAACGTTTAGAAAAAAAGATAGAAAGAAAAACTTTCTGAAAAAAAGAAAGACAGAAAACAAAACTAATGTTAATGTACAAATAAAAAAAAAACATTAAAAATTTCTGAAAAATAACGTATAAAATATCATGTTTCTCTCAATAGTTTAGGTGAGTATCATCATTCTTGTTGTTTTTATCATATGGCACCCGCCAACTCACTCTCTGGCCTTTACCGTGATTAAAGAAAAATGAGACCTCAGTGAGGATTCTGACCTTCATCCACCTTTGCAGAAGAAACCTTCGTTAGATCCGGTGTACTTTAGCCATCTCGGTTATGTAGATTGACACGACTACGAAAGATTGTATAGCTCAAGAGAGTTTATAATTACTCAGTTTCGTATTGGAAACGTAATCAAAACATTTTTTAAATAAATAGTGAATTTGTTTATTAATCCGACAAACGGAGCCTTTACTCACACACGGGTATCCATTAAATATAAAGTGAATGAAAAGTAACTCCTCATTTTAAAATAATTATAATTTATTTATGGTAAGTTTACAGGAAATAATATATATATATATATATATATATATATATATATATATATATATATATAGTGCTAATAATATATATAGAGAGAAATTAATAAATCACATTTATCTTCGTGATAAATTATTATAGAAATAATATATATATTTATAGTAATAGTGATAATATATATATACTTATATATATATATTTATATTTATATATATATATAATTATCCAAAAATTATAACATGAATATGTTATAATATCACTACAAAAGTAGCTATTTTGTTTCGACACTTCTTGTGTCTGATCAAGTGATCATATTATCAGCTCTACTTTGTATTGAGCACTTTTGTAAGAACAGTGTTTCTTTGGATACGGAATGTTATTCCATCCATACGTACCCTATACTTGTATATATATATATATATATATATATATATATATATATATATATATATATATATATATATATGTTACGGAAATCAACGAATTTGAACGAAACTTGGTTATAAGCAACCGACAATTTGGAATGAATTGTTTGAACATTATTTTTTATCGTTACTTCAAATTGTCGGTTGCTTATAACCAAGTTTCGTTAAAATTCGTTGATTTCCGTAACATGTTTACATTTGTTGACATTACGATACATTTCAGAGCAGATATGTTTGTTTACGATAGATCGAAAATTGTGTTATATAGGCTTGATAAAAACCTCGTTTAGACTGGAGGCTATTCGTGGTCGAGAGGTCTAAGACGTTACCAGATCAAATGGTAGCTTCCCCTATACAGAACAGGGGTCTCAGGTTCGAATCCTGTCGAATGGCACACATTTTCGTCATAAAAATTTATCGTAAAAAATCAGGCCGGTAGAAATAAAAAATCAGGCCGGTAGAAATAAAAAATCAGGCCGGTAGAAATAAATATATAATACTGATTCATTAAAAACAGAACATCTACTTAAATACGAGTATCGATAAAAAATAATGTTTAAACTATTCATTTCATATATATATATATATATATATATATGGTGAATAAAAAGTAATTCCAGATTTAAAAATACATGTAATTTATTTATGGTAAGTTTACAGGAAATGGATATATGAGGAAATCTTTTATCATAAAATTTTATTTAAAATTCGATATAGGTACCAGATTTCGATATCAACTTCTATTGATTTCATCAAGAATTCTTGTAGTATGGAGGACACAACTCCCTGGATTCGATCTTCAAGTTCTTGGTTTGGTATAGCAGACTCGATCCTTTAACCAACATCAATAAAAAAAGTTACAGGGTGTTAAATCAGTCCTCTTGGCTAGCCACTCATAAATAAAATAGAGTTACTTTTCAATTACAATATATATATATATATATATATATATATATATATATGTGTGTGTGTGTGTGTGTGTGTGTGTGTGTGTGTGTGTGTGTGTGTTCATGTAGATAGGTGTGAGTTTGCAACCCTGGGTTTCACGCTCTTGCGATCGTCAGACAAACTGTCAGCTGATATTGAGCGCTTTCAAATAAGTACCCTGCATATGTAATATATAAATAATATAATATCTGCATAACATATTGCATATATATATTGATGTTTATAATGATATACATACACTTTTCACACACACACATATATATATATATATGTGTGTGTGGTGTGTGTGCGTGTGTGTGTGTGTGTGTGTGCGCGTGTGTATGTCTGCGTCTCTGTGTGTGTGCCTGTGTTTGACTGAAATATATAACAGCTGTGAAATACTAGATGAGGTCAGTAGATCAATCTTCCGAGGGTAACAGACAAAAATCACAGGCAAATGAATGCTCACGAAATCAACAAGTGAATAGAATCATGTTGATATATATATATATATATATATATGAATTTAAATAGATAATACCCAACACCTTCTTTACCTTCCTATATTTTACTAAACACATCGATAGCCTTCAAAACCTACCCACACACACACACACACACACACACACACACACACACACACACACACACACACACACACACACATATATATATATATATAAACAGATATATATAAACAGTAGCTACTCGAGCATCTACGCATCGTTCATTCAGTAATGAATTAGAACACTCTACATACTGGCGTATGTATACATGATATATAAAACGCTAAAAGTCTGCCTCCTTCTACCGAGCGCCTATAGCTCTGAGGTAGAATTGACAACTGGTTTCAATCCTGGGTAAAAGCAATCGGATGCCCAAACATACTGATGAGCTGTAATACCGCGAAACAGATCTGTCTGCAGATGACTATATATAGTCTACGTAGTCGAGCGTTCAAGCCAACCGGATCAAAAGTAAAAAAAATAACAGATTATCATAAAATCTATTAATTTCTTACAAATTCCTTTGTGTGTGTTTCGGATAGAGAACTGAGTAAATATTAAATACAGAGTTTCGAGAACAATATCTTAGGAAGTGTAGATTCCTTATAAAGGGAAAAAAGAGCCTTGGTGTACTGTGACATTCTTCGGAGATGAGCGGCAAAGCACCCCAAATCAAACGGTACTTCCTTCGGCAATGGATGACTCAGATTCAATTACGATCAGAGAGTATAATTTCTTAATTGAGAAATTATGTCTGAAGTACGTAGGCTGATAAACACAATACACATTTGTTATGTCGCCAAGTATAAATGAATAACTCAACAACAGAATCAGAATATAAGTTGTATTCCGCGGAAAGACGTACAGAAGTGATTAGTAATATTTACAATAGAAAGATACAAGAGTCCAATCTGTCGTAAGACGTGTGTATACGTGATTACTTCCGGTACGCCACCGGAAGTGTGACTAACTCTTCACTGACTCGTACTGACTCTTCAGTAACTCATTAGAGACTCTCAAGTGACTATCTACGACTGTATTTACTAGCCTTCCCACGCAAGGCTGGATGTGACACATGGTCATTTTATAGTGGGTATTCCCGGCCATATAGCCGGGCCAAAAAATGTCTGTCTATTTTTCCCCAGTCGTGGTTCTACCCTTCGGCGGAACCACGACTGTGTTATTGCTCTCTGCTCGGAAGCAGAGAGCGCCCTCTACCTGAAGGCAGAGAGCTGACAGTGTCGTAGAGTCGTCAGTCTAGTGACTGTCTACGACTGTATTTACTAGCCTTCCCACGTAGGCTGGATGTGACACATGGTCATTTTATTGTGGGTATTCCCGGCCATATAGCCGGGCCAAAAAATGTCTGTCTATTTTTCCCCAGTCGTGGTTCTACCCTTCGGCGGAACCACGACTGTGTTATTGCTCTCTGCTCGGAAGCAGAGAGCGCCCTCTACCTGAAGGCAGAGAGCGGATAGTGTCGTAGAGTCGTCAGTCTAGTGATTGTCTACGACTGTATTTACTAGCCTTCCCACGTAGGCTGGATGTGACACATGGTCATTTTATTGTGGGTATTCCCGGCCATATAGCCGGGCCAAAAATATGTCTGTCTATTTTTGCCCAGTCGTGGTTCTACCCTTCGGCGGAACCACGACTGGGTTATTGCTCTCTGCTCGGAAGCAGAGAGCGCCCTCTACCCGAAGACAGAGGGCGGATAGTGTCGTAGAGTCGTCAGTCTAGTGACTGTCTACGACTGTATTTACTAGCCTTCCCACGTAGGCTGGATGTGACACATGGTCATTTTATAGTGGGTATTCCCGGCCATATAGCCGGGCCAAAAAATATCTGTCTATTTTTCCCCAGTCGTGGTTCTACCCATCGGCGGAACCACGACTGGGTTATTGCTCTCTGCTCGGAAGCAGAGAGCGCCCTCTACCCGAAGGCAGAGTGCTGACAGTATCGTAGAGTCGTCAGTCTAGTGACTGTCTACGACTCTCCTGTAGAGAATCCACCATTGCTATATATAGCAATGGGAACAGTCCATTTGTAGTCAAATAGGAGCGGCACCCTAACAACATTGCTTAACGCAAGGATAAAAGTGGGGCATCAATTTCAGTACAAATAGCCACTACAATATATACATATATATATATAAACAAAGATTTGTACTCATAGAAAGAACAAATTGCCTTAAACAATACTGACGTCATTGTGCGAACCTGAGGAACCTTTCGGCCAACACTTTTCAAACGTTTTCGTTGGCTTTATTGTTAATAATAAAGCTGGACACAGGAAAAACAACAAAAGTTTGTTAACAAAAAAGGGGAGAAAAGGAGCTCGTTTAAAAGAAAATTTTACTAAAAATAATTAAAATGTAAGTGGGTGTAAATACATAGCTTCATAAAAGTGATAAAATTTTAAAAAATATAACACTCACAGACCCTCCACTAGTTGTAAGGAAATGCTGTTGTTTATCAATTCAAACGCCGCTGTGACGCTGTTTACATAGGACGAACCAATCTTAAGTTAGAGACACGAGTTTCGCAGCACGTTCCTGCAAATATCCTTTCAGGTAGCCCTCCACAGTCTATAAAGACAACTCAGGTAGTTCTGGAATCAGCGATAGGTCAGCATTTGCTCGACAATCAGGACTGTGCTTCTCGGTACGAGAACACATGTTTTTCTGTCCTGCACAGTGCTCGTTCAGCTTATCATTTACGAGTGTTGGAAGCTGTTTGTCTTAAGAATCATTAGCCGAGCGATTTATTCGCTCCTTAAAACTATTGGAGGGTCTGTGAAGGTTATATTTTTCAATTTTATCGCTCTTATGGTGCTGTGTATTTATACCCCCTTACATTCTAATTGTTTTGATTAAAATTTAGTTTTAAACGAGCTCCTTCTTCCCAGCGTTTTTGTAAGTAAACTTTTCTTGTTTTTTTTCTGTGTCCAGTTTTATTAATAACAAAAACACCGACGAAGACCTTTGAAAAGTGTTGGCCGAAATGTTCCTCAGGTTCGCACAATGACGTTAGAATTGCTTATGGCAATATATATATACACGCATATATATATATATATATATAGTCATCCTCAGACAGATCTGTTTCGCTGTATCACAGCTCATCAGTACGTTTAGATTCCGATTGCTTTATAACCCAGGATTGAAACCCGACCGAATTGGCGTCAGTCTACCTCTGGGCTATGGGCGTTCGGTAGAAGAAGGCAGACTTTTTAGCGTGTATATTATCATTATACGCCCCCAATAGCCAGAGTGCTCTAATTCATTTTACTGAATGAGCGATGCGTACATGCCAGAGTAACTACTGTTTTTCAAAGTTTACCATTCTTCCAGAGTGCTCAATCAGGGTAAGGCAAGGGAGTAATATTCAAGATTTAAAAAAAAATGAATATTATTTAAATTGTGATTTTTATGGGTTGGGTTTGGCGTATATACCATACATCTTTGAAAACAAAAGTTAATGGATTTAACTGTTTTCTTTTGCTTTTTAAATATATTTATGGTCTTTAATGTTGTTTTAGAATTGTAGTAATTCTTTCAGGAAAAGTGAGATTGGAAAGAAAGTGAGACGTAGATTTATATTTTGATAATATACGATAGCTGCACTTTCGGGAATTTTATTTCTAAATAAATTGCTTTCTCTTTTGGTAATTGTAGCATTTTTAAACCAAAATTGTGTTCATATATATTTTTATGTATAAGGTCCCTTTTAAGTTCATAGATACGTTATTTTTAATTTCTGCATGTTTTCCCAGTGCACAAACGTATAAAGACACGTACATGCATATAGCTTAAACTAACGGCCACATCATGTTCTAAACATCGTATTTTGGCTTTAATTTCAGATGAAAATAAAGACAAAAATTCTTCAACATTTTAAATAATTTTTTATTAATTATTTTATTATTATGAAGATGACTCATGTGAGCCGAAAGCTTAGAACCAGCTTAAAAAACTATCCAAATGCTGGAGAATTTTAATCTTTATTTTCACCTGAAATTAAAGCCAAAATACGACGTTTAGAACGGCTCATGATTAAACATAATAGACATTCATTGTCTCTTATATTTAACAGTACATGTTTAGAAAATATATTATATATACATATTGTATATATAAGTATTATGTATTTAGAATTATATGTATTGTATATATATATATTGATTATATATATATGTATATGTATATATATATATGTCTTATTATTCTCTTTTTAATCATGTTATCTATATATCTATGCGTGTAAAAATTCTTAAGCACATAGACTTCCTCTTGCGTTTCTCCCTATTATACTTGATAACAATTTCGAATTATTCATTCTTTTACTGTTTCCTGAACAACAAAAACAAAAAGCGTTAGAATCTCCGTTTCGACATGAAAATGCTTTGAAAACCACACGCCCCTCTCCAGTGACCGATATGTGCTGATAATATTCACGTTAGGGACCTTTATAAAAACAATTTTTTTTCCCTTTCAATCGATACGACTAAGCGCCAGAGGGCATTTGTCAGTCGCAAGCAGCAAAGACAACGTTTCAGTGGTCCTAAAGCAGTCGGTGTTCGAATTTAGCCGAAGTGAGTTCCAGCGTTATATCATACGAGTGGGTCCGTGTTGTCTAAAATAACGTCAACATATATATTGATGTAACTACTATTGAATATCTTATATTAAGACATAGGATGTGCATTGAGGTGCAGTGAATATCGACTCGGAACGAGCCGAGTTCGAATTCCAGTTGAATCCATTGTATTCACTTACGCGCAAATACACTTGGGAAAGGTATTAACCCTCCTCTTCCAGTTATGGGTTAAATAACAGGACAGATTGGGTTCTATAGCCTTTGCTGGCAACCAGTCTACCGCAGAAAGCAATAACAACCTACTGCGGGATAATCTTCTGCCTAGTCAGTCATGTCTCTTTCAGACATGATCGTCCAAAGCGTGTATCACGTATGGTACTTAACTGAATGACTGAATATAAGAGTTGGAAAACAAAATTCAAATTTCTACTGGGCATAAAGTGAGAGAACGGTTTTATATTGTTATAAAGCAATAAAATGATCCCCCACTAATTATTACTTAATAATGTAATGCATCTCTTCTCCCTCTAGGTATGAGTCCAACAACAGGACAGATTTGGTTCTATAGCCTTGTTTGGCAACCAGTCTACCTCAGAAAGCAATGACAACCTACATCGGGATAATCTTATGCCCAGTCACTCATGTCTTGAAACGGACATGATCGTCCAAAGCATGTATCACGTATGGCACTTAAGTGACTGACATAAAGATATAGGAAAAACAAATCCAAAACCCTGAGCTTAAAAGAGGGAAATATATATATATATATATATATATATATATATATATATATATATTTTCCTCCTGTTAAACGAGTTATTACGCAACCTGGGTTTCTCCCATGAGTGGTGTCTTCAGGCGATTTGCAATAACTAATTTTACGGTTTACCGATTTTTAAGTACCCTCACGTAAAAAAAAAAAAAAAAAAATCGGTAAATGGTAAAACCAGTTATTGCAAATTGACTGAAGACACCACTCATGGTAGAAACCCAGTTCGCGTAATAACCGTTTACAAATGGAAAATATTCAAAAGTTATACAATATAATTTTATTGAACACTTTCTAATGTACCCTGGTCTAAACTTATTATGACCAAAAACGAAGTAATTTAACAATCAATATATATATATATATATATATATATATATAGTATTCCGCAGAAAATCTGTTTCGCTGTATTACAGCTCATCAGTACGGTTGGACATCCGAATGCTTTTACCCAGGACTGGAAACCGACCGGATTAGTGTTAGTCAGCGATTCTATCTCTAGAAAATTAAAGTCGACACTCAGAGGCGACCGACAGACTGATCACAGCGCCTAGCATGAAACAGTCTGTCGCGTCTGAGTGTTGACTTCAATGTTCACTCTTTTATGTTTACATACGCTCTATCTCTGACATTGAGCACTTTATCCTATAAATATAGCACACCTTAAGACTATATTTTTTCATATATATATATATATATATATATATATATATATATATATATATATTCCTAGCTACTCGACGACATAATTATTTAAAAAAATAAAATAAAGCACTTTTTTAAAAGCAAACACGTGGAAAGAGCTTTCGTAAATGGCAGTAAAGTTTAATAGCTGGTAGTAAAGTGAATGAACAGAGCCGACGCTTACTCGCAGTTGTCTCTCTCTCTTTCTTTCTGTTCGTAAACGTGACTGGAGACACACACACACACACACACACACACACACACACACACACACATATATATATATATATATATATATATATATATATATATATATATACAAATAAAGTCCCAACTGTCTTTAATCTAGAATATAAATGCATAGAAACTAGCATGGCCACCAAATGGGGGATCAGTTTACATATATTCATCATAATATAGAATTGATCTCCCATTTTATAACCACATTATAATTTCTTATAAACAGTTGGCATATATATTCTTCTATGTGCCCTGTCCTTTCAGGACGTAGGCTATCATGACTTTCCACGTCTCCCTATCCCTGGTGGCTCTTAGCACTTTTTCTCCTGTTACACCATCCAAACCTCGCTCTGCCATCCACTAGCTCAAAATGATAAATCTAGAATATAAATGATGCTCACTATTAATTTTCTTCTCGTTTCCATTCTTTCCAAACTTCATCATTGCTCACATGCTCGGTCCATAATATTCGCAGCATCCTTCTGTAAAACCACATTCCCGCTGCTTCAAGTTTTTTTCTCGTTTTCTAAGATATTGTCCAACATTCACTGCCGTATTGAAGAACTGACATCACATAGCATTCTAGTACTCTCTTCTTTGTTTCTAGTGAAATTTTCCTGTGTCTTAGTACTTTACTCAGCTTCTGGAACGCGTCCTTCGCCATGCCAATTCGCCTTCGGATCTCTGTGTCGCACTTTCCATATCCTGTTAGAACACTTCCCAGGTATTTAAATTTTTTGTACTTGCTTGATTCTAGCATCCCCCATCTGTATTTGGCATTTTGGTTGCTCTTTTTACTGATGACCATGCATTTATTTTCTTATTTCGTGTTAAACGCATGAATACATTTCTTCTTCCACCATGTACGGGTTAAATAACAGGGTGACAGGACTCTCTAAAACTTGGTTGGCAATCAGACGACGTGGAGGACAGTTATTTCCCCAAAGTTATGAATAAAGCAAACCGAAATTCACCCAGTCTATTTCCATGGAGCTATCATGCCAACGTGCAAAAAAGTTTTCCTAATATAATAATCGAGAGCCACTCAAGGTAGGGGGCTAATATTAAAATTGTCATGATCAATAAGTTGTGATATGAATGAAAGAGAGCGTAGTAGGAATTAAAGATTTTTTTTCGTTTTACCCCAAGCAAGGCAGTAACTCCACTGATGCGCAGGGGGCTACATAAGAGTAAAAGATTAGAGAGGAGAGTGAAAAGAAAGTCGAATCAATTACAGGAGGTGTTAGAGAAAGGAGGAAGAGAAGGATGGGAATACAGGTGTGAAGAGAGTTGCAAAGGCAGAGAGAAAGGAAAACATATACGGGGTGATGTGGAAAGAACTGGAGTCAAGTGGTTAAGAGATGGGTATTGACATTGCATTTAAATACCTGAAGGTTATAGCCGTCAGGAAAGCAAGAATATGGAAGCGAGTTCCACAGGCGGGAAGTACGAGAAAAGAAGCTGATGGAGTAGAATTGACGGCTGAATTTGATTGATCTGTGAATGGGTGGGACCCATTTGCCAGTCTAGTGGAACGAGTAAACTCCTGTGTCAGCGACATCAGTGACTTAAGCCATGAAAATATTTGTAGAACAGACAGTCAGTCAGTTGAGTGCCATACTTTATACACGCTTGGGAGATCATGTCTCGAAAGAGACATGACTGACTGGGCAGAAGATTATCCCGCAGTAGATTGCCATTGCTTTTTGCGGTAGACTGGTTGCCAACCAAGGCTATAGAACCCAATCTGTCCTGTTATTTAACCCATAACTGGAAGGAATAGGCGGATTAATACCTTTCCCAAGGGTATTTGTGCGTAAGTGAATGCAATGAATTCAGATGGAATTCGAACTCGGCTCCCCGATTTTTCCTTCCGAGCCGATATCCAATGCACCACAAGACAAATTCTGCCGGTGAAAAAGTGGCTGGAGTCGAGCCGCCAAGTCGGTACCTATCACATTACAGATTACATTGGAGCCTGTCTAGAACACTGAGATGAACAACGGGATCAGGATAAGGATACTTGATGTGGTTAGACTGAATTGAAATTTCTGTTTTTACAGATATTAAAGAGAGGCTTACATCGGTTTCCATAAGTTAAGTTGGGTGACCGCTTGAGAATACCAGGTCCTGTAAACTTTGTTGTGCTACTGATGTAATCGATAATCGCTCTAAATTCCTAATTGGGGAGGTGAATTTAAATTCCACTTGAACTCGTTATATTCCGTTATACGCAAATAACTTTGGGAAAGTTATGAATCCATCTTTTTTCTCATATATGGGTTAATTAGTAAGACTTGTATCACTAAACTATTGTTATATTTAAAATTTCTCATAATATAAAAGTATTTTCTTTAAATAACCCACAAAGGCTTGATACTTAAAAACTCGAATCAATATTAAAGAAAAAAGAATCTATGAAGATTCGTGGTCATCTACGTTCATAAAAAATCCTAATGAAGGGAGATGTATGAAGTACCCAGCAAAACTCAAGAAACGCAGTTTCACTCGAAAGATAAGCGGATTGACAAGTCGATTCGAAATGCTTGCAAATTTTGCATAGTCAGTCATTCAGTTACATGCCATACCTGATACATGCTTGAACGATCATGTCTTGAAAGAGACATGATTGACTGGGCAGAAGATTATCCCGCAGTAGGTTGTCATTGCTTTCTGCGGTAGACTGATTGCTAACCAAGGCTATAGGACCCAATCTGTCCTGTTATATGACTCATAGCAGGAGGGGGATCAGTTTATTACTTCAAAACAATTGGAAATCGATCCCCCACTTTATGACCAGTAGAAGCCTTACTCATGTTTCCAGCTATTATATTCAGTTAGTCAGTTAAGTACCATACGTGATACACGCCTGGGCGATCATGTCTCGAAAGAGACATGACTAACTGGGCAGAAGATTATCCCGCAGTAGGTTGCCATTGTTCTCTGTGGTCGACTGATTGCCAACCAAGGCTATAGAATGCAATCTGTCCTGTTATTTGACTCATACACGGATGGAGAAGAGATAGATTATATTACATTTTTATATTAAGTGTAATTAGTGGGGGGTCAGTTTATTACTTCATAACAATATAAACCGATCCCCCAGTTTATGACCAGTAGAAGTTTTAAATTATGTTTCCAACTATTATATTCAGTCAGTTAGTTAAATGCCATACCTGATACATGCTTGAACGATCATGTCTCGAAAGAGACATGAATGACTGGGCAGAAAATTATCCCGCAGTAGGTTGCCATTGATTTCTGCGGTAGACTGGTTTACAACCAAGGCTATAGAACACAATCTGTCCTGTTATTTGACTCATAGCTAGAAGTGGAAGAGATGCATTATATTATTAAGTAGTAATTAGTCGAAGATCAGTTTATTTCATAACAATATAAAACTGATCCCCCACTTCATGCTCAGTAGAAACCTTAATCAGGATTCCAACTATTATAATCAGTGGGTCAGTTAAGTGCCATATCTGATACATCCTTGAACGATCATGTCTCTTTCGAGACATGACTGACTGGGTAGAAGATTTTCCGTTACTTTCTGCGGTAGACTGGTTGCGAACCAAGGTTATAGAAACCAATCTGTCCTATTTAACCCATAGCTGGAGGAAGAAGAGATGGATTATATTATAGAATTATATTATTTCAGTAATAATTTGTGGGAGATCAGTTTATTACTTCATGACAATAGAAAACCGATCCTCCATTTTATGCTCATTAGAAGTTTTAATTATGTTTCCAACTATTATATTCAGTCAGACTTACATGATACACGCTTAGGAGATCATGTCTCGAAAGAGTCATGACTGACTGAGCATAAGATTTTCCCACAGTAGGTTCCATTACTTTCAACGTTAGACTGATTCTTATGCATCTATGATGCTCATTTATACTAAAACAAGTCGGGGATCAAGTTATTACTTCATATCAATAAAGAACCGATCTCCCACTTTATGTTTAGTAGAAGCTTTAATTGTTTCCATCTGTTATATTCAGTCAGTCAGTTAAGTACCATACTTTCGAGACATGACTAACTGAGCAGAAGATTTGCCTACAGTAGGTTACCATTACTTTCTACGTTAAACTGATTTACATCCAAGGCTATAGAACCCAATCTGTCCTTCTATTTAATCCATAGCTGGAGGGAGAAGCAACAGATTCACACCTTTTCTTAAGAGTTGTTGCGTGTATGGGAATGCAACAAATTCCGAGTCGATATCCATTCTACCATAAGGTACCTAGTACCTCATATTAGTTTCAAGATGATACTTACATCTTTGATGAGGTTGAGCAGGTAGGGTACCATTCCCGCTACAAAATTAAACTCGTCCTCATTTTCCATTTCCACCATGTGAATAGTGAAGGCGTCGTCATACATGCTCTCTCCACTGGCGGCAACCTGCAAATATTCCAGTAAACCATCTTCAGAATCAGTTCAATCGTGGATGATGCATGATTCGTAAAGTGTAAATGCGAAATATACGAACCTGTCGAACTTGGGCGCCATCCCAGCGGACTCCTCGCATTCCTTGTTCGCTGTCAGCGCAACGGAACTGCTTCCGGATGTAGTCTTCATCTGCGAAAATCAAACTTTTGGCGGTTAGTATTAAAGAAATACACTGACAAATAGATAATATTATTTATTTATTTATTTATTTTTATCATATCACCCCGAGCAAGGCGGTAATGCTATTGATGTGCAAGGGGCTAAATAAATATCAAAAATCGATAATCGAAAAAATCGGGTTATAGAAGGAGTGATCCGATTGTAATCAAATTTGATACACTCATAAACAAAGACATAAGAAACGATGTTCAGAAGTTTCAAGGTTACAAGGTGACAGTTCTTACAATAGTGCAGAAAATCGATAATATATATATATATATATATATATAAAAGGCAAGATGTTTGTGTGTGTGTATCTGTTTATCTGCCTGTATGTCTGTATTTTTTTCAGACCTTTAATTTATTTTTTGCTTCGTGTTTGGCTCTAAGTAAGTATAATTGTAGTTCTTAGTCTCAGCCATGATACCATTTACTCAGAGGACTTATTTAGCCATCAAAATTCAGTTTACGACGAAAAAAACTTATTTGATATCGATAGCAGGAAATCCAAATTTGACTTACATCCATTCATTTTACTTTCAGTCTACGGTTTCGCTTTAACTGGAAACAACTATTGCTTTTTAGTCTTTCGTGTCAACGTCCAAAGAGTCTGAGCTCCAGAACCATGGATTAGTTTTAAAGCTTTCATTACACCAGAGCAACGTCGGGCTATGCTGCTAGTTTATCATATTTGGTACCATATGAGATACACTCAAAAGGGATTTACCATGTGTATATAGTTAACTTCTTTTTTTTCTAATCATATCACCCCGCGCAAGGCGGTAACACCACTGATGTGCAGGGGGGTTACATAAGAGTAAAAAGATTAGGAGAGAGTGAAGAGAAGGACGAACCAGTTAGAAAGGAGCAAGAGAAGGAAGGGAATACAGGTGTGATGACAGTTGCAGAGGTGGAGAGAAAAGAAAGGATATACAGGGTGGTGAAGAAAGAACTAGGGTCAAGTGGTTAAGAGATAAGTATTAACCTTGAATTTAAATTCCTGGAGGTTGTAGCCGTCAGGAAAGCAAGAATAAGGAAGCGAGTTTCACAGGCGGTAAGTGAGAGGAAAGAAGCTGCAGGAGTAGAATTGTCGTCCGCATTTGGTTGATCTCACTGTCAATGGGTGAGACCCAGTTGCCACTCTGGTTGCACGAGTAAATACCTGTTATATACGTATCTATGAATATTACTGGGTATGTCGCAATCGTCATAAATACGTTGAACACTATTGTGAACGGTGAGGATATATTGCTGTCTAGCAGTTCACTATTAGCTTTAGTAGCTTTTTAAAAAAAAATTTCACCCCAAGCAAGGCGGTGCCGACACTGATGCGCAGGGGGCTACATAAAATATTTAGTCAGGAGGAGAGTGAAGAGAAAGACGGACCATTTACAGTCGGTGTCAGAGAAAAGGCAAGAGACAGATAGAAACACAGATGTGAAGACAGTTGCGAAGACAGAGAGTTTTTGAGCTTTGTTTAACGGCATATCAACCTCTGTGGGTTATTTAATGCCGAAAAGGTAGGGTTTTAAGGTATTTTTTAAAATTTTCGATTGTAGTGAGAAGGTTGATTTAGTCAGATTTTGATAAAAAATTTATTTTTTTTAATATTTTTTACTATAGAAAGCTGAAGATGTCTTCTAGTTTTGTATTCAAAAATGTATTGCTAGTAGTAATTTTTTTCTTTCAGAAAAGTATTGTTAGTAATATTTTTCTTTCAAAAATGTATATTTTTCTATAAATGTCTATTTTTATGTATATATTTCTATAAAAGTTTTTCATAGCTGGGACCCTAACAGGTGCTACCACTCGGGTCAGGGTGGACCTGAGTACAAAAGCAATTATGAGGTGGTTCCATGCTCCTCACAACCTCCCAATCAGAGGCATTGCTGTCGGATGCAGTTTACCGTCATACTTAGGACCAGAAGACAGAGAAAAAGGAAAAGAACAAGATAGAACAAGATACACAGGGTGATGTAAAAACAACTGGAGTCAAGTGGATAAAAGATGAGTATTGATATTGCATTTAAATTACTGGAGGTTGTAGCCGTCATGAAAGCAAGTATACGAAATGAGTTCCACAGGTGGGAAGTGCGAGAAAAGAAGCTGGTCGAGTAGAATCGACGGCTGTATTTGGTTGATCTAACTGTAAGTGGGTGAGACCCAGTTGCCAGTCTGGTTGCACGAGTAAATCTTTGTGGCGGGGACACCAGTGACTTAAGTTCGTCGGAGCAGAAGACATGAAAATATTTGTAGAATAGACAGAGGGAAGCCACATCCGGCCGGTGAGAAAGTGGCTGGAGTCGAACTGCCAAGTCGGGTCCTCTCACGTTACAGATTCTCCTTTGGAGCTTGTCGGGAACACTGAAATGATCAGCTGGCGAGACTTTTATTTTGTTGATGTTATAAAGATTGCTATTTAATTTTCAAACTTCCGTTTTGGTTATTTTTCATTCAGTAAACTTTTTAATTTACAACAGATAATATTTGTTTTTGGAGAATGCCTAATAATTCCTGGAACAAAAGTGATGGTGCGACAAAGTGGAAATTTTTTAATCAAAGATACGTTTCCTTTAAAAAAGTAAGAATTTATTTTGGATATCAAGGATGTCGTTGTTTATCAAAGCTTACTCAGTTTAGAATAAGAGAAACTGTCAAAACTGTTAGTGGGAGAAAAATGCATTGGAATATCGAAGGGTAAGTAGTAATCATAAGTCAAATTAAATTTGGTATCCTATTACTTCTTGCTTGTTAGTTTTAATCTATAACAGAGGTGTTTGCATAGATGAATTTCAAATCAGTCCACCAAAATTAGGGCGTGTTTATATATATATATATATATATATATATATATATATATAAACTTATTAATAAATGGAACTTTGTTTGTGCGTGTGTGTGTGTTCGTTACCTATAGACTCCGAAACGGCTGAACTGATTTTCTTGAAGATTTACACAGTTGTACTATAAGCGTCTGCGAGTGTTCTTAGCTAGGTTTTGTGTCGAGGTACCCCAGATAAATATCGAAAATCAATAATCGAAAAAATCGGGTTATAGAAGGAGTGGTCCGATTTTAATCAAATTTGATACACTCATAGACAAAGACATAAGAAACGATATTCAGATGTTTCAAGGTTGCAGTTCTTACAATAGTGCAGAAAATCGATAATATATATATAATGCAAGATGTCTGTGTGTATGTCTGTTTATCTGTCTGTATGTCCTTTAGACAAATCCATAATTTTTATCCGATTCTCACCAAACTTCACACAAATATTCTTTTGGCTGAGTCTGAGCTCCATGAAAATGGATAAGTTTTAAAGCTTTCATTACACCCGAGCAACGCCAGGCTATACTGCTAGTCTATGTTAAGTGAATGATATTTTGAACTGACAGAGGCATACAGAGGTTGAACAAAATAATGTGAACACTTTCAAAATAGCAACCCGATTTTCAATTGTTTGTAACACCGTCAAAGACTTTTGGATTTCTATTTTTTAAATGGATTTCGATTGCTGCTTGTCTATATTTCTAATTAATTTTTTCAGTATAATTATCAGAAACTACTGAAATCCGTCTATATGTCAAACCTATCAGATTTCCAAAGAGATCAAATTGTTGGCGCCCGTACGGTAAGTGCAAGCGTGACTGAAACACCTCCAATGTTGGACGTTTAAAGAGCTACAGTCTCTAACATAATGACTGCATATGTAAAACACGGCAAAACATCGTCGTCGAAGCACAATTCCGGAAAAAATCAAAGATTGACCCATGCGCATCCCATGGTCTCGGAACTGTTTCTGGATGGAAATGCAGTATTCCAGGATGATAATGCTCCCAATCCACACAGTTAAAGTGGTCTTTGAATGGTACGAGGAACATTCTGATGTAGTAGAGCACCTTGTCTGACCTGAATATTATTGAGTATTTGTGGTGCACATTAGAAAACAAAGTGAGAAGTCGATATCCACCACCGATATCGCTAAGTAGTTTTGACAGAAGAATGGACAAAATCCCTTTAGACACCATTCAAAATTTGTACATGTCCATACCTCGCAGGATTAAAGCAGTTATTACTGCAAAAGGGGGTCCTACCCCGAATTAAAATTCAATTTTCGGTATTTTTAAGGTGTTCACATTATTTATGTCGATGTGAAGAGTTCTTGATGAAAAAAAAATTGATAAATGAAATAATTTACTTGTTTTCCATTTACGGGAAATCGATGCAAGTAAATTTACCAACGGGTGTTAAAGTTTAACTGTTTTGCTTCATTTGTTGAAAATAAACTAATGATTAAAATAAAGAGACTCTTGATGGACAGAGTTAATCATTCTAACTACGTTGGCATTTTACATAATGGCTTCTTTGTTCTCAAGTGGATTTCGATTCCCATTAGAAACTGTCGATATAGACACCATTTACTTCAAAGAAATTCGGGTTTTCTTGTGAAAGATCTTGCAAAATATAAAACGGATAATCATAATTAAATTGCTTTTCAGCCTTCATCTCATCTCGTTAATATGTAATAACAATAATGACGGCTCGAATGATATTTTATTTCCGACGTATTTAAATGACATCATCAGACAGGATATGAGTGAATTTTTTAAAAGACACTCGCACTGTTACACACAGACATGCACTCACATTTCCTTAGTGCTTCGAAAGAAATTCTAGAGATAAAAAAAAACAACCAAACTAATAATATTGATAATAAAACTGATAATATTTATTGTATTAATATACAATAAATATTCATCCTCTGAGGAACTTAATCAAGGCAAATATAGGATTTATTTTGTTGCACGCATTTGTATATAAAGCAAAGATATCGATTGATTTATCAAGGCTTTTGAATTTGAGGAAGTTCATCAATTAAATATTCAAATGGAAGAATAATGCGTAAGATATTAAAGCTCGAAATTTTCAAAAACTTAAATGTCAATCGTTATCTCCTCTTTTAAATTTTGTTATTTTATTGCCCTTTTTTTTTAATTATGCTTTCCTATATCATCGATCACTCCGTAAACCCTTGATTTCTAGTGGGTTTTTACCTCCGATTGGGGTGAAATGATAAAAAGTAAATAATTGAATTCCTGTTTAAACCTATCTAAACTTATTTATAAATGCAACCTTTTCACTGTGTGTGTCTGTGTGTGTGTCCGTTACCTATAGACTCCAAAACGGCTGAACCGATTTTCTTGAAAACTTACACAGTTGTATTATAAGCGTCTGCGAGTGTTCTTAGCTAGGTTTTGTGTCGAGGTACCCCGATAAATATTCAAAGTCGATAATTGAAAAGATCGGGTTATAGAAGGAGTGGTCGGATTTTAATCAAATTTGATACACTCATGAACAAAGACATAAGAAACGATATTTAGAAGTTTCAAGGTTGCAGTTCTTACAATAGTGCACAAAATCTATAATAAATATATATATATATATAATTTTTTCAGCTCTTTTATTTTAGTTTTTGCTTCGGGTTTGGCTCTAAGTAGGTATAATTGTAGTTCTTAGTCTCAGCCATGATACTATTTACTCAGAGAACTTATTTAGCCTTCAAAATTCAGTTACAACGAAAAAAACTTATTTGATATCGATACCAGGAAATCAAAATTTGATTTACATCCATTCATTTTTCTTTCAGTCTACGATTTCGCTTTAACTGGAAACAACTATTGCTTTTTAGTGTTTCGTGTCAACGTCCAAAGAGTCTGAGCTCCAGGACCATGGATTAGTTTTAAAGCTTTCATTACACACGAGCAACGCCGGGCTATACTGCTAGTCATATATGATTTCATGTTGAAAATGTATTTTAATCAGACTTTCTAGTACTGTACTTAAATTCATAAATTCTACGTACTATAGACAAAAGTAATATTCATTTTGTCGTAATACAAAGATATGGCACAAAGCCAAAAGGGTAAGTGTTGTGGCCTGGTTAGGGGCCAGAAATAAAGACACAAAGACGGAATAGAGTTAAATAAATATATTAACAAGGAACAGTAGTGCAAACAGATACATGAGAAGATCACCAGCGTGACTATATTAGTCCGGCTGTGAGAGCTCTCTGCTGGAATAGACCTCTCTCTATCTTTCTGCTATAAATGTATAGCAAAATTCAAAGCAAGGATAAATGGTAAACTTGAAAAAATTCTCTGTGAAAAAGTGACTGAAGCTAAGATGCCAGGTCAGGACCGATAACATTTCTGACTCCTCTTTAGATTTTATTAAGAATATCTAAATATATAGCCGGACCATCAAACTAGTTGTGGCACCAATATTCAAAGCAAGAACTATTGGTAGACTTATAAATATTTAAAATAGATTCTGGTGGGAAAAAGTATGTAGCATGTCATAGTGAACCAATTTTCTTAGTTGAAAACTTACAAAATAGATTCAGTATACTCTTTTCACTTCATGTCAGCTGAAAATATTGCATAAAAATACATCCACTAACTGCCAACAACCCTAGTCGGGTCGAAGAACTAACTGTGACATGATTCGAAAAAGCTACTATTAAGAAGAGAGGCCAATAAAAGAACAGGAATTGATTCCTGGTGCTTCTAGTATATATTCAGAGATTATTATTGATATGGTCCAAGCAAAAATCTGCAATGTTATTATTCCTGACCTGGCATATCAACTTCACTCCCTTTTCCATTCGCCGACACGTAGCCTCCCTGTAACTTTTCTATGAATACATTCAGCGATTGTGTTCACTGTAAATATTCATTAGGTTTTCATTATTGAATGTTTTTATTTTATTCCTGCCCCCATCCCGACAAATTTTACAAATAGGAAATAGTTAGAACTACACAGAGACTCTGAGGTATTATGGTGGCTGTAGTAAAAATGGTAAGCAATAATGTCTTCTTTTGGTGTAAAGAATGTTGTGGTATGTTTGGGTCTGTGATTGTGGCTAGCTAAGTTTAAGATTAGACAGATTGAAGACCACCTTTACTGTTATGGTAATCTACCCATGGTACACATGAACTCTTCCAAACTATAAATAAGCAGTAGTTTCTGCTTTGTACTAAGCAGAGAGATAATTGATATTCTAAGCGCCGCTTAGATGTGGCAAAAGGCCGAAAGTATGGGCTACTCAGTGAGGATCGAACTCATTACTCATTTGGCAGAACAGGGATTAAAAAAACTAGGGGACGAATATTACTTAGAGCTTCGAAAGCTAGGAAGCCGTGGAGAACTGTGATCACCGAAAGCATGAAGGGATATGGTATATGAAAGAAGACTGTTTATGAATGTACAGACTGATTTTTTCATTCTTTTTATAAAAATCAATATTGCACTCAATTTAAAAAGCTGGAATTTGATGCTATAAGTTCTGATACCAAATATTACATTCATCGCTTTCACCAATATTTGAGCATTTAAAGATTGTCTGAAAAACTGTACAGAAATCCATAATTTTTGCGGGATTTGCTTACAAGGTGACTTCAAAATTTTAATATTTCAAGAAAAAATCCAAATAAAGTTGATATCTTTCGTATTATATATATTGAATAGAAAATATATTCAAACCAAAATTTTAGTTATGAATCACCAAACAAAATATGCGATTTCTTTAATGTATTCGAAGTAAAAACGGTAAAAAAAATTTGTAAAAGATTACAAAAAAGTCTACTCAATGAATAACGTTCGTTTGATCATTTGTTAGATAATAATTAGTAAAAACAAAAAATGAATAAAAGTGTATATAACGCCATAATCTGTTGGGCATAAATTATAAGACAAAATGTTTTAGATTTGCATTGTTTATTGAAAATTACACTGTGTAACAGTATATCATAATATAGTTAAATTGTTCAGTATAACTTTCCTTTGAAGTAAATGAAGGTCTTATTTGATGGCCTTGCATCTTGTCCATATACAGTTTGCAAAGCTTCAGTAAATTATAAATAAAGGCTGTGCTGTCAGGATTTCACTGATTACTCTTAGCCCATCACTCCCGAGTGAAGCTTAGGCCATCGATGACTCCTCGTCATCTCCCTATGTTCTGGGATGGTTTGTTGTCAATGAATAAGATTTGTTTGATCATTTCTTAGATCTTAACTAATAAAAACAACAAATTGATAAAAATGTATATAACACCTTAACACTACTAAGCAGAAATTATAAGACAAAATGTTTAAAATTTGCATTGTTTATTGGAAAGAACTGTATAACTTCTGACGTCATCATATAGTTTAATTATTCAATGTAATTTCCCTTTGAAATAAACGGTTTTATTTGATAGCACAATTATTTAGTAAAAATGTTCTTGTGCCATACATCTTGTCCATATAGAATTTGCAAAGCTTCAGTAATATTATTAATTTGATAAAGCTATGCTACAAGGCTTTCACTGCTCATTAACGAATATAATTACAACGCTACGATTGAAGATCTTATTTGATGGCCTTGCATCTTGTCCATATACAGTTTGAAAAGCTTTAGTAAATTATAAATCTTTTAAGGCTGTTCTATCAGGCTTTCACTCATTACTCTTAGCCCCATCACTCCCGAGTGGAGCTTAGGTCATCGATGACACCTCGCCATCGCCCTATGTTCTGGGATGGTTCATTGTCGTCAATGCTTCCGTAAAAGTGGTTTTTCTTTTTGCAAGTAGGGTAAACCTTTATGTAAACCTTTATCACCCAGGTGAGATGGTCTATCCACAGACTGGTTTTGAATTCAGAGTTTTTCATTCTCATTTACTAGTTGCCACTCAAGGCTATAAAACCCAGTGTGTCCTGCTATTTACCCAGAGTTGGGAGAAGAAGACATGGATTCCCAAGGGTATTAGCATGTTGGCTGAAACTTAAACTCGGCTCTCTAATTACTCAATCCGAACTGCGATCCATTACTTCCAGCTGATCGATATTTTATCGTTCTTCTTCTTCTTCTTCTATGTGCCTAGTCCTTTCAGAATGTAAGCGTTCATGGCTCTCCACGTCTCCCTATCCATGATGGCTCTTAGTACGTTTCCCCCTGTTACACCACGCAACCCTCGTTCTGTCATCCACCTGCTCAGGTCCTTCAAATATGTTATCCGCTGCTTTCCTCTGTCTCTTTTCCCCCTCTATCTGGCCTGTAAGTATAAGGTTCTCCAAGCCCTCCTTCCTCATTGCATGTCCCAGGAACTTCAGCTGTCTCTTTCTGATGCTCAATATTAATTTCCTTTTCGTTACCATTCTTTCCAAAACCTCATCATTGCTGACATGCTCAGTCAATGATATCCGCAGCATCCTTCTGTAGAACCATATTTCCGCTGCTTCAAGTTTTTCCTTCATCTTTGATGATATTGTCCAACATTCACTGCCGTATTGAAGAACTGACATTACATAGCAATCTAGCACTCTCTTCTTTGTTTCTAGTGGAATTTTCCTGTGTTCTTTACCCAGCTTCTGGAACGTGTCCTTCGCCACGCCAATTCGCCTTACCGGAATGAAACTCAAACGCTATATTTTAAACTTAAATTTAAGCACGAATTTACACGAGATACTAGATTAGCAACTAGGTCCCACCCTTTTACAGTTAAACAAATAAGATGTAACCGTAAATTCTACTCCAACAGCTTCTTTTGTCGCGCTTCCCGCCTGTGGAACTCCCTTCCACAAGTCTGCTTTCCCGACAGTTACAATCTCCAGGTGTTTAAATGTAGGGTCAATAGACACCTCCTATCACACTAACTCCCAACTATTCTCAGAACACTTTCATCTACCCAACCCTCATTCTCGGTATCCTTACCCGCCTATCACCCACCCTCTGACATTTCCTATATTTAATCAGCCTTTCTTCACTCTACGTAGCCCCCTGCGCAGTAGTGGCAGTGACATGCCTTGCTCGGGGTGAAACGCTTATAAAAAAAAAACTAAAAAAAAAACTTATTTACTAAAAGAAAAATGATAATGATTTTGAAAAAAAATATTTTGTGTCTTTATGATGTTAAATTCCAACTTTCAAATTGAGTGCTATACCAGGATTCCAAAATGGGCCTGCCCTTATCTACACGCACATATATAATTTTATATATAATCACCGGATTTGTCCACATTGTTTCGACACTCTAGTAGTAGTAGTAGTAGTAGTAGTAGTAGTAGAAGTTTGGTGTTGAAATTGTCTTAGGTTCTAAGATATATATTTTTATTATTTCATCTTTATCTATTGTCGTCGTCACCTACTTGTATCAGAGCGTCAAGACCGTCATCCTCTTTACCCGCTCTCTTTCTCTCCTCTGATGGTGATGACAGAGATCGCTGTGATTCAAAGAGAGTTTGACGGAATCAATAACGTGAAGGGGACTTTGGTGGATTACTCTGTAGGAAGGAGAATCCCACACACTTGTTTATAAGCCCTTTCCTGGGGGCTCAAAATGGACCGAGACAGACAAAATCTGACAAACTAGGTGACATCGACCTGCCAGATGTTTGGTCTGACAAAATCCGCCCTGGTTACGCCAGCTCCTAGTAGAGGTTCCTTCTTCCGCCGTTCTGGTTGTTGCAATCCTGTAGATCTTTGCCTAATGCGCCGTTGGAGTCTTTGGAATTAGTCGCGTTCAGTCTGACCCTTCCTTTTCGAACCATGAGCGGACCTACAACTATTATAGTTGTATTTAGTGTTATTTCTTAAACCATGCAGTTTAATCGGTTTCCTAGTATTTAAGGCGTCATATCCTTTCTTTTATGCGTCTTGTCGCAGCGGTGCTCATGTCACCCCCAACTTCCTGTCCTTTGCGGATTGTTACCATCTATCCAGAACCTTTCTCCGGTATCTATTCACTCATGTTTGCCAGGTAGTTCATGCATTGTTTTCTTCTCTCCCTCTTGCCTTGTATCTGTCTTGTGTGTATCAGATTTTCAAACCTTTCTTTCTTAACCCGAGAAAACTAACCATGGGTATATAGTCAGTCAGTCAGTTAAGTGCCATACGTGATACACGCTTGGGCGATCATGCCTCGAAAGAGACATGAGTGACTGGGCAGAAGGTTATCCCGCAGTAGGTTACCATTGCTTTCTGCGGTAGACTGGTTGCTAGACAAGGCTATAAAACCCAATCTGTTCTGTTATTTGACTCATAGCTAGAGGGGGAAGAGATATATTATATTTTTAAGTAGTAATTAGTGGGGGATCAGTTTATTATTTCATAACAATATAAAACGGTTCCCCACTTTATGCCCAGTAGAAGCCTTAATCGTGTTTCTGACTATTATATTCAGTCAGTCAGTTAAGTGCCATACGTGATACACACTTGGGCGATCATACCTCGAAAGAGACATGACTGACTAGGCAGAAGATTATCCCGCAGTAGGTTGCCATTGCTTTCTGCGATAGACTGGTTGCCAGCCAAGGCTATAGAACCCAATCTGTCCTGTCATTTATCCCATAACTGGAGGGAAGAGACGGATTAATACCTTTCCCAAGGGTATTTGCGCGTAAGCGAATGCAAAGAATTCAGCTGGAATTCGAACTCGGCTCCCCGATTCCTCGTTCCGAGTCGATATCCACTGCACCATAACGCACATAGTACCCAGCGCAAATGACGCCACTTTCATTACAATTTAATTAAATTTTCAGTACCTGATTTTCTTACCTAAATAATATGTTTTTCAGTTCCTATTAATGTTATCTCAAAGTACAAATTTTGAGTTAACAGGTAAAATGTGCCTTCAGGTAAAATATTTCAAATAAAGATTTATATTTAATATTTTTTTGATATTTTCAAAATCGGGTATGATATATCCATGGTTAATAGTGGTGTAACTTTAATTGATGGTTAGTGTTCCAGAGTTAATTAATATGCCCTAGAATTTTCAAATTTCTCTTCTTGATGTGATGTATGGGATCTTTTTTGTTTACCAAATTTTCTAGAACTTTGTCGTTGCTTATGCGTTCGGTCCATGGTATTCTTCTGAAGAAACATATATCTGTTGCTTCAAGTCTCTACTTCATCTGTGAGGGGTTTGTTCAGAATTTATTGCTATACAGGAGGGCTGATATAACATGACAGTTGAGTACACTTTTCTTTGTTTCTAATTAAAAATTAACTCTAGTTTTTCTGTTTCTTAATACTTTGCTTAGCTTTAAGAACACTCTTTTTAGGCGTATTTATTTGGTGTTTCTTTTGATCACAAGATGAGAAATCAAGCTGACCCAGGGATAATAAATGCTAAAATATTACACAGCAAAAGCAAACTAAATACGCTGTCGATTAGTGTTTCTTATCTTAGACAAGATCAATTGTTGGGTGGACAATCACCCTAAATTTACTTCATTCTTTCATTGATGAAAGTGCGATATAGGCAATTACTTAATATTTATAAATTCATTTGATGCACATGTTATTGTGCAGTATTAACAATAGAACCATTCTATTTTCTTTAACAATTATTTACTTGTCAATAAATACCATAAAATAGCACGGAATACATCATTTTTTTAAAACACTGGGGTGGCCTAATAGTTATGGCCGGTAGTGTATATTATTTATTTTCCGGTCATTAGTTTTGAATTACGGCTGGAGGGTATAAGCATTTCAGACATGATTATCTTCCACAGGTTTTTAAATTCATTTCTTGCGTTTCTGGCCTGCTTTATCGGAAAACATTAATCACGTGACTGACACTGTTAATAGTAATTCACTTTGAAGCCATTAATAAGCGGATGATGCCGGATTTAATGAGATGCGGACTTCCACGTTATCTATCTATCTATCTATCTATCTATCTATCTATCTATCTATCTATCTATCTATCTATCTATCTATCTATCTCATTCTATCTATCTATCTATCTATCTATCTATCTATCTATCTATCTATCTATTCTTTTCACTATCTATCTATCTATCTATCTATCTATCTATCTATCTATCTATCATCTATCTATCTATCTATCTATCTATCTATCTATCTATCTATCTATCTATCTATCTCAGTCGATCGTATCTATCTATCTATCTATCTATCTATCTATCTATCTATCTCAGTCTGCTCGTTATCTATCTATCTATCTATCTATCTATCTATCTATCTATCTTTTCACAATCTTTCATCATCTATCTATCTATCTATCTATCTATCTATCTATCTATCTATCTATCTCAGTCTGCTCGTTATCTATCTATCTATCTATCTATCTATCTATCTATCTATCTATCTATCTCAGTCTGTTCATTTCTATCTATCTATCTCAGTCTGTTTATTTCTATCTATCTATCTATCTATCTATCTATCTATCTATCTATCTATCTATCTATCATCTATTTCATATCTATCTATCTATCTATCTATCTATCTATCTATCTATCTACCTATCTATCTATTTCAGTCTATTCATATCTATCTATCTATCTATCTATCTATCTATCTATCTATCTATCTATCTATCTATTTCGTCTATTCATATCTATCTATCTATCTATCTATCTATCTAGATAGATAGATAGATAGATAGATAGATAGATAGATAGATAGATGATTTTGTTATATCAATGTGCCCTGTGAATATATAAATAACATTTAGATAGATATGACAATAGAAATTATAAACTTATCTTGGCTAAATACAGCTTGTAGTCACCTTATTTTAATATTTATAAATATTAGATTATTGTCAGTAGTAACAATATTTTTCACCAAATCTGTTTTGTCGTAACACTGAATATTTTGGTCTCAAATATTTTCAGAAATAAATAATTAAAAGGAAATAAATCCCTTTAAAACCTATATCATATATTAAACTACCTAATCATATTTAAGCCGTTGTGAGCTGGTTTAGGTTTCTTTGATTCGGCCTTTACAATTTTTATGCAGAATTATCATCATAAGGTTTTCGTTAGAAGGTTGGTTGTCGGCAGGTTGGAATGTGTGGAATTGTGTGGAATAATAGTATAAGAATAAAATATACATTTTTCATGTTAAAATAGGAATTTATTAAAAGAAATGAATAACAAGAATTCGTAGAAATTAATGTTCATTTAAAAAGTTTAGAGTATCAAGAGTTGTAGAAAATGTTCATAGTAGTAATGTAGGTATTTAAAATGTCCGCAGAAGCTTAGAGTTCATGGTTGTGTAGTAGCCGAATGTAAAGTCTTTGTTCTTTCCTCTTTTTAGAAGGTTGCAAGAGGTTAAGAGAAAGAGAAGGCAAAACAAATAAAGAAATTGTACTTAACGCGTTCATTTGTTCTCTCTGGCGGCGTGGAGTGAAAAAGAAGAAAAGAGAATTGGAAGAAGAGGTCGAATGAAACTGTGACGTGCCCTGCGTTCAGGTCGGCTTCTGGAATTTTCTTTCGTTACATTGCCATGAAGTCCTCAGTCTAACCGCTCTCATGTCGGAGTGCCTTTGACAGGTTAGCGACGTGGTTTGAATAGTGAAACTTCTCATGATGCCACATCTAGGTGTGAAAATACGTCATATATGAATTTGCTGTTTTTAATCCAATCAGGATTCAGGATTTTACTTTTCGCACTGACTTGTAAATAGTTATTTAAATCCACTTTTGCGGGTGTGCAATTTTACTTTACTCTACGGCTATATCGTGTTGAATACACCCGTTCTCGACCGAACACTGAAGTTAAGCAACGTCGAGCCTGTTCAGTACGTAAATGGGTGACCATTTGGGAATCCCAGGTGCTGTAAACGTAAGGATCAAGAATGGTCCACCGGTCCTCCAGGTTTGGGGGTTGGGCGCAGGGCTAACAACCCTACCCCGCAACAAAAAGTTGCTGCCCTATGCACCATCTGGGTGTGATGGATAAATGATAATGATGATGATGATGATGATGATGAATTTTACTTTGGGTTTTTCCCAAATGCTTTTAGTCGTGGTCCGGGTTTTTGCTAAATGTTTTTAGTTCTTAATTTCTTATCCCATTGCAATATATCAACCGATAAAGACATGACAGATACAGATACATGCCGCAGCCGGTATCAAATATTTTCATGGCAACTGCCCTGACGAGATTTTTTTCCTGGGTGCCCCGTCCACATGAATTTAAGCGTGCCACTAAGATTGGCATCTAGGTTCCTCCCTTTTACCGTTGAAATAGGTTCTTTCTTGGCACTTTCCGCCTGTGAAACTCCCTCCCATTTTCTTGCTTTACTGATATCTACAATTTCCAAAGTTTAAATGCAACATTAATTGTCATCTTCTATCTACTTGAATCTCGTCCATCTTTTATTCTTCCTTCGACACCCCTTGCACCTCGTTTTTCTCTCATTATAACCCCCTGCGCATTAGTGGTGGCCCCGCCTTGGTTGGCGCAAAATGATTAAAAAAAAAAAAGAAAAATTTAAAAGTCATGATAGAAAAGTAGGTGTTATTTTAGTGGAAAAATTAATAAACCGTAGCGAGCTTACCTTTGAGGGCGTGTAGCCAAAAGCCAGTGAGGACGTGTTCTATGCGGGCGTAACTCTCAAAGCGAATCTCATCTCGTTCCTGTAGCAAAAGAAAAAAAAAACATATCGTTATACAATTCTTCATGCTATCCAGTAACCTTGCAAAAATTAAAAAAAAAACAAAAAACAAATAAACTGTTGCAGCAATGTTCGGTGTTCAAGTACAAGTCAAGGTTAAAATTTGGAATATTGATTTTAAAAACAGCTACACGTTTCCCATTTGAAAGATTGGCGTATCACAGTCTTTCTCAAGTTTCTTGTAAACGGGCTCGGGTTGTACCAACCTAAGTATATCTAAACATATTTATAAATGGAACTCTGTGTGTGTGTGTGTGTGTCCATTGCTTATAGACTCCAAAACAGCTGAACCGATTTTCTTGAAACTTTACACAGTTGTACTATAAGCGTCTGTGAGTGTTCTTAGATAGGTTTTATTTGGGGGTACCCCCGATAAATATAAAAAATCGATAATCGAAAAAATCGGGTTATAGAAGGAGTGGTCCGATTTTAATCAAATTTGATACACTCATAGACAAAGACATAAAAAACGATATTCCGAAGTTTCAAGGTTGCAGTTCTTACAATAGTGCAGAAAATCGATTATATATACGCCATTTACTATTTACGCTCTCACACCCTGATAGAGCACTCTAGAAGAACGGTAGACTTTTGAAAAACATTAGCTACTCTGACATCTACGCATCGTTCATTCAGCAATGAATTAGAACACTCTCAGATATTAGGCGTGTATAATGATAAGATACACGCTAAAATGTCTGCCTTCTTCTAACGACAGCCCGTAGCTCAGAGGTACGCCAATTAGGTAGGTTATCAATCCTGGATAAAAAACAATCGGCTGTCTAACCGTACTGATGAGCTGTGATACAGCGAAACAGATCTGTCTGCGGATGACTATATATATTATCTAAACTTATTTATAAATGGAACTTTGTTTGTGTGTGTGTGTCTGTGTGTGTTTGTCTGTGTGTGTTTGTGTCCGTTCCCTATAGACTCTGAAACGACTGAACCGATTTTCTTAAAAATTTACACAGTTGTACTATAAGCGTCTGCGAGTGTTCTTAGCGAGGTTTTGTGTCGAGGTACCCCGATAAATATCGAAAATCGAAAAAATCGGCTTATAGAAGGAGTGGTCGGATTTTAATCAAATTTGATACACTCATAGACAAAGACATAAAAAACGATATTCAGAAGTTTCAAAGTTGCAGTTCTATCTTTGGATGATTTATTTGACTCCGATATCTGATGAAAATCATTTTTTCAGCCCTGTTACTTTAGTTTTTTTTTTCGGGTTTGGCTCTAAGTAGGTATAATTGTAGTTATTAGTCTCAGTCATCATACCATTTACTCAGAGGACTTATTTAGCCTTCAAAATTCACGACGAAAAAACTTATTTGATATCGATACCAAGAAATGAAAATCTGACTTACATTCATTCATTTTTTTTTCAGTCTATGGTTTCGCTTTAACTGGAAACAACTATTGCTTTTTAGTCTTTCGTGCCAAAGTCCAAAGAGTTTAAGCTCCAGGACCATGGATTAGTTTTAATGGTTTCATTAGACCCGAGCAACGCCGGGCTATACTGCTAGTTATTATTATAAGAAAGTTATGTAACTTCAAAAGCGAAACTAATTATTGTAAAATGGGAGTACAACGTTGAAAACAGAAAAAAGCTTTGACAGACTTCATAGAACTATCAAAAATAAAATACAATGTGTTGACAAAAAACAAAATCAAAAAAAAAAACCCAGAAAAACTTAGCTTTAAGAATGTCACAAAAATAGATTTTAGAAGCATTAGAAGAATACTATGTTAAAAAATAAGACTGGCCCTCATGAAAATACGCTGACGATACTACAGTTTACTCTTTCATCGATCAAAAATCTGCTGAGACTGACAAAGCAAACCTTGCTGTCAAGCTTGAAAAAGACCTCCAATCCGTGGCTTCCCTGTGTCTCTTCAACAAATACTTTCACGGTTTCTGCTCTGATGAACTTAGCTCACTGGTGCCCTCCTATATATAAATTTACTCGAGCCACAAGATTAGCAACTAAGTCCTACCCTTTTACTGTGAAATAAATAAATTGTAAACGCAAATTCTTCTCCATCAGCTTCTTTTCTCGTACTTCCCGCCTGTGGAATTCCCTTCCATTTACTTGCTTTCCCGACAGCTATAATCTCCAAGAATTTAAATGTAAAGTCAATAGTCATCTCCTATCTCACTAATGTTCATCTTGTCTCTCATGCTCCTTTCTCCGTCCACTCCACTCTCATCAGTATTCTCATCCTTCTCTTACCCACTTCCTGACACTCCCATAACCAGTCATTCTTTCTCATAAATTTCCTCCTATGTAACCCTCTGTAAAATAGTAGCAATAAATTGTCTTGCTTGGGGCGATATGATTATAAAAAAAAGTAATATGGACCAAACAATGAGCAACGACGAAGTTTGAGAGAAAATGGAAACAAAAAGAGAACTTATATCTAACATCCGAAAGAGACGTCAATCGACATCTCCCATCTCACTAACTCGCATCAACTTTTCTCCATCCACTCCATCCCCATTACACCGGTATTCTTATCCGTCTATTACCCTCCTCCTGACATCCCCTATAACTAACCCCTCTTTCTCATCACTTTTCCTCTATGTAACCCCCTGCGCAACAGTGGCACTAAAACTGCCTTGCTTGGGGTGAAATGATAATAAAAGGTAAAGTGACATTGGATTATGCAAACAAGACTGTTCTTCCAATTGT
Source organism: Ascarosepion bandense (assembly GCA_037127315.1). NCBI lineage: Eukaryota > Metazoa > Mollusca > Cephalopoda > Sepiida > Sepiidae > Ascarosepion > Ascarosepion bandense. Next base: position 3,277,172 of record JBBBDQ010000708.1, read on the forward strand.
AGAAAAAAAGAAAAGCATCAACAGCAGATATGACATCATCATCATCATCATCATCATCATCATCATCACTGTGATACTGGTTCCGCAGCCAAGTGTTTTCATGTTGGTGAACAGAAGATGGTTAAATCAGGAGAATAGGAAGCCACAGCCATGCAGAGCAGCTATTAAGGACTTGTGCATGCTTGAGCGTTTTCCTATTGAAAGAAGACGCCTTTTATCAGTTTTCGTAGTCTTGATAGCCTTTCATAACCGTCTCAGCAAGTTGACATAGTACCTTCCATTAATGGTACGGCTTTTATAAAGATAGACAATAATAACAAATCCCTTTGTATTTAAAAAAATCTGAGACCATCACCTTCTCTGCAGATGAAACGACCTTAGCCTTTGAAGACAGGTGATGAGGTGTTTTTCCACTGCATGAATTTTCTCTTTGTCCCTGGCTCAAAGTGATGAACTCAACATTCATCCTGTGTTAGGAAATATTTAAGGAAACCAAATGGATCTGCCTTAAATAATGTCAGATTTTCCCGTGTGTGATTTTTTGTGGTGATTTTTTGATGAGGTGTCAGAAGACCTGCACCCACCGAGAAGAAACCTTCCTCGTGCCAAGTTCATTGAATAAAAATATTCTAAACTCTTTCACGGATATGAGATTAGTATTGTCTATTTGATTTATAGTCAATTACTAGTCGTCCATCACCATGATCATTGGTCACGATCTATGTTTTTCTCGGTGGTGGTAGTTGCAGGACGTCCAGTCCTTGGGTCATATTCAGGTCTTTCTCTTACCTTCTTAAATTCAGCTCCTACTTTTGCAAAGATGAAGCGTCAACATCTAATGTAGCGACCATGTCAGCACGAATGTCCTCTGGAGCTAAACCCTTTTTCTTCAGGTAGATGATAAGACCACGATGCCAAATGGTGTTTATTTTCAAGAGAAATTGTTTTTAGTTACTTTTGAAGTCTTCTATGAACAGTTGGATATCAGTTTATTTGGAAAGAAACAATGTAGTTATTATTTTAAAAAATTAAAATTAATGCAGATGAAACGACGAAGAAGATCAGTTTACGAGTGTGGGATGAACATTTTATAGGCTAACTATGAAGGAGTGATATTAGTGAAATGTTACATGCATTAATTCCAACTCTGTTTTAAATTGGAGTAGATAGACTAAACTATCGCCCGGTTCACACTCCACCCTCGTCTATTGAACAGGTGAAGAGGTTCATCCCTTGTTCCCTGTTTAGGATGTGGTTTCCGGCTTTCTCTTTTCCAATCCTTTCACTCTTTTCTTTTTCAATTTTTTATTTTTTCTTTAATTGGAGTAGATAGACTAAACTATCGCCCAGTTCACACTCCACCCTCATCTATTGAACAGGTGAAGAGGCTCATCCCTTGTTCCCTGTTTAGGATGCGGTTTCCGGCTTTCTCTTTTCCAATCCTTTCACTTTTTCAATTTTTTATTTTTTCTTTAATTGGAGTAGATAGACTAAACTATCGCCCAGTTCACTCTCCACCCTCGTCTATTGAACAGGTGAAGAGGCTCATTCCTTGTTCCCTGTTTAGGATGTTGTTTCCGGCTTTCTCTTTTTCTTACGTAGCCCCCTGCACATCAGTGGCGATACCGCCTTGCTCGGGGTGATATGATTAAAAAAAAATATTAATGGCTGCATTGCTTCTTTCCAGGTAAATTGACATCTAACTGTTCAAAGAAGGCCATTCATCCCTATTGATCGAAAAAGTCATTAACAGATATTACGTCATCATCAGTGCGATGCTGTGTTTTTTTTTCATGCTGAGGAACAGAAGGTCGTCAAATAAGGAGGATAGGAAGAATGATCAACGAGTTCAAAATCACAGTCAGACAGAGCAGCCATTGAAACCAAGGGCTTGTGTGCTAAAGAATTGTCTCGATTGAATATTTTTCCTGGCCGTTTTGTCTGGATAGGCATTCGTACTAAGTTAACATTTTACTATAGATGGCATTGCCCTTTTGAAGATAGTCAACAAAAAAGCTGAGGCCATAGTTTTCCGTGCAGATGAAACGACGTTGGTCTTTTTGAAGCAGGTGAGATGTATTTCCAGTGCATGAATTGTTTCTCTGTTTCGAAGCGACGAACCCAGCACTTATTTTGGGTTAGGAAACGTTCAACTGGAATTGCATTAAACAATGTCAGATTTTCCCGTCACATGATCAGGTTGATGCACTTTAATCAGGTGTCAAAAGACGTGGCAGCCACCACGCAAAACTTTTCATCTTACAGGATTTCTTCACAGAATATTCTGAACTCTCTTACGGGACATGCTAATAGCATTGGCTAGTCAATCGTCTGTCCTCCATCACAATATGGTGAACACAACCAAAGTTTTTTTCGGTGGTGGGAATTTCAGGACGTCCAGACCTTAAGTTATGTTCAAGACACTTCATTCCATATCTAAATTCAGCTACCCACTCTTGCATTGCTGGAGTATCACTCCTTAATATATGAACCATGTCAGCTAGGGGGCCAAACCCTTTTTCTGCATGATTTGTTTCTCTGGTTCGAAGGGACGAACCCAACACTTATTTTGGGCTAGGAAACGTTCAGCTTAAATTGCTAATTAATAATGTTAGATTTTCCCGTGACGTGATCAGCTTGATGCGCTTTTGATCAGGTATCGGAAGACGTGGCAGCCACCGAGAAGAAACTTTCGTCATAGCAAACTTATTATCAACCAGAATATTCTCAACTTTCTCAAGGGATATGCTTATATTGGCTAGTCAGTCGCCTGTCATCTATCACTATGTGGCGAAAAAAGCAAACTTTTTTCTTGATGGTGGTGGTGGTGGTGGTTGTTGCAGGACTTTCAAACTTAAAGTCATGTTCAATACACCTCCTTCTCCTTCTAAGCTAAGCTGTTCCCACTTCTGCACTGGTGAGCGTCATCCCCTCATGTAGCAACCCTGTCAGCATGAATGTCCTTAGGGGCTAAACCCTTTTTTCTTCGGGAACTTGATAACGCCATCATGTCAAATTCTGTTCATTGTTCAAGAGAAGTCGCTACAAGTTATATTTGAATTATTCTTTGAAGTTTTATTTCTAACTTCCGATAATGAGAAGACGATTTTCCTTTTACTCCAAAAAAGCTGGAAAAATTTAAAATTAATTGATTTATATGATGTGGTAGACACGATCAGTGTCATCGTCGGTGGCGGTAGTTGCAAGACGTTCAGATCTTGGGTCATCTTCAAGATTCTCTCCTGCCTTCTTAAATTGAGCTGCCCCCACTTTTGCACTAATGATAAAACTGAAACGTCATACCTTAATGTAGCAACCCTGTCAGCATGAATGGCCTTGTGGGGGGGGGGGTTAAACTCTTTTTTGCAGGTATTTCATAGCACCACAATGCCAGATTTTGTTCATTTTCAAGAGAAGTCGCTACAAGTTACATCTGAAGTCTTTTTTAGCAGTCGGATGTCAGTTTACCAGAAAAGAAACAATGTAATTATTAATAAGAGACGTTGAAATGAATGCATGTAAGATTTCAAAGATCTGGTTTTAATCCTTCGTAATCAGACTATGATTTTTTCAGCCCATCTACCGCATGTATTCATACACAAAACAAAATCTAATGATGCCCTTTGTCTGCAAAATAAAAACTGACATTTTATTTTGTATATTTTTATAGGATGAAAATAACGCAATACATTAGTGATAAAAATGTAAGCAACATCAGAAAATTTTATAAAACAATAATTGCTACCAATATAATCAATATATAAAATAACGTGACTTTCATTAGTCCGTCAGTCATAGCCTCTAAAATAGCCATACATTGACCAATCGAAACCAAAGATAGGAGAGAGAAGTGAAGAGAAGGAGAGAGACAGAGAGAGAAAGAGAGAGCGGAGGAGAGATACAGAGAGAAAGAGAGAGAGAGAGGAAAAGAGAGAGAGAGAGTGAGAGAGGGAAAGAGGAAATTCAAAGAAGTTATATTTCAACTTCTAGTTTTATGTAAAAACCATTCCGCTCGTCATTGTAAGATAAATTTGATACTTTCTCAACAGATACATTCTTATATTAACTTTAAATTCTTCTATGTTCTGTGTCATTTCAGGATGTTGTCTATCATGGCCCTCCACAGCTTCCTCTTCTTTGTGGCTCTTAATAGATTTTGGCTTTTTGCCATGTCTTCTAAGAATTGTTCTGGCATCCATTTTCTGAAGCTCATTCTTCTTATATAGTTTCTATATAGAATTTTGTCACTTCCGTTAGTCCGTCCGTCCGTTACACCTAAAATAGCCCTACGTTGACCGGTCCAAACCAAATTTCGCGGGGAACTGCAAACAGGTAAGTGGGTATAAAGTATGGAATGTTATGGCTATTACTGCTGGGTTGATTCTTTCGCCTAAACATCCAAAACTTGTTAAATGGCTTTCGCCGCTGAAATAAACAGGCATAGAGAAAAGGAAAGATACAGAGACACTAGAGGGACTGATTTTATTTTTAATTCCAACGGCCTCTTGTTGGGGAAATTCCTTCCCGACCAGTTTGGCACGTCTTTACCATCCAAAGTCCAACAGAGAAAAAGATAGAGTTTATTTTTGGCACCAGCAGGCTTCTCTTTTGCGCATGCGTCAATTGTCTTTCCTGTCAGAGGACTCCTGGGAGATTTTTATGTTTATTCTATTTCGTACTTTTGTTTTGTATTTTTATTTTATTTCGTAGTATTTATTTCATTTTGTATTTTTATTTTATTTAGTGTTTTTTTAAAATTTTATTTCGTATTTTTATTTAATCCCTGCAACAGTATTAATTTTAAGTAAGCTGCCTAAACTATCTAAAATCGGTTGTTTTCGAGCAAAGACAAGTTGATTTTGAATTTTGTTTTAAGTGTTTTTGTAACTTTGTAAACAACGTTTTTTTTTTTATCAAGAATCCAGTTTCTAGTTCGCCTTGCGTTTGTCAGAAATTAATATAAACAAATTCCAAGGCCAAACACTACAACCATTTATACCAAATTCATCTTCCATATTTTTGGCCCTGTACTGTAAATCATCAGTTGTCACATCTGATAAGTTGTTGACAGCTGTGATAACAAGGCTACCGTAATTGAGAAACTTTATTTGAAAAATTTCAAGCAGTAAGCAAGCAATTCTTGTTTCAAGGAAACTTCAAGTAAGTTTAAATTCATTAATTTGAATAAAATAATGTATCAGCAAGATGTATTTTATTTTTGTAAGATTTTTTAAAACCGGGAATTGGCTATTGTTTACAATCAAGGAAAAAGGACGGAAAGTTTGAAATTTAAAGGTCAATAGACACCTCCTAACACACTAACCTGCTCCCATTCTATCAAACACTCTTCCCATCTGCCCAACCCTCATCCTCGGTATCCTTACTCATCTGTCACCTTCCTTCTGACATTCCCTATATCTAACCACTCCTTCTCTTTACCTTCCCCTATGTAGCCCCATGCGCAATAGTGGCAGTGGAATGCCTTGCTTGGGGTGAGATGATTAAAAAAAAAAATTAAAATAAAAATTTAACCTGAAACTTTTTGATTCCGATCTATATAATTTCGGTTTGAAATACACCAGGGTATGTTGCTTACTGTAATTAGTAAATTTAATCTCTTGGCTTTCAATTAAAGCTAAAATTATAGCTTTAAGAAAACATTTTTATTTTAAAAAATTCAATTTAAATTGAGGTCTCGAAAACTGAGTGGAGATACCTACTTCAGAAAGATTTCGACACAATATTGTTTCCATCTTTCTTCTCCTGTTTAGAATCGTTGATTGATATTTATTTATTTATTTTTTTATTTATTTTATTTTTTTTACTATTTATGAACCCTTTGGGAGTTAAAACAGAAACATTTTGGATTGAAAAAATAATATTTTTTTTGCAATAGAATGTTGCATTAACAATATTTTCATTATAAGAATTATTTTTTCTGGTACAAGTCTTCTTTAACTCATAACCGGAAGAGAAGATGGACTCATACCTTCCCCAAGGGTATGTGAGAGCAAGTGCATGTAACGAAGCGGACAGGAATTCGAAATCGGCTCGCCGCTTTCTCAGTCCGAGCCACTATCCATTACACCACCCTCACATTGTTTACTATTTTGTGCAATATATAACCGAAAAATACCCATTTTAAAAATGGTTCTTCAAAATAAATAATGGTGATTGTGCTCTTGCGACCCTCATCAAATCATCAGTCAGTTAAGTGCTATACATGATGGGCGATCAAGTCTCGAAAGAAGATTATCCTGCAGTAGGTTGCCATTGCTTTCTGCAGTAGACTGGTTGCCAGTCAAGGCTATAGAACCCAATCTGTCCTGCCATTATCTGGAGGGAGAAGAGAGAGATTATATTACATTATTATACTGAGTATAATTAGTGGGGGATCAGTTTATTACTTCATAACAATAGAAAATTGCTCCTCCACTTTATACCCAGTATAAGTTTTAATTATGTTTTCAACTATTATATTCAGTCAGTCAGTTAAGTACCATACATGATACACGCTTTGGCCGATCATGTCTCGATAGACACTGACTGGGTAGAAGATTATCCCGCAGTAGGTTGCTATTGCTTTCCTCGGTAAACTGGTTGCCAGCCAAGGCTATAGAACCCAGTCTGTCCTGTTATTTAACCCATAACTGGAGGGAAGAGACGGAATAATACCTTGCTTAAGGGTATTTGCGCGTAATTGAAATCAAGGAATTCAACTGGAATATTCACTTCAGTCAGTTAAGTGCCATACGTGATAGACGCGTTGGGCGATCATGTCCCGAAAAAGACATGACTGACTGGGTAGAAGATTATCCCGCATTAGGTTGTCATTGCTTTCTGCGGTAGACTGGTTGCCAGCCAAGGCTATAGAACTCAATCTGTCCTATTATTTAACCTATAACTAGAGGAAAAGGACGGATTAATACCGTTCCCAAGGGTATTTGTGCGTAAGTGAATGCAAGAAATTCAACTGGAATTCGAACTCGCCTCCCCGATTTGTCGTTCCGAGTCGATATCCTCTGCATCATCAGACGAGTCGTATATGACACAGGGGCTGCAGTTTTCCCATCCCTGCCTGAGGGTTTACTTTCTATTTGTTTTCATAGACACTATCCAAATATCGTAAAAAAGAAAACAAAAAAAAAAAGACGGTAACAATATCTTCTCTTTTTATTGTTTAAGGCAATAAAAAGCAAATATGTCGGGCGGTTTTCAAAAGATGGATTTGGGGGAATAAACAAAAAAATATTTGTTTTCAATATCAGAAATCGCGCACTAACAATGCATGTCATTTCTTTCCTAATTACTTTTGTTTAAACTTGCTCACGTTTGCATATCTGGAAAAGTACAATTTGGAAAAAAAAAATAAATAACGCGCTTGTGCAAAAGAGGAGAAGGGCAACAACGAAATGTCGGCGACGTAAGTGCTTATGAATACATATGCAAGCACAAGAGCCCGGATGTACTGAGAAATTTACAAACATGCAAGCTGACACAGAAGAAAATCAAATCTGGACGCACGTTTTTAATTAGGACTTTGTTATATTTTCCTCAGAGATACAAAACAGTGGACTGTAAATATTCGACAATCACATCTAATAATGAAATACGACTATTTGATTATTGCTAGCAGAATGGGTAACTTGTCATAGAGCAGGATTTCCTATCGTGGGCGATATCGCCCACCGGTAGTCGATTTCACTTGTTGGGTTGGCGATGAACATCTGAACAGAAAATAGTGGGTGATATTGGATTTTGAGGATTAAAATTGTATTTCCACATATGATACTAGTAAAAGTATTCAAAAGTAGATAAGCAAAGAACTTGTATTAGATTAATGATAAATAGCAGGTTAAATGGGAATAGCTGGGTCACATTCGGAGATCTAAACTTATTTATAAATGGAACTTTGTCTGTGTGTGTATCTGTATGTCTGTGTGTGTGTGTGTCCGTTACCTATAGACTCCGAGACGGCTGAACCGATTTTCTTGAACATTTACACAGTTGTACTATAAGCGTCTGCGAGTGTTATTAGCTAGGTTTTGTGTTGAAGTACCCCCGATAAATATCGAAAATCGATAATCGAAAAAATCGGGTTATAGAAGTAGCGGTCCGATTTTAATCAAATTTGATACACTCATAGACAAAGATATAAGAAACGATATTAAGACCCCCGCAACACACAGACTGAATCAACGACAAAAAATGTTCCTTGTTTTTGACGTCAATTAATTTCATTTTCTTGGCGGAAGCAAAGAAATGTAAATATGTCAGCAGTTGGTCAAATTTTCTTTTTTTTATCCTTTTCTCTTCAGCAAGAGAAAAGACTGGGTACAGGTGGCTCCGAGGAAAGGATAAAAGATAAACGGGATTCAAGAAGATAGAAGATGGCAATTTATGCTTCATTTAAACTTTTGGAGATTCAACATTTTAGGTGAAATGGCTCAGTAAGTGACTTTTTTTTCTCTTTTTATCATTTCGCCCTAAGCAAAGCGGAACCACTACCAGAACTCAGGGGGTTGCAGTGAGAGGAAATACAGGTTACAGTGGGTATTAAAGAAAGGCTAAAAGATGAGTAAGATTAAGGAAGATAGAAGATAGCAATTGACGTTGCATTTAAATGTTTGGAAATTGTAGCTATTAAGGAAGAGAAAAGACTGGGTACAGCGGGTATTGAAGAAAGCATAAATGATGAACGGGATCAAGAAGATAAAAGTTGGCATTTGACGTTGCATTTAAAGGTTTGGAGATTTAGCTATCAGGGAAAAGAAAAGACTGGGAACAGCGGGTATTGAAGAAAGGATAAAAGATGAACGGTATTCAAGAAGATAGAAGATAGCAATTAACGTTGGATTAAATTTAGGTCAAGTCACTTTTATCCTCAAGGACATATAAATGAAGAAGATCTCGAGTGTACAAAGGCCGAAACATCTTTTTTTTTAATTTTTTTTTTTATAAGCGTTTCACCCCGAGCAAGGCATGTCACTGCCACTACTGTGCAGGGGGCTATGTAGAGTGGAGAAAGGCTGATTAAATATAGGAAATAACAGAGGGTGGGTGATAGGCGGGTGAGGATACCGAGAATGAGGGTTGGGTAGATGAGAGTGTTGTGAGAATAGTTGGGAGTTAGTGTGATAGGAGGTGTCTATTGACCCTACATTTAAACACCTGGAGATTGTAACTGTCGGGAAAGCAGACTTGTGGAAGGGAGTTCCACAGGCGGGAAGCGCGAGAAAAGAAGCTGTTGGAGTAGAATTTACGGTTACATCTTATTTGTTTAACTGTAAAAGGGTGGGACCTAGTTGCTAATCTAGTATCTCGTGTAAATTCGTGCTTAGGCGGCACCAGTGATCTAAGCTCATCGGAGCAGAAGCCATGAAAGTACTTGTAGAAGAGGCACAGGGAAGCTACATCACGCCGGTGTGAGAGCGGCTGCAGCCGGTCTGCCAAGTCAGTATCAACCACGTTACAGATCCTCCTTTGTATTTTGTCAAGAAGCCCAAGGAGAGCAGCAGGGGCACCCGACCAGATATGGCAGCAATATTCAATACACGGGCTATTCCTATTATTTACTTGCTTTTATTTGTTTTACTTTTTATTTACATATTTATTTATTATTTATTTTGTTCTGAGGTTTGCATGTCCCACATTGCTTTGCTATTAATTTTAATAACAACAGGGAACCAGAAACTCAATTCAAAAGAGCAAAGAAGGGTTAAACCTCTATTCATCAGAGCATAGAGAAGTGGGAACCGGACGATATATATATATATATATATATATCGTCCGGTTCCCACTCCTCTATGACTATATATAGTCATCCGCAGACAGATCTGTTTCACTGTATCACAACTCATCAATACGGTTAGACAGCCGATTGCTTTTTACCCAGGATTGAAACCCGATCGAATTGGTGTCAGTCGGCGATTCTACCTCTGAGCTACGGGCGCTCGGTAGAATGAGGCAGACTTTTTAGCGTGTATATTATCATTATACACGCCCAATAGCTGAGAGTGTTTTAATTCATTGCTGAATGAACGATGCGTAGATGCCAGAGTAGCTACTGTTTTTCAAAGTCTACCATTCTTCCAGAGTGCTTAATCAGGGTGTGAGAGCGTAAATAGTCATCTGCAGACAGATCTGTTTCGCTGTATCACAGCTCATCAGTATGGTTAGACTCCGATTGCTTTTAACCCAGTTATGTCTGTTCATTATCTCTCCCTTATCTCTCTCTCTCTCTCTCTCTCTTTATATATATATATATATATATATATATATATATATATATATATATATATGTCGAGTTTCGATCCGGCCAGAAGGAAGTGGATGTGTCTAGCCACACCGATGAGCTGTGATACAGCGAAACAGGCTTGTATGGGGATGACTAATATATATATATAAGAAAAATTAAGACAGACACGTTATTTCATGGTGATTCGGAAGTGTAGGCCTATTTCAGGCGAAACATCATCAGCTTCCGTCTTTATTTTACAAACGATTTTAAACGAATTCGTGTAAAATCTTCACCATCAAATAACGTGTCTGTTTTAATTTTTCTTATAGTTGCTCTATATGTATTTATGTACATATATATTTAGAGCTCTCCTAGAGAGTTATCCTACCACTGTATTTACAGAATACTCCTTTGGATTCTTCTATACCCACACTGCATGCTGATATATATATATATGAAGTCTGGCGCTATTGAAAACCAAAATACGAGTGTAGTAAAGCTTTATAAAATGCAAGTGGTAGCCATCATTTCTGGTCGAATAATCTGTGTTTTTGTTTTTGTTTTGTGTCATTAAATGACCTCTCGATAATGTTATTGTTTCGTATTTGCCAATTTTCCCCGCCTTAATTTGTTCTGTTTCACCTATTGATGAGCTGACCATTAGTGTCCGCAGTCCCAGTGCGCTTAATCCCTATTGACACTGACCAGTGATGCTTTACGGCCGACACAATCCCGGCTGCAATTAAAGCGTTATTCACAAAGGACATACGCATGTACAGTCGCGCCTCCCGCCATCAATTCTAACCAAGAATGAAGATATTTCTCCCGAATATAAAATTACCCAGATCCTGCTGTTCACTCAGTTAAGTGCCATACGTGATAAACGCTTAGGGCAATCATGTCTAAGAAGAGACATGAGTAACTGAGCAGAAGATTATCCCGCACTAGGTTGCTATTGCTTTCTACGGAAGACTGGTTGCCAGCCAAGGCTATAGAACCCAATCTGTCCTATTATCTTACCCATAACTGGAATGAAAAGAGATATATTGTATTACATTATTATATTAAGTATAATTAGTGGGGGATCAGTTTATTACTTCATAACAATATAAAACCGATCCTTCACTTTTTGCCCAGTAGAAGATTTAATTATGTTTCCAACTATTATATTCTAATCAGTTAGTTAAGTGCCATACGTGATACACGCTTTGGAAAATCATGTCTCTTTCGAGACATGACTGACTGGGTAGAAGATTATCCCGCAGTAGGTTGCCATTACTTTCTGCTGTAGTCAGGTTGCCAGTCAAGGCTATAGAACTCTGTCCTGTTATTTCGCCCATAACTGGAAGGAAGAGACGGGTTAATACCTTTCCCAAGAGTATTGGCGCGAAAGTGAATGCAGGGAATTCAACTGGAATTCGAACTCGTCTCCCCGATTTCTCGTTCGGAGCCGATATCCATTGCACCACAACGCACACCCTGTCATTTTGTTTTTTATTTTTCCTTTTTAGGTACAACCAGCAAATGATTCGACTACTTGTCGGCCATATCACTATGAAACATCATTTCTCGTATGATCACTGAAGTTAAGCAACGCCGAGCCTAGTCAGTACTTAGATGGGTGACCGATTGGGGACATCAGGGGCATTAAGGTTGGATCTGCAGGGGAGGGGTGGCTTACAGCATATCACGTTGAATCAACGGTTCTTTTACGATCACCAAAGTTAAGCAACGCTGAGCCTTGTCAGTACCTAGATGAGTGACCGCCTGGGAATACCACATGCTGTTAGCGTGAATTTGCTGGTGTGCTTACGGCCAAATAACATTCAATGATTGGTTCGCATACGACCACATTTTGTGTGTGTGTGTGGGGGGGGGCACTTCGATGTTCTGTAAGGGTTTGCTAACCCTTACACAACATCGAAGTGCCCACACGAAGGGCTTGTCTCGTGAGATCAATTATGACAGAGTAGTGAGTTCTATCTATCTATCTGTCTATCTATCTATCTATCTATCTATCTATCTATCTCAGTCTGTCTATCTATCTATCTATCTATCTATCTATCTATCTCTCAGTCTGTTCATATCTATCTATCTATCTATCTATCTATCTATCTTCTCATTATCTATCTATCTATCTATCTTCTCATTATCTATCTATCTATCTATCTATCTCAGTCTGTTCATATCTATCTATCTATCTATCTCAGTCTGTTCATATCTATCTATCTATCTATCTATCTATCTATCTATCTATCAGTCTTATCATATCTATCTATCTATCTATCTATCTATCTTCTATCTATCTATCTATCTATCTATCTATCTATCTATCTATCTATTATCTATCTATCTATCTATCTATCTATCTATCTAGTCTGTTCAGTCTATCTATCTATCTATCTATCTATCTATCTATCACTCTCTCTCTCAGTCTGTTCATATCTATCTATCTATCTATCTATCTATCTATCTATCTATCTATCTATCTATCTCAGTCTGTTCATATCTATCTATCTATCTATCTATCTATCTATCTATCTATCTATCTATCTATCTCTCAGTCTGTTCATATCTATCTATCTATCTATCTATCTCTCAGTCTGTTCATATCTATCTATCTATCTATCTATCTATCTATCTATCTATCTATCTATCTCAGTCTGTTCATATCTATCTATCTATCTATCTATCTATCTCAATCTGTCATATCTATCTATCTATCTATCTATCTATCTATCTCTATCTATCTCTCAGTCTGTTCTATCTATCTATCTATCTATCTATATCTCTCACTCTCTCTCTCAGTCTGTTCATATCTATCTATCTATCTATCTATCTATCTATCTATCTATCTATCTATCTATCTCAGTCTGCTCATATCTATCTATCTATCTATCTATCTATCTATCTATCTATCTTATCTGTGAGTCTTTCTCGATTTTTTCAAAGCTATTTAATTTTCTGCTCAGTGTTTCAAATTTTTCAACCCAATTTACTCGGTTCGCAAGTTTATTGTCGTGAGCTTATTAAACAACAAAGAATTCATTCCAATAAAAGTGATGCCGCCTGAAAAACAGCGCATATTTCAAAGAATAATTTCTCGGGTCTCTCAAAATGTTTACACCATTTGCCTACTTTCCTGGCAAACCTCCAATCGCCTGGGACTCGTTTTATTGAATTCGATATCACACTTGGTGGAAGATAAAGTGTCACTCCCATTTGGAAACATACAACCGATACATAGTATAAAATGTCATCAAAAGACACTAATTATTAAAAACTATAACTTTAACATATATTTCCGAAAAGTTTTGCGTACGAGGTGCAAGCAAACATTTCAAGAAATTCACAAAAAGCGCGAACGAACCGAATGTCGTACGGACCTTTGCTTTTAACATTTGTGAGCAATATTATTCATGAAACTATATACGGGGGGGTGTTTAAAAGTGGGTGGACTGTAGGTGGAATAAGTTTGAGTATCGGTTGTATTTCCGACAAGATGGTGTCCATTCACATTATTCAAGAACACTCCGTGAGTATCTGAGGAATGGATAGGATGAAGAGGTCCATTTGATTGGCCAACACGTTCACCTGACTTGATTCATGAAACTATATACAGGGAGGTCTATTACGACTTACGGCATATCACGTTGAATACACCGGTTCTCGTTCGATCAGTGAAGTTAAGCAACGCCGAGCCTAGTCAGTACTTAGATGGGTGACCGATTGGGAATACCAGGCGCTGTAAGCGTTCATTGACGGATGTGCGTTGTGGTGCAGTGGATGTCCTTTTGGAAAGAGGAATCGGTGAGCCGAGTTCGAATTCCAGTTGAGTATCCTGCATTCACATAAGCACTGGTACTCTTGGGAAATATATTAATCCGTCACTTCCATCCAGTTATGGGTTAAATAACAGGATGGGGCCTGGAGGCAACCCATCCAGTGTTGGTGTCACAATAAAAACACCCTTGGTAGCACCTGGCGAAGCGTCAATTATTCAGCTATTTATCAAGATTATGAATTTCGCTATAAACTGCGCCAGGGTTCCAAATGCACAGGGAATACTGGAGGAGTGTAGTGAGTTCTATCTCGGCCAAGGACGACGAGGTCTAAAAGTAGGTGGAACTTCATAAGTTTGAGTATCAGTTGTATTTCCGACAAGATGGTGTCCATTCACATTATTCAAGAACACTCCGTGAGTATCTGAGGAATGGATTGAATGAAAAGGTCCATTTGACTGGCCAACACGTTCACCTAACTTAGGATCTGGGTGCTCTTAACATTTTGGCGCAACACAAGTTTCTCGTCGCAGTTTTCCTGTTCAGATCTGTCAGGTAAGTGCTATACGGGATACACGCTTGGGCGATTACGTCTCGAAAGAGACATGACTGACTGAGCATAAGATTTTCCCGCCATTACATTCTGCAGTGGACTTGTTGGCAACGAAGGCTGCAGAACACAATATATCCTGCCATTTAACTTATAACTGGAGAGAGAAGAGATAGATTATGTTATTTTATTATATTAAGTATAATTAGTGGGAATGGGGGTCAGTTTATTACTTCATAACAATATAAAACCGATCCCCCACTTTATGCCCACTTGGAGCTTTAATTATCTTTTCAACTATTATATTCAGTCATTTAAGTGCCATACGCCATACATGGTTGGGCGATCATGTCTTCGGAATAGACATGACTGACTGGGCAGAAGATTATCCCGAAGTAAGTTGCCATTGCTTTCTGTAGTAGACTGGTTGCCAGTCAAGGCTATAGAACCCAATTTGTCCTTCCATTTAACTCTTAGTTGGAGGGAAAGGAGATTATATCACATTATTATATTAAGTATAATTATTGGGGGATCAGTTTATTACTTCATAACAATAGAAAACCGATCCCCCATTTTATGCCCAGTAGGTTTTAATTGTCTTTCCCACTATTATATTCAGTCAGTTAAGTGCCATACGCAACACACGGTTGGGCGATCATGTCTTGAAACATCCTAAGAGCAATAGCTATGCACTTTGAAACTAGCAATACCACAAAGTGAGAGATCAGTTTATATATTGATTATAACATAGAATTGATCCCCGACTTTATATCCACATTTAATTTCCACATCATAAGAGCAATAGATATGCACTTTGAAACCAGCAAGACCACAAAGTGAGGGATCAGTTTATATATTGATTATGATATGGAATTGATCCCCCACTTTATATTGACATTATAATTTCTTATTTATCAAATTCTGATTAAGTATGAATCCACCTCTTCACTTATGTGTCCTGTCCCATTAGGACGTAGGCGATAATGGCTCTCCACATCTTCCTATCCCTTGTAGCTCTTAATACTCTTTCTCTTGTTACTCCTCCCAAACTCTGCTCTGCCATCCATTTGCTCAAGCCTATAAATCTAGAATATAAATGTATAGAAACTAGCATGTACACAAATTGAGGGATCAGTTTACATATTGATTATAATGTAGAATTGATCACCCACTTTATATCCACATTATAATTTCTTATTTGTTTATCAAATTCTGATGACGTATGAATCCACCTCTTCTCAATACTGGTTAGTTATTTATAACTCTTCGTCTATGTGCCGTGTCCCTTCAGGACGTAGGCGATCAAGGCCCTCCACATCTTCCTATCCCTCGTATCTCTTAGCACCCTTTCTCTTGTTACTTCTCCAAAATCCTACTCTGCCATCCATTTGCTCAAACCCATAAAACTAGAATATAAATGTATAAAAACTAGCATGGTCACAAAGTGAGGGGTCAGTTTATATATTGATAATAATATAGAATTGATCCCCCAATCTATATCCGCATTTAATTTCTTATTTGTTTATCAAATTCTGATCAGATAAGAATCGACCTCTTCTCAGTGCAGATTAGTTATTTATAATTTATCTTCTTTTATGTGCCGTGTCCCTTCAGGACGTAGGCAATCATGGCCCTGCACATCTCCCTATCCTTTGTAGCTCTTAACACCCCTTCTCCTGTTATCCCACGCAACCTCGCTCTGCCATCCATCTGCTCAAGTCCATCAAGTATGTCACGCGTTGCTTTTCCTTGTCTCTCCTTTTCTTTATCCGTCCTGTGAGTATTAGATTTTCCAAGCACTCCTTCCTCCTTACATGTCCCAGAAACTTCAGCTTTTTTTTTCTGGAGCGTGTATCACGTATAGGAATTAACTGACTGACTGATGTAAGTACAGAACAAGTAAACTATTTTGTTAAATAGGGATTAGAAAAACCGATCTGTGCTGCTTCGGAGCAAAGACAGCTTAACTTTCTGGCTAGAAAGAAACAAACAGAAAAAAACTTTCGATTACTGGGTCTTCAAGATTCTACTCTTATGTAACCTCTTCGCTTAAAGGCGTGGTTCCCAAAGTGAGCGGAAGAAAGACCCAGAAAGTTAGCATCATCGGGGTTGGTAGTGACACATCTGAACCATAACATACACCACTGTTATGGAGTTATTTTCACAGTGGAGGCTAGTATTTGTGCTAATGTCGGTCCTAATGGGTTCGACGTACAAAATATTAGGAACTTAATATAACATGTATTATGCAGTATAATCTTGCCAGGTCGCTGACTACTTTCATATTCGACTAACTGTCGACTACTATCGTCCAACATCGACTGATATTTACTTTTCTCCCCCAGTTGAGATGCGACACAAAGTCTTTTTAATGTGGGGAACATGAGCGCGTATGCCCAGGTCATGGAACCTATCCATCGCAGTGGATAGGTTCAAAACCGGTCTATCTGGTCATAAACTGGTCTTATTCTGTCATAATTGGTCAATTGGCCTCCCAACCCGAAGGCCGGGAGGCCAAATCTCGTTCAACATCGACTGACCCTCGTTCCTCTTACTAATCCTACTTAAATTAGGCGGGAGAGTTTATTCAATATAGAATAGGGGTGTTTCACTATAACAACCACGCACTCATTGTACCTTCTTTTGTTGAATACGACTTTCCGCTCTTCTTGAGCAAATGAATTTATACATATGCTCTGTAGCAACTTTTCTGACACTTCTCGGTGGAACAGGGCTCTCTGCTCGGAAAGGATCGATGAGCCACGCTTCCGCCGACCGTATTCGTACTGAAAATCGAGATCGAGTGAGATTTTGCCCTTTTGCTCCACGAGGTTTACTGAAGTTTTTTCTGCTTTATGTATGACTAGAATCATAGCCCGGCGTTGCCCGTGCAACTCATAACATTTTAGTAGTAGGAGAAGATGCCAATGAAAGGAGTAGATGGAAATCATTTATTGAAAGTTGGAAAGGAGAGCTGAGGCTTTAAGTAACCATTTTCAGCATTAAGAAGGCGGCATTGAATGCATGTTGCTGTAGTATTCGAACGGAGTATAAAGTGGAATTTTACTGCTTCTTTTCTTTGAATTTTATTTTCTGAAGTATGAAATATTAAATCTGACAAAAAAAAAAGACTTAAATAATTAAATTAACCATTGGCATATTTTTTTTTACATATTTTGTTTTTGTTTGAAAAAACACTTTTTTAAAAAATATTTCTTTTTTTTTTCAAAATTAGGGGAAAATATTCACATTTTTTTGTTTACCAAATTAATTTTTAAAACGTCAGAATCAAAATTAAATATAAATGCTCATCTTTTTAGTCGCTTTTGATACATGTGGTTTGATTTCTGTGACGTAATTTAGCAACCATCTTAGATTTTAGAAGTTTTACGGAGCAAATGTAAACAATCGGCTCCATTGGCCAAAAAGTGCGAAAAGGAAAAACTGCTGAACTTAAACTCAAAAATATGTGTCGACCTGGCAACCCTGTAGATATGTGTCCCTAGAAAGTTTGAATGGCTTAGCTTAAAAAATGTAAGCGTGCATAGGGAACAGTCACATACAGACTCGCAGATTGCCTTATATATATATATATAAATCATTTAATAAAACTCTTCTTTGTTTCCATACCTGGATATACACTCTCTAAGTACGGCCTTCCTAATTGTCGGAGATTTTGAACAAAGGCAACATTTCAACACCTTCATTTTACAGTGTATCCCATTTATATAACTTATTATAGAAAATACTAACATACACATCCGACATGAAATAGTGACACCAAGAAAATTCAGGCAAAGATTGACTATACTTGCGGGGGACTTGAGATTGCGTCTATATATTTATGAGGAATTAGGTTTGTATTTTGGTACGCAGGTGATGGGCGGGGGAAGCAAACGGCAGAAGTTTGGTAACCACTGGCTTAAAGGATAGAACGACTAATCGGTATGCTGAAATTGTGTTTGAAATTTCACAAGTGCAGGCCTGAACGTTATCCACATGCTTCCTGATTCCCCTTACATATGGTAGAAAAACGCAGTGTGTGGACGACAGGAACAAATAAAAAAAATTAAAAAATGGAAGAATAATTTTAGAAGAATAAGGATTCAAGAAGACAAAAAGAGAAGAGTGATTGATTGATTGGTTTGTTTTTTAGGACTTATCAACCTTTTTACAAGTTATTTAAAGCCTAAAAATACTTGAAGATTGTAAGGAAGTTTTTAGGAGATAATAATGATTTCTTTATTCAAATTCTACTAAATTAACCCTTTGTTGCATATTAGTTACAATTGTAACATTTCTCTAATCTTTGTTGCATATTGGTTACAATTGTAACCTTTCTCTAACCTTTTTTACATATTGGTTACAATTGTAACCTTTTTTGCATATTAGTTACAATTGTAACCTTTCTCTAACCTTTGTTGCATATTGGTTACAATTGTAACCTTTCTCTAACCTTTTTTACATATTGGTTACAATTGTAACCTTTTTTGCATATTGGTTACAATTGTAACTATTCTCTAACCTTTGTTGCATATTGGTTTCAATTGTAACCTTTCTCTAACCTTTTTTACATATTGGTTACAATTGTAACCTTTTTTGCATATTGGTTACAATTGTAACCTTTCTCTAACCTTTGTTGCATATTGGTTTCAATTGTAACCTTTCTCTAACCTTTGTTTGGTTACAATTGTAACTATTCTCTAACCTTTGTTTGGTTACAATTGTAACCTTTCTCTAACCTTTGTTTGGTTTCAATTGTAACCTTTCTCTAACCTTTTTTGCATATTGGTTACAATTGTATCTTTTCTCTAACCTTTGTTGCATATTGGTTTCAATTGTAACCTTTCTCTAACCTTTGTTGCATATTGGTTACAATTGTAACCTTTCTCTAACCTTTGTTGCATATTGGTTACAATTATAACCTTTCTCTAACCTTTGTTGCATATTGGTTACAATTGTAACCTTTCTCTAACCTTTGTTTGGTTACAATTGTAACTTTTCTCTAACCTTTGTTGCATATTGGTTACAATTGTAACCTTTCTCTAACCTTTGTTTGGTTACAATTGTATCTTTTCTCTAACCTTTTTTGCATATTGGTTACAATTGTAACCTTTCTCTAACCTTTGTTGCATATTGGTTACAATTGTAACCTTTCTATGACCTTTGTTGCATATTGGTTACAATTGTAACCTTTCTCTAACCTTTGTTGCATATTCGTTACAATTGTAACCTTTCTCTAACCTTTGTTTGGTTACAATTGTAACTTTTCTCTAACCTTTGTTGCATATTGGTTACAATTGTAACCTTTCTCTAACCTTTGTTGCATATTGGTTACAATTGTAACATTTCTCTAACCTTTGTTGCATATTGGTTACAATTGTAACCTTTCTCTAACCTTTTTTGCATATTGGTTACAATTGTAACATTTCTCTAACCTTTGTTGCATATTGGTTACAATTGTAACCTTTCTCTAACCTTTGTGGCATATTGGTTACAATTGTAACGTTTCTCTAACCTTTGTTGCATATTGGTTACAATTGTAACCTTTCTCTAACCTTTGTTTGGTTACAATTGTAACCTTTCTCTAACCTTTGTTGCATATTGGTTACAATTGTAACATTTCTCTAACCTTTGTTGCATATTGGTTACAATTGTAACCTTTCTCTAACCTTTGTTGCATATTGGTTACAATTGTAACATTTCTCTAACCTTTGTTGCATATTGGTTACAATTGTAACCTTTCTCTAACCTTTGTTTGGTTACAATTGTAACCTTTCTCTAACCTTTGTTTGGTTTCAATTGTAACCTTTCTCTAACCTTTTTTGCATATTGGTTACAATTGTAACATTTCTCTAACCTTTGTTGCATATTGGTTTCAATTGTAACCTTTCTCTAACCTTTGTTGCATATTGGTTACAATTGTAACTTTTCTCTAACCTTTGTTTGGTTACAATTGTAACCTTTCTCTAACCTTTTTTGCATATTGGTTACAATTGTAACCTTTCTCTAACCTTTGTTGCATATTATTTACAATTGTAACCTTTCTCTAACCTTTGTTTGGTTTCAATTGTAACCTTTCTCTAACCTCTGTTGCATATTGGTTACAATTGTAACCAATAAGCAACAAAGGTTAGAGAACGGTTACAATTGTAACCAATATGCAACAAAGGGTTAATACCTTTATCTTTCGCATCATTGAATATAAACCCTACTGAACTTGGAACCAATATTCAATTTCGAACTCGTTATACATTACACTACCCGAACTTCTAAGCTTAAAATATTTGATATTACCAAGCATTTACCCATCCAGGTAGTAATCAGCCTAAACGTTGCTTATTACCGGTGACTGTACGTGAACCGGCGTTTCAACCTAATATGATCACAAGAAGAACAAGAAAAATACGGCGGACCTGAAGCTGACGTTTAATTTCGGTGTTTTTCATTTATTTTTTTTTTACTTTTTTAGCGCACTCCTATCGATTGTTACTTAAACTTTCCGATTATCAAAAAAATTTTGAAAAATTACAATATTTAAACTAACTGGGTGGGGGGTCAGTTTCTCATACAACGTTAAAGTAAATCGATCCTCCATTTTCAAACCACTCGCGTTGGGGTCGCTTTGTTTATGTTAACTTTTTTGTTTCCAAAATAGGGGATCGATTTACTTTAAGGTTGTATGTTCCCCCCAACTAAAATTGTTTAAATATTAACATTTTTGCAAATTTTTTTGTCATTCGTAAAGTTTAAGGTGTAAAAGATAATATTGCACTTAAAAAAATTTTAAAAAATTTGATAATGAACGAATTTACAGGTGGCAGTAATGTCGTGCCGGCGACTGCTTTCAAAATGGAGGCTTGATTTACAATAACGTTGTATGAGAAACTGATCCCCTCTCAAGAAAATGTTTAAATATTGAAATTTTTCAAAATGTTTTTATTAGTCGTAAAACTAAGGGGGTAATCGATAGGCCTGCGCTGAAAAAAGTTTAAAAAAAAAAAGAAAAACAACGAAATTAAACGTGGTGGTAGTCTGCTTCAGGTTCGCCAAAAATACTTACGCTGAGAACTGAATGTAGCCGAAAGACGGTTCGGGGATCTTCGTTGTCGTCCGTCAGCGATATCTCTCGGGTCGCATCGATGCACAAATACTTCCGGGTTGTCAGGTGGCGCAGGCGTACTTGCTGCTCCCACCTAATGACGTCACCTGAAATCGAAAAGACATCAATAGGATTAAACTCACTTTCTTTTGGCTTTCATTCTTTGCAAACGCCCCCTCACGTCGCGAAAGGGGGGAGGGAAACAATTTCTCCGTTAGCCGTTTTCAATACGATGTTTATTTTTTTTAAATATCTTAACTGTACATTTGTCGTTCTTTTCTTTCTTTCTTTCTTTCTTTCTTTCTTTCTTTCTTTCTTTCTTTCTTTCTTTCTTTAGAATTCCATATCTTAACCGTTTCTTTTATATCGAGAAAATTGTATTTGTCTTTCTTTGTACTAGAAAATAGGCAAGACACGAAAGGAAGTGACCTGTACTTTTAACTTGGGAAAGAAAAATATATATATATATCGATTATTTACCTATTAAAATTCCGCTCTCAGCTTCAATTTGCCAATAAGTGTTTCCAGAAGTCGATGGTGACAAAGTTCGCGGTCGATGTTGGTCCATAACCCGAATTCGGAAGTGAACTGAAAAAAAAATCAAAGAAGACATATTTCGCGGTTTGTAAGACTAGTTTTTCACTTTGGGACTAATTTTTCATTCATCAAATTGGGGTCCTTGTTCACATCTTTTAGTATTTATTGACATAATACTAAGTGCGGCAGAAATACCTCCCATATTTTAAACTGTCACTTGTGTGGTGCTAATAAACTTAGACAAATAAGAATGGTAATTTCGAGTTAATTTCTTACTATTTTGTTTCAAATACCATCCATCATGGCTTGGACCGGTACACACCGTTCGTTTGCTTTTGAACCATTTTTTTTTTTGAAGACTGGTGAATCAGTAATTGCAATACAGAGGTTTTCGAACTCCTTTCATATTATTTCGGAATAATACTGTTCCGGATAAAAAATCTATACTGTTATGGTTTGAAAAAAATTAAGGGCCACAAGTTCAGCTCTTAAAAGAAAGCCACCCAGAAGACCCCAAATCGCTTGAATTACTGGGTATTAGAAAACCTTAGCAAATCGTCTACAACAATGTATGGAGGATAGAAATCATCATTTGGACGATGCAATTTTAACACCAAATGAATAAAAACCGTAGATCTTTGTTTAAACAAAAGTGAAATATGTTTTTAAATAGCACTTACCATGGTATTTTTGTCAACTTTTAAAATGTGGGGTATTTTTGCTGCACCCAGTAATATTGTGTAAAATTCTTAAATGGAGCATTATTATTATTAATTTTGGGATACTTTATCGTTTGAACTTGCACAATGTAAATTCAAGCATCTGATTTACGCAGACTGTAAGATACCGATTAGACGTCTACCCCTAAATCGAATTACCATTTTTCTTTTTGCAACTTCATAATAGTAGATATAATAGTTTTAACTTGTCCAAATTTCTGAGATTGTACATTTACTTTAAAATCTAAAAAAAAAAATAAATCAAGTATATTTGTCTATATTTCTGAGATGAGGTGTCGTAATTATTTAAACTACATTGTTCTGACTATTATCCTCATCTTTGTTGCCATATTCACCTTCAATATCTGTCTATATTTATGAAATGAGGTATTATAATTATTGAAACTATTTACATTGTTCTGACTGTTGTCTTCATCTTTGTTGCCATATTCTGTGGAACTCTCTTCCGTATTCTTGCTTTCCTGATGTCTACGATCTCCATTGATAAATTGGCTGATTTGCTTTTTACAGTTTATCAACCCTTTGCAGGTTATTTAAAGCCAGAAAATATTTTAGATGGTAAGAATTTATTTTGGTGGGAGAGACAATAATGATTGACTTATGCAAGCCTTACCAAATAACCCATAGCTGAAGGGAGAAGTGATGAATTCACTCCTTTCATGCGGAAGTGAATATAACGAACCCAACTGGAATTAGAACTCGACCCTCCAATTAACAATTCTGAGCCTTTATTCATTACACCAACGCACATCTAAGCTTGCAGGACAGGCTCTACGTCGGTGGTCAGAAGGGAACCCGTGTTTAATTGTGATACGGCCTTGAATTTTACAATCTGCACATCCTAACTTACAGTAACTTGTAAAAGAAAACGGTCGCCCATCTAAGTACTGACCAGGTTCGATGTTGCTTAACCTCCGTGATCGTACGGGAACCGGTGTTTCAACGTGATATGGTTGTAAGCCAAATCTAGCATTAAGACATAATATCATTGAAATTTAAATCATGCTAAATCATCCATATCGCCATGAATATTGCAGGTTTGATGCTAAAGTGGACGTTGAATCTGTAATATGACTGATCCCGACTTGGCAGCTCTGATACAGTCACTTTCTCACGGGCGCAATATGGCTTCCCTGTGTCTCTTCTATAAATACTTTCATGGCTTCTGCTCAGATGAACTTAGCTTACTGATGCCCCCTATACATGAATTTAATCGAGCCACAAGATTAGCAACAAGGTCCCACCCTTTTACTGTGAAACCAAAAAATTATGAACGCATATTCTACTCCATCAGCTTCTTCTCTCGCGGTTCCCGCCTGTGGAACTTCCTTCCGTTTACTTGCTTCTCCGACATCTACAATCTCCAATAATTTAAATTTAAAGTCAATAGTCATCTTCTATCTCACTAACCTGCATCCTATCTCTCATGGAATTCCCTTCCATTTACTTGCTTCCCCAACAGATACAATCTCCAAGAATTCAAATGTAAAGTCAATAGTCATCTCCTATTTCAATAACTTGCATCCCCCCTCTCATGCTCCTTTCTTCGTCCACTCCGCTCTCAGTAGTATTCTCATCCTTCTCTTACCCACTTCCTGACACCCCTTGTAACTTATCACTCTTTCTCATAACTTACCTCATATGTAATCCCCTGCTCAACATGGAGCGACATGATTATAAAAAAAAATTCTTTTGTCAACCTATAAAGCCTAACAATTTCTGTTTAATCTTCTGTTTATGATAAATAACCTTACCATCTTCGGTGACTTCTTCGTCAAACAAACCTTCAGCCACAAGATATGCTTCTAATTCTTTATGGAATAAACGAATCAAAGCTCCGCCCTGAAAGAAAGAGAATTGGAAAATTAAATGGAACAAAAGTAACAGAAATTCAATTCTGAAAATTAACTAATCAAATTTAATTTCTTGTTAAATCGATATTTTCAAAGGAACCAGACGTCAGTATAGAACAATTAATGCATGTCATTTCCCAGTATATTTTCACTGTCGTGTCCTATCAATCGGGGAAAACCGCAATATTGTTATTTATCTATAATGACATCGATATGTATATAAGTCAAAATCTTTGTGTGTGTGTGTGTGTGTGTGTGTGTGTGTGTGTGTGTGTCCTTTATGCAAATCCACAATTTTTATCCAATTTCAATATTTAAACAATTTTAGGGGGCGGAGCTCAGTTTCTCATACAACGTTATAGTAAATCGATCCTCCATTTTGGAGTCACTCGTATTGGGGTCGCTTTTTTTGTTTTTTTTTAGGACGAGTTGTTGCTTTTGTTTTTGTCTTTTTCAAGTTTCCTTGAGTTCTTACGATAGCATTTTCTTCGGAAACTCCAAGAATGCCTTCATTAAAAAATTTCGCAAAGGATTCAGTTGTTGAATATGTGCAAGCAAAAAAGTTTATTGCACAGGATCGAATTACTATAGGGTTGTATGAAAAACTGAGACCCCCACTAAGATTGTTTAAATAGTGAAATTTTTACATTTTTTTTTTTTTTGGTCAGTGTTTAATCGATAAGACTGCACTGAAAAATTTGGAAAAAAAAATTGATAATCAACCAATTTACAATTGGTGGTAATGTCTTACCGGCGAGTGGTTCCAAAATGGAGGATCGATTTATTATAACGTTGTATGAAAAACTGAGTCCCTCCTAAAATTGTTTAAATATTGAAATTTTTCTAAATTTTTTTTTTTTTTGTCATTCCGAAAGATTAGGGTGTAATCGATCAGACTGCACTGAAAAAGTAAAAAAAAATTTAAAAAAATGATAACAAATTGAAAGGTGGTGGTAATCTCCTTCAGGTCCGCCAAATTTTTTTCTTGATCAATTGATAGGCCCCAATAGTACTTCCCCAAACAAAAAATAGCAATCCGAAGTGGAAGAGTAGGAAGGTAAATTCCAAGAACCTGATCCTAATCAATATTAAAAATTTTTAATATTAAAAAGTGATGCAGGCAGAGAGCTCAATGTATTAAGAATACAGAGCCAATATAAATTGGAGAAAATTTTCAAAATTCAAAGGTGTCGGATGTACATTTCGACATAGGATCTCTAATAGAGATTCTACGTCACGTCAGCGACATTGTTTTTACAAATGGCGAAGGCCCTGAGTTGGTGTGTGGAGGGGTTTTAGGTTAACAACGGTCACAAAGTAGAAAAGGACAGAGCTGGTAGTCGCGGGGTTACAGGGTGTTGAAACGGTATATTTACGAAGGGGAGGAATAGAAGGTCATATTTTATAAAGATAGACTACTAAATGAGTTAAATTACTTTTTAAAGTTAAGATTTTGAGCTGTTTGAAGAGGTGTATTTAGGTGAGAAGGAATGGGTTTCAATATAAGATTTTAAAAATTTTTTATTTAAGTTTATTTGATTAAACCTTTTAGGTAGAAGCGAGCTAAATGTCAATTACAGGAAGTTATCAGTTTAAAAATTATTAGAGAAAAAATATTAGAGAAAAAAAATATATATACATATATGTGTTAACCAAGGAAAAAGGGTTTTAGTAAAAGAATCCATATTTTCTAAAGGTAGGCAATTAAAGGAGCTTGGGATAGGAAGGTAGGGGGGTTAAAATACTTTTAAGGTTAACGTTAGGGTAAAATTAAGATTAAAACGTAAATTGAATCATTTTAATTTATATTCTAACATCTAGTCAACGGGGATTTAAATTCTAAATTTAAGTATTCGAAGAATTTGCCTTGTGGTGGCACTTACTGATGAATTCCCTCCTAAGATTCAGTAGCCAGTGTTGGTGGGGGTATTTTAATATTGAAATTTTTTCCAGTAAACATAGACAGCACCTATCACGAAAATTCCTCGGAATACGGGCTGAACCTATCAGTTTCCAGCTAATTTCAGGATCCAGCCCTTCCTCTTCCTTCCTTCCAAACAAAATGAAAGAGCCAGAGTCATGTCTTATCCAATAAAATATGTAAGGAAATGAACAAAAAATCCCCCGTTACGTGAGCGTTCTTAAAAGAAAAACGGTAAAATCAGTTATTGCAAATCGCCTGAAGACACCATTAAGTCGCGTAATAACTCGTTTACAAATGAAGAATATTCAAAAGTTATACAATATAATTGTATTCAGTACATTTAATACAACTGTGTACTGGTCTACTTTTATTATGACCAAAAACTAAGTAATCAATCAATCAATCAATATATATATATATATATATATATATATATATATATAATTCCAAGTGAAGAGGACTCGAGGTTTTTTTTATATCTTGAGTTCTCTGGCATTTATTTTATTATGAACAGTGCTCAATATAATGAGTACTTTAGAGCTTAATATAATATAATATAATTATATGGTTATGTGAATATTTCATTGCTGCATGGAAATTTCAATGTTTCGAGATTAATTCTCATCATCAGGCAATGCTGGTGTGGTTGTGCAGACGATTTACATTCAAATGACAAATACTTTCGGTTTACTGTGAATGTATATGGTTGTTTTTTTTTTGTGTGTGTGTGTGTTCGGCTAATCAGAATGGAGATTCACTTAGGGGTTTGACCCCGAGGAATTTACGTGCTAACCAACTTTTTTCCTCCTCTTTTTTCCTTTTTCCTTGACCCTATTCCTCTCTTATCTGCTTTCCTTCGAGTAAACCCCGAACTGCTATTTTTTCGCTACATCTATCAATTTGCTGTAAAGTTCATTATCCTGATACAAAGTGGGGGGGGGGGAGAATTTAAAAAAAAAAGGAAAAAAAGGGAGAACTAACTTATTCTATCTTTGGCTTTATTTTTATTTTCATTTCTATTTTTACCTAATTCATCGGTGTGCATGTTATTTAATTTAGGTTTTATCCATTGTCTAATGTGAATAATTTACAATGTCTGCATATGACATTAATTTCGTTGCGTTTATTTAATAAATTTTTATTTTTAAGGGATCTAATAATAAATAGTTTTTCATATAAGCATAATGAACATCGTTCATTTAAGGACTTACATGTTTTAGCTTCTTTTAGGATTTGCCATTTTATTTTGGGTGTCTTGTTTGTTACCCTTAGGTACCAATGATATCTCGATAGGGATGTTCTATTTCTGTATTTGCTATTATTAAATGAAGAGGTATGCTGGTAAATTCTCTGCTTTAGAGTGTTTTTAGTGCTCCCTATATAGACTTTTATATTGTTTGGGTTTTCCTTCGTCCATATTTCGTATTGATATATTATCGATTTCGTCAAACACCTATTTTCTAGCGGACAGTTTATAAGGTTTTTACAATTACATTTTTTCTCGTCTAAATTGTTATTTTCTGTTGTCTGGTTTTTTACTAGTTTTGTTGAATTTTTAAAAAATATTATTATTATGGTTTTTTATAATTTTTTCTAGATTATTCATACAGCTGTAAATTAATTTTATAGTGTTTCCATTAAAGATCTTACTAAGTGGATTTTTCTCCGTGAAGTGTTTCCTAATTAGCTCGAGGAATTTTCTTCCCAACCTACCATTAGTCATCTTGCTGTAAGGGGGTATGTACCAGATGATTTTCCTATTCCTATTTTTTCTTCGAGGGTTGCTTTTCTTGTTTGCATATTTAATATTTGGGTTTATGTATCCACTATTTTTCAATGCAGTTTCATAAAAATCGCTATGTTTATTGAACACTTCCTCATTAGCCGAGTTCGTACTAATTCTATATTCTATTGATGAGGGTATATACTTGATGATAGACGGAGGGTGGTTAGATTTTTGGTGGATGTATAAAAGGTTTGTGTTTGGTTTTTTGTATGGTTGGTGTATATTTTTCTCTAGATCCAAAGTTACATCGAGGAAATCTACTTTTTTTTATCTTAGCTTTAACTGTTACTTTTAAATTTATATTTTTAATTTCCTTGTGTATCATTTTTCTAACCCTTTCTATTTTGAAGTTTGTGGTATTTCTTATTACTATAAGTCCGTCATTTCTATAAAATCCAATGTCTTTAGTGTTTAGTTCCTTATAGGCTGTGAGATTATATAATATTAATAATCCTACCAGATTTGAAGATTCTGCAGAATCCATCGAACCCATCGTAATATCAAAATTGTCCTCGTTGGAATTGATTTTTTTCCACTGCTCTTCTTTGTGGATGAGCACAGATGTCTTGACACTCATTATTATTGTTTTCTCCTCCTCCGTTATATCCGAGTAAAGGGTGGCGAATTCCAGAGCCGTAACAAATAGTTTCTTTGATATCGATGGATAGTATTTTTCGATATCAAATTAGATAAAAGAGCAGTTGCTCTTTTCTTTTATATTATAGAACCACCCGGTTACGTCTCTGGTGTCTTTCCATAATTTCAATTCCAGCGAATCCTTGATTTTTTCGTTGATTCTTTCTAATATTTTCTTGCTAAGTTTTTCTATTTCTGCTCTGGTTGGATTTATCATCCTAGTGGTGGGATTCATATTAAAGTTTTCTTTATGGTCCTTTACTGTTATGTAGCACTCCCTTGTGTTAAGTTTTGCTACTCTGTCGCTAATTTTTAATCTATCTGTGATTCTTTTGCTATCTGTATTAATCTTATCTACTAAGTCCACTTTATTCTTATCAACTTTTTTATAGTTCTTTGTTAGGTTTTTTCTGATTAGCATGTTGTATTTTTCCGGCGTTATTTTATAAAAATTAGCCGTTTTATTTATATATATATATATATATATATATATATATATATAATTAAAATAAATTTTCAATATTCAAAATTGTTGAATGAACATTTCAACATGAAATCCCTAAGAGAGATTTCCCATCTCCTCAGCAACCGTAATATTTCAAAATGGAAATAAAAATAAGAATAAAAAGAGAGATTAAAAAATAAAAAGAAAAAAGAAATAAAAAATAAGATAAAAAATGACGGTTAAGATTTGAGAAATTTACGTTACAAAAAATTTCGGAAGTAAATCATGTCTAATTTTAGATTTTAACTTTTAGAGTTGTAGTGAAGAAATGGAAAATTTGGTTTCGTCTAGCTTTATTCATCTAGCGTATATATATATATATATATATAATGTTTTTCAGGTGTTAGTTCATCTTGGACTTTTTGAAAAAAGTCCAAGATGTGGAACTAACACCTCAAGAATCTTGTAATCTCAAAACTCCAACAGCAAATGGCTGATTTTGTTGAGCTGAATGCATGTCTGAAGCTTGATTATCAAATTGATTATATGACATGCATCTAAGGGCTCATATATATATATATATATATATATATATATATATATATATATATACACTACCGGCCATAATTATTAATTAGACCAACCCAGTGTTTTAAAAAGATTATCTATTTCATACTATTTTTTTAGTATTTATTGCCAAGTGAATAATTGTAAATGAAAATAGAATGGTTCTTTTGTTAATATTGCACAATAACATGTGCATCAAATGAATTTATAAATATTTAATAATTTCCTATATTGCAGCTTCATCAATGAAAGAATTAAGAACATTTAGGGTGATTCGGACGAGTTCATCTTTGCTTCCTTGCCTTGTAAAATTTTGCAAAGTAATAATAACAAAAGAACCATTCTATTTTCATTTGGCAATACATACTAATAATCGTATGAAATACATCATTTCCTAAATATAAAAAAAAATGCCGTGGCCTAATAATTATGGCCGGTAGTGTAAATCATTTCATTTAAAAAAACTGGGGTGGCCTAATAATTATTGCCGGTAGTGCATATATCGTTAATGTGGAGAAGTTTGTCATTTAAGTGAGCATAGATATGCCAACCTCGAAGTTTTGCGAAGGCGCCATTGTGATGTCCGCATTCCTCAGGGCTTTTTTTCTTCATATATACAGTTTTCATCATACATATTTTTTCTTCATCATATATATATATAATTTTGGCAGACACGTTATTTCATGGTAAATGGACCTATTTCAGGCGAACCATCATCAGCTTCCATCTTTATTTTTTATTATGGTGATGGTTTGCCTGAAATAGGCCTATACTTCCGATTTATCATGAAATAACGTGTCTGCCAAACGTTTTTGTTATATTTGCTCTATATGTATTTATATTCATATATAATTAGAGCTCTCTTAGAAAGTTATCTTACCACTGTTTGTACAGGTTACTCCTTTGGATTCCTCTATATCTACACGGCATGCTTATATATATATATATATATATATATATATATATAGCATAATGATGATCCACGTATACTGTCTTAATATGTATAGGAAAAACTACTAAAAAGTTGTAAGTTTAAAAATATATTTTTTGAGAGTATTTATTTATTTCTACTATCATATATATATATATTTGATATTTCAGACCGGCCTCGGGCTTTCATCAGAAACAAATGATTTTAAAATTTAAACTAGGAGCGTTCGTCGAGAGGAGCATCTGTCGCCAGATGTTTACATCACGTGACATGGAAAGCGATAGAGTTTTTGGCTATTTTTAAACGTAAACCTAACTTATAATACAGGCCGGTCTGAAATATCAAATATTATATATATATATATATATATATATATATATATAATAGAAATAAATAAATGCTTGCAAAAAATACATTTTTAACTTACAACTTTTTAGTAGTTTTTCCTATACATATTAAGACAGTATACGTGGATTATCATCATGATATATATATATATATATATATATATATATATATATATATATATATATATATTATACCACGTTAACTAAAAATAACACCCATACACTTAGTCTAATAAACTTTATTTAAAATATAAAACAATACTGAAGAAAACTTACAAAAGAAAGTAAATTAATTAAATAAATAAATAATTAAAAAAGAAAATACATTAATTAATGAAGCAAAAATTTAGACTTTAAGTAATCTAAAACCTTTGGCTTTGTAGATTTTACGCGTGATCACTTTAAATTAGTCTTTGTGACACAAGTGAGAGCTTCAATAACATCAGCTAGTATACGGTTTATAGCTCGTTTTGTTTTGATAAACTTCCAATTGTATAATTTTATTCGATTTGATTGCTACTAAGTTTTTACTTCGCTGGACCGGATTTTGGCAAATGGCTAATAAGTATTTTCGATAATTTTGATTTCAAATGTTTCTTATGCTCAGTCCATCGACTGAGCAGATTTGAGACCTGCTTGGAAATTATATAATACAGCAGACACGCTCCCACCTTCTGCTTAGAAACTATTTTTAATATTCTTGTTGTGTCGACGCAAAATTTGCCTGATATTAGTGCATCTTTTTGTTTTTACAACCCACCACTATTACAAACAAACATCAATAAAACCGAAGATAAAATCTTAAGATTTAAAGTGATTGCTAATTAGTGTACACGAATCTTTTTCTTGATAATTTTAGGTCTGAAGTCTGCCCGGAACTTTATAGCTATTTTATGGTAAAGCCGCTTCCATACAAGAAACATTAGACATTCCCTGACCGAAAAAATAACCTACCCATCGGCTGAAAAATATTTTAAAAAAATATACCCTAAGAACCCTAAAATGTGTGTTGTGGTAGTGTGGATATCGGCTCGGAACGAGAAATCGGGGAGCCAAGTTCGAGTTCCAGTTGAATTCGTTACATTCACTTACACACAAATACCCTTGGGAAAGGTATTAATCCCTCTCTTCTCCCTTCAGCTATAGATTAAATAGCAGGGCAGATTGGGTTCTATAGCCTTGGCTGGCAACCAATCAGCCGCAGAAAGTAATGGCAAACTTCTGTGGGAAAATCATTTGCCATGTCAGTGATGTCTCTTTCAAGACATGATCGCCCAAGCGTGTATCACCTATGGCGCTTAACTGACTGACTGAATATAATAGTTGGAAACATAATTAAAACTTCTACTGGACATAAAGTGGGGAATCAGTTTTCTTTTGTTATGAAGTAATAAACTGATCCCCCACTAATTATACTTAATATAAAAATGTAATATAATCTATCTCTTCTCCCTCCAGGTATGAGTTAAATGGCAGGACACATTGGGTTCTATAGCCTTGGCTGGCAACCAATCTACCGCAGAAAGCAATGGTAACCTACTGCGGGATAATCTTCTGCCCAGTCAGTCATGTCTCTTTCGAGACATGATCGCCTAAGCGTGTATCACGTATGGCACTTAACTGACTGACTGAATAGTTGGAATCATGATTAAGGCTTCTACTGGGCAGAAAGTGGGGGATCGGTTTTCTATTCTTATAAAGTAATAAACTGACCCCCAACTAATTACTACTTAATAATATAATACTTCACTTCCCCCTCTGGCTATGAGTTAAATAACAGGTCTTTCGAAGCATAATCGCCCAAAGCTTGTACTTCGTGTTGCACTGAACTGACCGATTGCAAGTACATCTTGTCGTATATTGTCTAGAAACAGCAGATCCCATGGCGTACAATCTATTTTTGTTTTTCGCCCGAGAATGCCAGAGAATGTTCAGAATAGTTAACGAAATATTAAATAATTGGTATGTATAATTTTGGCAGTGTCAGGTCCGAACAGATCAACCAATCCAAAATAGATGGGCCGTAGAAGCAAAGATAAGACAAGCTGAGCCAAATTCAAGCTGATATTACCAATACTTCAAAGCCGTTACGTAACACTGTGTGCCAAACTGGATTAGATTAAAATAGATTTCCATATGGCGGAGTGTCTGGAAGGAAACCTCTGCCCACAAAAGACCAGACTTATTTTTTTTTAAAATGATAAGAAATAAGAAGCAACGACGCCGATAATAGTTCTTACTCGTGAAGATTCGCCGTCTAGCAGAAAATGTACCATAAATGGCAAGTGATAGTCAACTGTAAAAATATACGCTTTGTACATATATATGTGTGTTGTGGTTCCTACCTACCTGTACCTGTTTAGGCATTCACCCCGGTCGGGTTGAGCCGTTTTCCTCCCAAGCGATGGAGAAAGATTCGTTTAAGGGCAGGGTCCTAAGTCCTACCCTGCATAGACCTCAGGCATTTTAATTATCCCGCGACAGGTTGCCCATAACTGCTGCAGACTTGTTGCCAGCCATAGCTATAGAGCCCAATCAGTCCTGTTATCGGCTCGGCTCGGAAAGAAAAATCGGAGAGCCGAGTTCGAATTCCAGTTGAATGCCTTGCATTCACTTACTCGCTAATACACTTGGGAAAGGTATTAATCCGTATCTTCCCTCCAGTTATGGGTTAAATAATTGGACAGATTGTCTGTCTGACAACCAGTTTACTGCAGAAAACAATGGCAACCTACTTCGGGATAATCTAAACTGACACTTAACTGATTGACTGACATTTACATAACCCGAAACAAAGATGAAAGCGGGTAACTGCATATGGGTCCATATCGAACTAAGTCAATTATTTTAAGTTCGCATAGAACAACTTTGATCCATTAATTTCGATTAGCCTCTTCATATCTATCTATCTTAATCTGTTCATATCTATCTATCTATCTATCTATCTATCTATCTATCTATCTATCTATCTATCTTAATCTGTTCATATCTATCTATCTATCTATCTATCTATCTATCTTAATCTGTTCTATATCTATCTATCTATCTATCTATCTATCTATCTATCTATCTATCTTAATCTGTTCATATCTATCTATCTATCTATCTATCTATCTATCTATCTATCTATCTATCTTAATCTGTTCATATCTATCTATCTATCTATCTATCTATCTTAATCTGTTCATATCTATCTATCTATCTATCTATCTATCTTAATCTGTTCATATCTATCTATCTATCTATCTATCTATCTATCTATCTATCTATCTATCTATCTATCTATCTTAATACTGTTCATATCTATCTATCTATCTATCTATCTATCTATCTATCTATCTATTTATCTATCTATCTCAGTCTGTTCATATCTATATATCTATCTGGTACTAGAAACACCTATCTACACAAGTGATTAAATTGTCTATCTATTATTAAGTTTTCACCCAATATAAGGTTGATCGTAAAATAATTTGAAAGATCGCCATTTTTCGTCCTTGCCATCGGTAACTGTGACTTAGGCTCGACGGAATCAAATCATCATTCGCCCCTTTGTATGTCTTTTCGCATCGCCGAGTGCAAATACGCTGACGACAGTTGCATTTCAGTCACGGTTGAAAGTTTGGCGCATTGACTGAATATAATTGGAAATATCATTAAAACTTCTACTGGGCATAAAATGGGGGATCGGTTTTCTATTGTTATGAAGTAATAAACTGATCTCCCATCAATTATATATACTTAATATAATAATGCAACATAATCTATCTCTTCTCCTTCCAGGTATGCGTTAAATGGCAGGATAGATTGGATTCTATAACCTTGGTTGGCAACAAGTCTACCACAGAAAGCAATGGCAACCTACTGCGGGATAATCTTCTGCCCAGTCAATCATGTCTCGAAAGAGACATGATCGCCCAAGAAGTGTATCACGTATGGCCCCTAACTGACTGACTGAATATAATAGTTGGAAACATAATTAAAACTTCTACTGGACATAAAGTGGGGGATCGGTTTTCAATTGTTATGAAATAATAAACTTATCCTCCACTAACTAATATTTCATAACAGTTTAATTGAATTTTCTGTACTTATTTCAGCGTCTGACTGGTACGTTCTTCAACCCTCCTCGTAATGAAATTATGCAATATCAATATTTCTCCGTTAAATTAGTTCATTTAAAATCTCTATTGTTGCTGTTTCGATCGCCAAATTTCGACCAGTGCGCTCTCCAACACTCTTCATATTACCGTACTTAATGTAGTATCTTTAATTACTTGAACTGGAATCTTCATTATCATTCTATCGATTTTTATTCTGTTCATGTCTATCTTCATGTAGGATCACCGAAGTTAAGCCACGTTGAGGTTGGTCACTACCGCTTGGGAATTCCAGGCGCTGTAAGTTTGGATTTGCAGTTGGTGTAATGGATAATGGTTCGGAACTGTTAATTCAAGTGCGGAGTTTCATTTCCAGTTGGGTTCATTATGTTCGCTTACGCGCAAATACCTTTTGAAAATGTATAAATCCACTTCTTCTGTTCCCAGTTATGGGTTAATTAGTAAGACTTGTATCACTAAATCGTTATTATCTCAGTTAAATATAATCGTTTCGCTTCATGTCACTGGAAAACGTGAGCCCAAAAACGCGCATTAGCCACACTGATGGCAGGAAAATTGGTGATTAACTAAAATCAGATTTAGTAATTATGAAGTGAGAAGTCACTTTTCATTTACATCTAAGGTGTCAATAGATCCCTCACTTTTGCCACTGAGCTTTCAAATGTAGCTCCCTTGTAAGCTATATCACATTCTCCTCCAATGACCAAAGTTAAGCAACGTTGAAACTTGTCAGTGCCTAGTTGGGTGACTATTAAAGAATAACAGGCGCTGTAAGCTTGGATGTGCGGGTGGTGTAATGACTGAATGAGAAATAAGAGAGTCAAGTTCAAATTCTTGTCAGATTCTTTATGTTCACTTACGCACAAATACACTTGGAAAAGATATCAAGCCTCCGCTTCTCCTCCCAGTTATGGATTAAACAGTAAGATTTGTCTCAGAAAATCATGGTAATCTCCAAAAAATTCTCATAATCCCAAAATTTTTCAGCCTTAAATAACCTCAAGTAAATTATTCACCTCTTAAAGATAAATTCTTCTAATCATAATTGAACTCAAAAAGGTTGATAAGCCGTAAAAAACAAATCTTAAATGAACTCAAAAAGGTTGATAAGCTGTAAAAAACAAATCAATCATATATTTTTAGCTCAAATAATTACAGCTGATTCAGGCATTCCTTTTTGGAGATCAATAATATTATATAAACAAACAAGTGTATATTAAGAGGGGTATCATTTTTTTTTTCTTTTACAACCAAATCTAAAATAGGCCAACCACATTTGCCACTCGGTTTTCCATTGTCGTGGGAGATCACTTTTTCTTTACTGCAAGAACGTCAGTAGATCCCCCACTTATTGCCACTCATGACTTCTAACCCTGATAATATATACTCAATATTTGATTAATGAGTGAATATTAAGTGAGGGATCAATTTTCATTTCCGGCTAAGACGTCAATTAGGTCTTCACTTTTTGCTACCAGGCTTTGAAATGTAATGCAATTCATTACTTGTAGTTCAGTCTGGCAACCTTGCCAGGAAATAAATAATATTTCACTAACAAACAAGTAGATATTTACTGATTGGGTCATGTTTTTATTTATTACTAAGTCATAAATAGACTCCCCAACACACACAACTTCTGTCCAAAACATTTCCAAATGTTGTACAATTCCTGATTTGTAATCCTATATTCTAACCCTGCTAATATATCATCAATAATTTATTAATGGGTGAATTTTGAGTGAGAGCTCACTTTTGTAAAGAAGTCAATAGATTCCCCCACTTATTGCCACCCAGCTTTCAAATTTAGCTTAGTTCATTACTTGTAGGTTGGTCTGGCAACCCTGCTTAGAGATCAGTAATATTTTATTAACAAGACTGTGAACATTTTGTGGAGGAACACTTTTCATTTATAATCAACTAATAAACAAATCACTGTTTATTTTTTTAAATTTTTCCACATTATAATCTATCAGTCAGTTAAGTACCATACGTGATATACGCTTTTGATCACTGGCTGACTAGGCAGAAGATTTCCCCGCAGTAAGTTGCCATTCTTTCTGCGTGTGACCGGTTGCCAACCAAGGCTACGGAACTCAATCTGTCCCGAAGGGAGAAGAGATGAATTAATACATTTCCCAACGGTATTTGTGCGTAAGTGAATGCAATGAATTCGACTGAAATTTGAACTCGGATTTTCGATTTCTCATTCCAAGATGTTTCTGAATTCTTGAAAACAGTCGTGTGGGCAGTGTTGGCCAACTTTGCGCTTTTTTTTTTGAAAAACCCGGCAAAGCTAAAATCTGAATTATGGAAATTGTAACTGTCAGCTTATTTGAAAAAAAAAAAAAAAAGAGCTGATCTGGATTAATGATGAAAAAATGTCTCAGGGGTGCGGGACTTTTAAACATCGTCCAATTCACTGCATGTGTGTGAGAACTTTGCTTCCGTCTCTCGTTTTGAAAAGAGTCCTGGGAATTTTTACATAGCATTCCTCACCTCTCTATAATAGCGTATTCTTAGCATGGTTTCTGGTACATGATGACGGATGTACACTTAAGACCATTTATGGTGATATCTGTCAGTAAAATTTCCCGTTGCTCTGAACGGCCTCACCCCGTCGTCTTTGTCTTTCGTCGTTTGCTATTTGCTTCTTGTTTATTGCCATCTCAGGCATCACATAATTTTTTTTCCCTTGAAATTTTGGTTTCTCCTTTCAAACTCTTCTTGTTTCTTGAATCTCTACAAATTTTATTTCGGACATTTTTCCCTCCATTTTATCGTTATTTTCACGGGAATCAGATGTTCTTTACTTACACATTTTTTTAAACAAGGTTTTTATTTGAATTTTGACTATTTCCTTTTTTCTATGCAACGTATCTTATTCTTCATTTTTCCTTGTAAAATCTTTTCTTCTTTTTTATTTTCTTTCTTTTTTGCATAACTCCTTTTCTTTCTTTCAAAATATTGTATTTTTCATTTAGTGCCTTTTATATTATTTTATTTTTGCTTTGTTTTTAACATGACTCTTTTTCTTTTTGAAAAAAAATTCTCATTTTCTTTTTTGTTTGGCCTTTTTTCCTTCATTCTTCATTTCTTTCCCATATGACACATTTTTTTTAGCTTTTCTGTTTTTCATTATTTAATATTTTCTTTCCTTCTTTGTCTTAACATAGTAACAATTTCTGTATAAATCTTTACTATGTTTTTATTTATAAGAGTCCTTCTTTCTTTCTTTCTTTTTTTCAACATTATTTTTCTTTAATCTTTCTCATTTTTTACTTTTATCTTATTCATTCATTCATTCATTCATTCATTTCTTTTCCATATGGCCGTTTTTTTCGTATTTTGCTTTTTTCAATTATTCAACCATTTCTTTCTTTCTTTCTTTCTTTTTTTCTTTCTTTCTTTCTTTCTTTCTTTTTTCTTTCTTTCTTTCTTTCTCCGTACGATTTTTTTTCTTTTTCATTATTTAATTTTTTCTTTCATTCTATTTTTTGTATAACTCTACATATTTTTTCACTTTTGTGGTTCTTTCTTTCTTTCTTTCTTTCTTTCTTTCTTTCTTTCTGTCTGTCTGTTTCTGCTTGTTTCTTTCATTACAATAATAATTTTATTTAATTTTTCTCATTGTTTTAACTTTTATCTTATTCATTCATTCATTAATTCATTCATTCATTTATTCATTCATTCATTTATTCATTCATTTTTTTCCGTATGGCCGTTTTTTTTTCGTATTTTGCTTGTTTCTATTATTCAACCATTTCTTTCTTTCTTTCTTTCTTTCTTTCTTTGATTGTTTCTTTCTTTCTCCGTACGATTTTTTCTTTTTCATTATTTAATTTTTTCTTTCATTCTTTTCTTTTTTTCTATATAACTCGTTACTTTTTTCACTTCTTTCTTTCTTTCTTTCTTTCTTTCTTCTCATTTGTTACTCTTTGTTTCTCATTAGTTTATTCTTTTTATTCATTCTTTTCTATAATCTATCCCTCTTTAATCCTTTCTTTTTCTCCTTTTCCTCTTTACATACTTTCTTCTTCATAATCCAATTATTTATTTTAATCTCGCAAACCTACTTCCACACTTGTCTTGCCCATTTCATTCTTCCTTCCTTTCAACGTATTTAGCAAAAAAAAAAAAAAAAAAAAAAGAAAAGAAAAAAAAAAGCTGACCCTGCAGTCCTAATTATTAACTAAATGTACACTCAACCCTGAGTTCATCTTTCCCTTGAGACAAGACCACATAAAATGCGTTACATTCCTTCGTAAGGATTTGTCTCGATAATGGATAAGAAACAGTGTTTGTTTGAAGCAGAGTTGTCAGTGATGACAGCATTTGTAACATCCTAGATAAACCTATAAACATGATAGTTCGCTTGTGCCAAGGATTTACAGAGCTATTGCCTAGCATAAGCTGCTCTTTGTAAATTTCAATGCGTCTAAG
The DNA here is from genome assembly GCA_037127315.1 of Ascarosepion bandense. Taxonomy (NCBI): domain Eukaryota; kingdom Metazoa; phylum Mollusca; class Cephalopoda; order Sepiida; family Sepiidae; genus Ascarosepion; species Ascarosepion bandense. The sequence continues at coordinate 3,317,173 of JBBBDQ010000708.1, forward strand.
ACGAAGCTGCTGTCTGTCAATCATTACAGGCAACCTCACCTGCCTCCCATAAGCACGGACAAAGCGAGTCTCCCTTAGAGAAATATACTTCGCCTCCTAGGCCTTACCCCCTCGTCAGGTCTCAAGTGGAACCATTACATTGAATCACTGTGTCAGGCCAGGATGTTTTTTCCGGCTGAATCCATTCTGCATATATACAAATCAACCATCCGTCCGTGCATGGAGTCAGTTAAGTGCCATACGTGATACACGCTTGGGCGATCATGTCTCGAAAGACACATGACTGACTGGGTAGAAGATTATCCCGCAGTAGGTTGCCATTGCTTACTGCGGTAGACTGGTTGTCGACCAAGGCTATAGAACCCAATCTGTCCTGCTATTTAACCCATAACTGGAAGGAAGAGACGGATTAATACCTTTCCCAAGGGTATTTGCGCGTAAGTGAATGCAATGAATTCGGCTGGAATTCGAACTCGGCTCCCCGATTTCTCGTTCCGTGTCGATATCCAATGCACCACAACGCACATACTGCTGTCATATATGGTCAGGCGCCCCTGCTGTTCATCTCAGTGTTCTCGACAGGCTCAAAAGGAGAATTAGTAATGTGATAGGTACCGACTTGGCTGATCGATTCCAGCCACTTTCTCACCGATGGTATGTGGCTTCCTTCTGTCTATTCTATAAATACTTTCATGGCTTCTGCTCCGATGAATTTAAGTCACTGGTGCCCCTGCCACAGGAGTTTACTCGTGCAACTAGGATGGCAATTGGGTCCCACCCATTCACAGTTAGATCAACCAAATGCAGTCAACAATTCTACTCCACCAGCTTCTTTTCTCGCACTTTCCGCCTGTGAAACTCTCTTCCATATTCTTGCTTTCCTGAGAGCTACAACCTCCAGGAATTTAAATTCAATGAAATACTCATCTCTTAACCACTTGACTACATCACCCCGTGTATCTTGTTCTTTTTCTCTCTCTCTATCTTTGCAACTGTTATCACACCTGTATTCCCGTCCTTCTGTTGCTCCTTTCTCTGACACCCTCTGTAACTGGTTCATCTTTCTCTTTACTCTCCTATCTAATCTTTTACTCGTGTGTAGCCCCATGTACATCAGTGGCGTTACCGCCTTGCATGAGGTGAAACAATTAAAAAAAAATAACTTCAGGAACCAACAATACCATAATGAAAAATTATTGTGAACTATTCTACGTGTGAGAGGCAAACAGGAGGATTTTCAAGAAAAGAGTTTAATTAAATGAGGCAGTAATTAATTGTTCAAAGTAATTATCAGTTAATTCTAATTACTTAGCAGAGATCCGTGCAAGAGGCATTGCTAATATTTCAATTATCAAGCAGACGTTGCTTGTTTTGAAAGAATGTTTTAGCACAAGACTGATCGCGCAAGGCATATTAACAAAGTGATAATTAAAGCTTAAGACGGTTTACCCAATCCTTCACAAGAGTGAGTTGTGACACAAGGTCAGTTTTTAAAGTGGGGACCACGAGCGCAGACGCTCGGTTCAAAGTTCAAATATTACCCAGTACCATTGACACAGCAATGGTTAGCAAGCTTGTCTCGCTTCATTGTGTGTGAATACCGAGTTCGATCCTCATTCGAGACCACATGCTTTCGGCTTTGTGCCATATCGACGCTGCGCTTAGAAAATTATCATCTGCGTTGAACATGTGATGTTGAATTTAAAGCTTCATTCAAGTAGTCCACTCGGGATAACATTATGGTTAATTCAGTAAGATATGCTTTGATTGCAGACCCGAATATTAACCTTATGACTTTAATTTGGGGTTATATGAAGAATTAAGAATTGACATAAATTAAAAAGCGAAAAAAGGAGGAATTAAAAATAGCATTAAGACATAGATAGACATTGATAGGCACTACAATTTAATCTCATCTCGAACAAAAATCTGCCAAGGCTCACAATGTAAACCTCGTTGCCTAGCTTGAAAAGGACCTCCAATCCGTGGTGAACTGGGGTAAGAAATGGCTCGTAAATTTTAATGCTTCCAAAACGAAGCTGCTATCTATTAACCATCACATATATATCAGCATGCAGTGTGGGTATAAAAAAATCCAAAGGAGTATCCTGTACATACAGTGGTAGGATAACTCTCTAAGAGAGCTCTGAATATATATGTATATAAATACATATAGAGCAAATATAAGAAAAATTAAGGCAAGTGGGAAGTGTTATAACAGAAAACGGAAAGTGCGACACAGGCGAATTGGCATGGCGAAAGAGGCATTCCAGAAGTTGAGTAAAGTATTAAGAAACAGGACAATTTCGCTAGAAACAAAGAAGAGAGATTGATATGTGATGTCGGTTCTTCAATATGGCAGTGAATGTTGGACAATACCATCAAAGATAAAGGATTTTACACGAATGAGATTCACAAAGACCTCTCTGTCTCTGTCTCTGTCTCTCTCTCACCTAATCCACTTCCTTTACGTTTCAAATCTACGGGTTTGCAATCCAACTGTCAGACTGAATGTATCTTCGAACTTTTGTTGACATCCGCCGCTACGCGTGTCGTCTGATTATATGTTGCGTATATATATGTTTATGTATGAATATGTGTGTCATCTGATTATATGTTGCGTATATATATGCTTATGTATGAATATGTGTGTCCTCTGATTATATGTTGCGTATATATATGCTTATGTATGAATATGTGTGTGCGTTTGCCGAACTGATGTATTTTTTCTTAAATTTTCTCTTTTAAGGAAGCGACCGTTAGTTTTATTCATTTTTTTTTAGGTCATTGTGAATCTCATTCGTGAAATAACCTGTCTGCCTTAATTTTTCTTATATATATATATATACACTCCCACACCCTGATTGAGCACTCTGAAAGAATGGCGTAGCTTTTTAGCGTATGATACATCATACGCTAAAAGACTGACTCCTTCTACCGAGCGCCCATAGCTCAGAGGTAGAATCGCCGATTCGGTCGGGTTTCAATCCTGGGTAAAAAGCAATCGGATGTCTAACCGTGCTGATGAGCTGTGTTACAGCGAAACAAATTTGTCTCCGGATGACTATATATATATATATATATATATATATATATATATATATATACATATATATATATATATATATTTAAATATTTGCAATGAATTAGAACACTCTCAGCTATTGGGCGTGTATAATGATAATATACACGCTAAAAAGTCTGACTCCTTCTCCCGAGCGCCCATAGCTCAGAGGTAGAATCACCGACTGACGCCAATTCGGTCGGGTTTCAATCCTGGGTAAAAAGCAATCGTATATCTAACCGTACTGATGAGCTGTGATACAGCAAAACAGATCTGTCTACGGATGACTACGCTCTCACACTCTGATTGAGCACTCTGGAAGAATGGTAGACTTTGAAAAAGCAGTAGTTACTCTAGCATCTACGCATCGCTCATTCAGTAATGAATTAGAACACTCTGGCTACAGATACATCCTACGCTAAAAGTCTGTCTTCTTCTACCGAGCGCCCATAGCTCAGAGATAGAATCACCGACAGACGCCAATTCGATCGAGTTTCAGTCCTGGGTTTAAAGCAATCGGCTGTCTAAGCGTACTGATGAACTGTGATACAGCGAAACAGATCTGTCTTCGGATGACTATATATATTTATATATATGGTTCGATGAATCAAATGCCGCCAGATTATATATATATATATATAGCACACATATATGTATTTAATTTATTTGTTTGAACATTATTTTTAATCGATACGTAGATTGTTAATTCCATTTCGTTAATCACCGGAATTTTCCGTAACATTATATGTTTACATTACGATGGATTTCAGATCAGAGATGATTATTTACGTAAAATCAAAAATTGAGCATAGAAAGGTTTGATTTAACTTCGTTTAGCACGTGAAATCATTCGTGGTCGAGTGGTGTAAGACGCACTCATTCAACTAGTGGCTTTCCCCTAGGTTATTAGGGGTCGTAATTTCGAATCCTGCCAACTGACATACATTTTCGGAACAACATTTTCTCATAAATAATCAGACCAGTATATATATATATATATATACTGTTTAATTAAAAACAAAATATCTATTCAAATACGAGTATCGACTAAAAATGTTCAAAAAAATCAATTAAATATGTCAATTTTATTATATTAATCTTCAGAACTTTCTGTAATATATATATATATATATATATATATATATATATATATATATATATATTTTTAATTTTTAAACGAGTTATTTCGCTACCTTGGTTTCTACTATGAGTGGTGTCTTCAGGCGATTTTTAATAACTAATTATTAAAATTATTAATTAGCTATTAAAAATTCTCCTGAAGACACCACTCATAGTAGAAACCAAGGTAGCGAAATAACGCGTTTAAAAATGAAAAATATTCAAAAGTTCTACAATATAATTGGATAGAACACTTTTTAATACTAATGTGTACTGGTCTAACCGTATTAGGACCAAAAACTAAGTATTAAACAATCAATATATATATATATATATATATATATATATATATATATATATATATATATATATTAACATTTATTGTCAAACTACGTTTGCACCACCTTGTATATATATATATATATATATATATATATATATACAAGGTGGGGCAAACGTAGTTTGACAATAAATGATAACATTTATTTTGAGTTGAAAATAGTAATATTTACAAGTACGCTTATTACATTGACAATTTAAATTTTATTATGTGCAATAATCGAAAAGCGTTTAAGTTTTATCAACGCAGTTTTGCTCAAACTTTTGTCCATTACAATTTACACAGCTTTGAAGTCAATTCCCCACGCTTTGACAAACATTTTTGCGTAAGTCTCTTTGTGTATTAATTTCATGAAATCCATCTCTAATGTGATTTTTCAAATGACCAACACTTCTTGGTTCTCGATGATAAATTTTGTCCTTGAGTACCCCCTCAAAAGAAGAAATTCATTGGGGTCAAGTCAGGTGAACGTGCTGGCCAGTCAATTGGCCCTCTTCGTCCAATCTATTTCTCAGGATATGTTTCATCAAGATTCTAAAGGACTGCTTTTGTGTAATGTGGAGGGACTCCATCTTGTTGGAAATAGAACCTATGCACAAATCTATTACCTACAGACCAGCTAATTTTTGACCAGCCTTTATCTCTCCTTTCTCTCTCTCTCTCTCTCTCTCTCTCTCTATATATATATATATATATATATATATATATATATATACATATATATATAAATATATATATATATGAAGAATTGTGATAAATAATATCTCAGTCTTTACTTTTATAGTTGTGTATCTTCTACTAGTGACAATGACCTTGGAGGAACCTGTATTGAAGTTTTGCAAAATTAAGTTTTATGACTCGCTAGTGACATAGTTTCATTGTATTCACTGACGCGCAAATACCCTTGGGAAAGGTATTAATCCGTCTCTTCCTTCCAGTTATGGGTTAAATAATAGGACAGATTGGGTTCTTTAGCATTGGCTGGCTACCAGTCTACCGCAGAAAGCAATGGCAACCTACTGCGGGATAATCTTCTGCCCACTCAGTCATATCTATTTCGAGACATATAGGCTCGGAACGAGAAACCGGGGAGCCGAGTTCGAAGTCCAGTTGAATCCATTGTATTCACTTACGCGCAAATACCCTTGGGAAAGGTATTAATCCGTCTCTTCCTTCCAGTTATGGATTAAATAGCAGGACAGATTGGGTTCTATAGCCTTGGTCGGCAACCAGTCTACCGCAGAACGCAATGGCAACCTACTGCGGGATAATCTTCTGCCCAGTCAGTCATGTCTCTTTCGAGACATGATCGCCCAAGAGTGTATCACGTAGTGACATAGCAAATTATAAAAAATACTTCTTCATTCGCCCACCGGTACATGAAGGCCTTAAGAATAAAAAGCAACTTACTCGAACAAAGTGTGCCAGCTCAGGGTTTTCTTTTGCAAAGCGAACCAAAGTAAATCCGGACCTTTCGACGCCGAGGTTTACCTCCGACCTGTTTGAAATAAAAAGACGGAAACAGATTAACGTGTTTGTTTTACTGGCGGACTGCAAAAAAAAAAAAAAAATTTACAAAAAAAAAAAAAATCAGCTCACAATGTGGTAGATAGAAAATTAATAATTAAAAGCAACTTTTACAAACTTCACATTTATGTCCAATGAATATCGAAATTCCTAGCACCTGACGAAGGCCTGAACGTACAACGGCCGAAACGTCGTACAAATGGCAACAAAGATGAGGACAATAGTGCGAATAATGTAAATTCTCAGTAATGTTTTTATTAATATAATTGTTCTACTGAGCGCCACTTTATGTTTTTCTTTGAATTTATGTGCAGTATTAGATTGCCGCTTTCTTCACTCTCATTTTACGCGCGTAGAACTCGCTCACGACTTTCCAGTCAACTGTGATATTCAAATATTGAAATGCAATAACAATCGTTATTTTCTCTCTTATTAATTACTGTTCTTTTATTGTTGTCTCTCCTTAATGATATTTTCTTCTTCTCATATTATAGTAAGTCCTATGCTAACAGTTTCTTCTCTCGCTTGTGGAACTCTCTTCCGGCTTCTTGCTTTCCTGTCATCTTTGATCCTGAAACATTTAAATGCAATATCAATCATTATTTTATGTTTTCTTGATTCCTGTTCTTTTATCATTCTCTCTCCTTAATGATATTTTTTTCTTCTCATATTATAGTAAGTCCTATGCTAACAGTTTCTTCTCTCGCTTGTGGAACTCTCTTCCAGCTTCTTGATTTCCAGTCATCTTTGATCCTGAAACATTTAAATGCAATATCAATCATTATTTTATATTTTCTTGATTCCTGTTCTTTTATTCTTCTCTCTCCCTAATAATGTTTTTTCCCTCATATTAATTCACAATGAGCAACGACTTGCATCTCAGGGAGTATATTGCCTTGCTTGAACTGAAATGATTAATATATTTATATGTCTGTGTGTGTGTGTGTGAGCGTGTGTGTGTGTGTGTGCGTGTGTGTGTGTGTGTGCGTATGTGTGTTTGTGCGTGTGTTTGTAGGACATATTAAAGAATCCGAAGGAGAAACAGACTTGATGAGATAGTTGCCACTTTGTATCATTATCTCTACACACATATACGCACGCACAGGCACGCAGGCACACACAAGCAAAAACACATGCGAGCACACACACATGCGCGCACACATGCGCGCACACATGCGCACACACACACACACACACACACACACACACATATATATATATATATATATATATATATATATATCATATCTCTCTATATATATGGAAATGATAAATGATTTTCACATTTCTTTAACGTACATTATAAATTTATTAACTAAATTCAGAAAAAATATTCGATTGTTATGTTCAATAATTAAATAATACATGGACTAAATAGAACTTAGTCTACAAAAATTTTGTTACTCTCCAAATAGGTCCCATCCTTTTAATGTGAAACCAATAAATTGCAAAGGCAAATTCTACTTCAACAGCTTCTTTACTCGCACTTCCCGCCTATGGAATTCCTTTCCATTTACTTGCTTCCATGACAGCTACAATCTCCAAGAATTTAAACGTACGTGTGTGTGTGTGTGTGTGTGTGTGTGTGTGTGTGAGATATACTAATTTAAGCGCAGTACTAGTTTTTTTGTGGTGCATTGGATATCAGCTCGGAACGAGAAATCGGGGAGCCGAGTTCGAATTCCAGCTGAATTCATTGCATTCACTTACGCACAAATACCCTTGGGAAAGGTATTAATCCGTCTATTCCTTCCAGTTATGGGTTAAATAGCAGGACAGACTGGGTTTTATAGCCTTGGTCGGCAACCAGTCTACCGCAAAAAGTAATGGCAACCTACTGCGGGGTAATCTTCTGCTCAGTCAGTCATATGTCTTTCGAGACATGATCGCCCAAGCGTGTATCACGTATGGCACTTAACTGACTGACTGACTAGATTGCGGGCAAGGTCCCATCATTTTACAGCTGAATTGGCTGAATATAATCCTTGCTAACAGTTTCACTCCTCGTACTTCTCACTTCCGGCTTCTCGCATTTTCCAGTCAACATTAATCTTCAAAACTTTAAATGCAATGTCAATCTTTATCTTCTGTCTTCTTGATTCCTCTTCTTTCATTGTTCTCGCTCCTCAATAATGCTTTTTTTCTTATTCTTTCATACTCAGGAACCATCTCGTGTCTTAGTGGCTTTATCGCCTTGCTTGGGATGAAATGATTATCAAGAATATTGCCCTGATTGTCATCAAAAACGCAACAACCTCACCTACCGCATCAGACCATTCCATCCTTCAACTAATTATTTAAATTATTACATTGTCTTATCATATTGCAATAACAGAATTGACTTCCAAATCGGATTGGGGAATGTACTTTTTTTACGTGCTCGTTCTGACTTTAGTCAGATGGGAGTCGCCCTCATTTTTTTTGGTGGGGGTGGTTAGTTAAGTATTTCTTAGCTGCGGTAAATTTGGATTTAGTTTCAGGTTAGTTGCTGTTTTTCAAAGCAGGCTATCTTTGTATTATATTTTCACCGTTCCTCCTCAAATTTTTATTCGCGTCTTCTACAGGTGGGGGGGCATCATAAATACCATTTTCTTCTTTCTGTTTTTATTGTAGCCTTGATAGAATTTCTACTTTGCAATGAGAAGCATGAAAATTAGTATCATTGGTATGGAACTTTCTGAACAAAAAGCAGAATACCATTCTCCTGCTGGCCATATCTAAACTTATTTATAAATGGAACTTTGTCTGTGTGTGTGTATGTGTGTGTGTGTGTGTGTGTGTGTGTGTGTGTGTGTGTGTGTGTGTGTATGTGTGTGTGTCCGTTACCTATAAACTCCAAAACGGCTGAACCGATTTTCTTGAAAATTTACACAGTTGTACTATAAGCGTCTACGAGTGTTCTTAGTTAGGTTGTGTGTGGAGGTACCCCCGATAAATATCGAAAATCGAAAACATCGGGTTATAGAAGGAGTAGTCCGATTTTAAACAAATTTGATACACTCATAGACAAAGACATATGAATCGATACTCAGAAGTTTCAAGGTTGCAGTTCTTACAATAGTGCAGAAAATTTGATATCGATAACAGGAAACTAAAATTTGATTTACATCCATTCATTTTTCTTTCAGTCTACGGTTTCGCTTTAACTGGAAACAACTATTGCTTTTTAGTCTTTCGTGCCAACGTCCAAAGAGTCTGAGCTCCAGGACCATGGATTAGTTTTGAAGCTTTCATTACACCCGAGCAACGCCGGGCTATACTGCTAGTTTCAAATAGAAACGGTAGGCATAAATAAATACAAGAAATTAAATGGAATGTCAGAAAGGGAACCTATATCTGTCCTGGAAAGAGCGATAACTGCAAATGGAGTTGAAAAAAAAAACTGTTTTCCTAAAATAGTTTTTAAGAGAAAGATTTTTTAACGCTAAACCCTAACCCTGCTGTTCGGTCAACGAATGCCAAATGTGTCCGTAAAGGGAAATTACTAATATTGCTCTCATAATTTGAAATCGGGATTAAGTTTATGACCCAACAGGCGTTCGAGGCAAGGAACCTATTTGATATTTTGAATATAGCTCTGTAGCAATCAAATCAGACGTAATAAATTTGAAGACTTGGTAAAATGTAATTTTATATATCGAGTTTATCATTTTGTAGGCATTTTACGGTACTAATAAAATTGTCATAACAACATGTGATACTCGTTAGATTCAAATCGGCAGCAACTGCCGCAGATTAAAAACGGTTAAATGCCGGAAAATTAGCAATTAATTTTGATATGTTATCATCCATTAGATATGGTCAGTATTATTTAAATTCATTCCGCCCAAATATGCCCTGGATTTCGTCTTCGAATTGGTATCAAGAATCGAAGCTGGATATCGATATATTCAGGTCCAATATTCTAACTCCATCATCTAATGTCCATAGATCAATTACGCCGGAATACATTTCTAGAATTCGAATACCAATAAATAACATTTCGTTTGAAAAAAGAAAAAAAGTATTGAACTGTTGGGTATTTACACTACTTATACATTGTTAGGTTTGTTGTTTTCATCTTTGTGGTCATATCCCACAAAGACACATGGCTCAGTGGATAAAAGTGTAGGTCGAATTCAGTGATTTAATCCAAAACGTCATGAGTTCAATACCTGGCTACAGAATCAGTCAGTTAAGTGCCATACGTGATACACGCTTGGGCGATCATGTCTCGAAAGACACATGACTGACTGGGCAGAATATTATCCCGCAGTATGTTGCCATTGCATTCTGTTGTGGACTGGTTGTGAGCCAAGGTTATAGAACCCAATCTGTCCTGCTATTTAACCCATAACTGGAAGGAAGAGACGGATTAATACCTTTCCCAAGGGTATTTGCGCGTAAGTGAATACAATGGATTCAGCTGGAATTCGAACTCGGCTCCCCGATTTCTCGTTCCGAGCCGATATCCACTGTACCACAACGCACACCCGGCTACAGAATAGGTGAACAACAACAACAACAACAACAACAACAACAAAAAAACAAAAAAATAAAAAAAAAACAACAACTTAGAGGGTTGATGTCTTTCCTTTACTTCTTTTTGAAAGGGATTTAAGTTTTTATAAGTCTATCTTTCTCCAATGCTTTGAGATAGACTCTGCAGAGAACAATTGTCTAGCATGGCACAATGAACCAAATTTCTTAGCACCATTACATATGTGGTTGTAATATTCAAAGCCTGGACGAATTGTAGACTTATAAATATGTGAGATAGATTCTGGAGAGATGCAACGAGTGACCTACAGAAGGTTAACCTTGCTGGTGAGAAGCAGAAAGGGGTTTGTCAGATTATTAATAGAGAGAAGCTTACCATTCGATCATGCATTGAATATTACTGTCAGATATAGTCTGGTATTTCTGTGATGGATTTAGTAGTTCTTGATAAAACCCAAAGAAGAATCTTATAGTACCTGGCCTAGCATTTCTGCTTCGGTCACTTTGCCACGCCCTAATCTAGCTTCCAGGTGAACCTTTTATACATTTTTATGGTAATTGTTATAATGAGCTTTACTCTTTGTTATCGAGACTGTTAGTGCAGTACTTGATTGGCAGCTAAGTCTCATCATTGTACTTTTGAAATTGCAAGGTGTAACCTTACGTTCTATACTAACAGTTTCTATACTGACAGTCTCTTCTCTTCCATCTTTATAATTGTTCCTCTTTTATTGTTCTCTCTCCTTAATTATATTTTCTTCTTCTCATATTATAGTAAGTCCTATGCTAACAGTTTCTTCTCTCACTTGTGGAACTCTTTTCCGGCTTCTTGCTTTCAAGTCATCTTTGATCCTGAAACATTTAAATACAGTATCAATCATTATTTTATGTTTTCTTGATTCCTGTTCTTTTATCATTCTCTCTCCCTAATTATATTTTCTTCTTCTCATATTATAGTAAGTCCTATGCTAACAGTTTCTTCTCTCGCTTGTGGAAATTTCTTTCGACTTCTTGCTTCCTTGTCAACATTGATCTTCAAAATTTAAATGCAATAACGATTGCTGTCTTTTGTCTTCTTAATTCCTGTTATTTCATTGTTCTCTCTCCTTAAATTTATTGAACAGATGAAGAGGCTCATCTCTTGTTCCTTGTTTAGGATGTGGTTTCCGGCTTTCCCCTTTCCATTCTTTTCACTCTTTTATTTATTTATTTATTTATTTCAATTGGAATAGATAGACTAAACTATCGCCCGGCTCACACTCCACCCACGTCTATTGAACAGGCGAAGAGGCTCATCCCTTGTTCCCTGTTTAGGATGTGGTTTCCGGCTTTCCCCTTTCCAATCTTTTCACTCTTACGTAGCCCCCTGCGCTTCAGTGGCGTTACCGCCTTGCTCGGAGTGATATGATTTTTAAAAAAATTATGTTTTCTTCTCATATTATTATAAATCCTATCCTACTAGTTTCTTCTCTCGCTTGTGGAACTCTCTTCCGGCTACTTGCTTCCCACTCAACTTTGATCTTTAAAAATGTAAGTGTAATGTCAATCGTTATCATCTGTCTTCTTAATTCCTGTTCTTTTATTGTTCTCTCTCCTTAATTATGTTTTCTTCTTCTCATATTATTATAAGTCCTATGCTAACAGTTTCTTCTCTCGCTTGTGAAACTCTCTTCCGGCTTCTTGCTTTTCACTCAACTTTGATCTTAAATAATTTAAATGCAATATCAATCATTATTTTCTGTCTTCTTAATTCCTGTTCTTTTATTGTTCTCTCTCCTTAATTATTTTTTCTTCTTCTCATATTATTATAAGTCCTATGCTAACAGTTTCTTCTCTCACTTGTGGAACTCTCTTCCGGCTTCTTGCTTTCCACTCAACTTTGATCTTCAAAAATTTCAATACAATATCAATCGTTATCTTCAATCCTCTTAATTCCGGTTATTTCATTTTTCTCTCCCTTTAATTATGTTTTTATTCCGTCTATATTTTTTAACACCCAGTGACCACATGCATTTTAGCAACTTTATTGGCTTGTGTGGAGCGAAATCTAAACTTATTTGTAAATGGAATTTGTCTGTGTGTGTGTGTGTGTGTGTGTGTGTCTGTGTGTGTGTGTGTGTGTGTCCGTTACCTATAGACTCCGAAACGACTGAACTGATTTTCTTGAAAATTTACACAGTTGTACTATAAGCGTCTGCGAGTCCTCTTAGCTAGGTTTTGTGTCGGGGTAAATCAGGTTATAGAAGGAGTGGTCCGATTTAATCAAATTTGATACACTCATAGACAAAGACATAAGGAACGATATTCAGAAGTTTCAAGGTTGCAATATATGCGGAAGTTTTTCTCGTCTGAATCTATCCTGCACATATATAAATCTACCATCCGCCCGTGTATTGAGTACTTCTGCCACATCTGGTCGGGTGCCCCTGCTGTTCTTCTCGGGGTTCTTGACAAAATACAACGGAGAATCTGTAATGTGATCGATACCGACTTGGTAGCCCGGCTGCAGTCTCTCTCTCACCGGTGTGACGTGGCTTCCCTGTACCTCTTCTATAAATACTTTCACGGCTTCTGCTCCGATGAACTTAGATCACTGGTGCCCCCTAGGTACGAATTTGCACGAGCTACTAGATTAGCAACTAGGTCCCACCCTTTTACAGTGAAAAAGATAAAATGTAACCGCAATTTCTACTCCAACAGCTTCTTTTCTCGCATTTCCCGACTGTGAAATTCCCTTTCACATGATTGCTTCCCCGACAGCTACAATCTCCAGGAGTTTAACTGTAAGGTCAATAGACACCTCCTAACACACTAACTCGCATCCATTCTCTTAAACACTCTTCCCATCTACATCCTTACCCGTCTATCATCCTCCTTCTGACATTTCCTATATCTAACCACTCTTTCTCATCACCTTCCCCTATGTAACCCCCTGTGCAATAGTGGCAGTGGAATTGCCTTGGTTGGGGTGAAATGATTAAAAAAATCCATCTTAAACATTTACAAATCTACCGTTCACCCAAACATTGAGTACTGCTGCCATATCTGGTCTGGTCCTCCTGCTATTCATCATGAGGTTTTTGATAAAACCTAAAAAAAAAAAAAAGGGTATGCAATATAATTGATCCTCACTTGGCATCTCGGCTTTTTCAAACCTTTCGTGGCAACTGCTCTGACGAGCTGTTTTCCCTGGATCTCCGACTACATTTTACTAGATTAGCATGTGACAAGATTGGCATTTAGGTCCCACCCGTTTGCTGTTGAAATAGCTAAGTGCAACCGTCACTTCTACGCCACAGTTTCTTTTCTCGCACTTTCTGCCTGTTTAATTCCTTTCTGTTACTTGCTTCCTTGATAAATACAATCTTTGAAATTTTAACTGCAACATCAATTCCCATCATGTATTTTCTTGAATCCTGTTCATCTTTTGTCCTTTTCTCGAACAAACTTATATTCAGTCTCATCTCTCACTTTCACACCTGGTAACATCATGCATACTTGTGGCATTCCTGCCTTTGTTGGGGTGGAATAAAAAAAATAAATGAAATATCAATTTTTTATCTTTCTTGGGGTGAAATAATTTTTTTTAAAAAAGTGTGTGAATGACTAATGTACAAGACATGGGCATTTCCACGTTGTATAATGTTTAACAAGCTTGTTTCATTCGATCAGTTACGACTGAATAGTAAGTTAGATCCTGACGAGGCGCTATCTTTGGGCCTTAGGAAACATTTAAGCCACGCCTAAAAAATCATCACCGTTAGAGTAGGGGACGTATATATGGTGTCTATATTTTATGTTTACCCGTGAACAACGATAAAAATATAAGAGATAGATATTAATACCGGCATATAATATTTTTTTTTAAAGGGTTCCCTGAGACATGGAACATATTTCAAGGGTTGCACAAGGGTAAAAAGGTTGAGAAACGCTACTCTAAATTCTGTTTTAGATTTTCCCTCAGCTTTTTTTTTTTTATAAGAGTTTCACCCCGAGCAAGGCATGTCACTGCCACTACTGCGCAGGGGGCTACATAGAGTGGAGAAAGGATGATTAAATATAGGAAATGTCAGAGGGTGGGTGATAGGCGGGTAAGGATACCGAGAATGAGGGTTGGGTAGATGAGAGTGTTCTGAGAATAATTGGGAGTTAGGGTGATAGGAGGTGTCTATTGACCCTACATTTAAACACCTGGAGATTGTAGCTGTCGGGAAAGCAGACTTGTGGAAGGGAGTTCCACAGGCGGGAAGCGCGAGAAAAGAAGCTGTTGGAGTAGAATTTACGGTTATATCTTATCTGTTTAACTGTAAAAGGGTGGGACCTAGTTGCTAATCTAGTATCTCATGTAAATTCGTGCTTAGGCGGCACCAGTGATCTAAGTTCATCGGAGCAGAAGCCATGAAGTACTTGTAGAAGAGGCACAGGGAAGCCACATCACGCCGGTGAGAGAGTGGTTGCAGCCGGTCTGCCAAGTCAGTATTAACCACGTTACAGATCCTCCTTTGTATTTTGTCAAGAAGCCCAAGGAGAGCAGCAGGGGCACCCGACCAGATATGGCAGCAATATTCAATACATGGGCGGATGGTAGATTTGTATATGTGCAGAATAGATTCAGGTGGGAAAAACTTCCGGGCCCTGCACAGAGAGCCAACTTTCATAGCAGCTGGAGATATTTTGCGAGACTGCCGAAGCTTCCATCTACAGCAACCACTTCGAAAAGGTATGGGGTTGTGAATACAGTACTTTTTGCAGAAAACTATTTCAATGGCTGCACAAGGTTAAAAAGGTTAAGAAACACTTCTCTACCTCGTAGGCTCGCTTTGGTCATGGAAACATGCAACACTCCGCCTTGTTTGTTGATCTGAGTCTAGAAAGCCCTCCACTCAGCTTGATGTGCCATTGTGGTGATACCGAGCAAAGAGAGGGACCGGATGTTTGCACTCTCAGGACCCGGCACCACGCATATGTTCCGGCAGAAAACCCAAAATTAATTAAATATCAAATTCCAGTTCGCGAGCATAAGCGAATTTTATTTATCATCCAATGGGAAGCCCAGAATTAAATACGGGTGTGAATTCCCAAATGACTTACTGGGACCCACAAAGACGAAATAAAAAGCCGACACAGAAAGCATCAAGAGAGTTGAGAAAGTGCGAGCATAATTAGTACGTCCCTTGACCTCGTCAAGCGATCCGCTATGCTCGCCTTTCCCTCTCACCTTCTTCTTCGCTGTCCTCTGAGCTACTTACCCGACTAAAGGAGCGGATAAATCAAAGACGTTCCTAACTGACAAACACTCTTACATTTATACGCACAAACTCTCTTTCGGCATTTTTGACTCTCTTTAACGTCCTTGGGACCAATCATAAAGACATTACTTTTTTTGTAAAAAAAACAACCTTAATTGATATATGTGTATATATAAAATGTTGTTTCTATACGCAATTTGATTTTCTTGTTTTATAACCCCTTTTATAACTTATAGTGGGCTATCTACTACTGAGGCCAAATTCAGTTAATCTGTTTCAACATACAATTACGTTTCACTAGAACGGATAACCCACTATACCTTCACCGTAGTGTATGCAAGCATAGCTATGGTGTCTTGTCTAGTCAATTATAACAGATGCCTCTTTTAAAAATCTGCCTGTCTTCTCACCTAAAAAGATTAGTAGGGGAACAGGTTTTAGTCACCAATGACCTGAGCAGATAATATTAGTCAACATGGTGTCAGTAGCAATCGTAGAGTGAACTGATATAAATACCGACGTACTCTCTATTGATTCCTAATTTCTAGCCATAGGTTCAGTGACATATATAGTTAAGGCGTCGCCTACTTAGAGAAGGGGTCTCAGGACGTGAAGTACGAGTCTCGTTGGAAGTTAACGTTTTATTACGATTTAATTCTACAGAGATCCGAAGGCGAATTGGCATGGCGAAGGAAGCATTCCAGAAGTTGAGTAAGGTATTAAGAAACAGGACAATTTCGCTAGAAACAAGGAAGAGAGTACTGGATTGCTACGTGATGTCAGTCCTTCAATAAGCCAGTGAATGTTGGACAATACCATCAAAGATAGAGGAAAAACTTGAAGTAACTGAAATGTGGGTCTACAGAAGGATGCTGCGGATATCATGGATCGAGCATGTGAGCAATGATGAGGTCTTGGAAATGATGCAAACGAAAACGAAATTAATACTGAGCATCAAGAAGAGACAGCTGAAGTTTCTGGGACACGCAATGAGGAAAGGGGGCTTGGAGAACCTGATACTAACAGGCCAGATAGAGGGAAAAAAGACAGAGGAAAGCAACGGATAACATATTTGAAGGAGCTAATCAGGTGGATGACATAACGAGGATTGCACGGTGCAACAGGAGAAGGCGTGCTCAGAGCCACCAGGGATAGGAAAACGTGGAAAGCCATGATCGCCTACGTCCTGAAAGGACAGGGCACATAGAAGAAGAAGAAGAAGAAGAAGAAGAAGAAGAATTCTACTTACATAAACGGTCGGGGCTTGTGATAAAATAGCACTAAGAGGAAGGAAGAAATTATCAGTCAAAAATTAAGAGGAATTTAAAAAAAGCCTATTTGCGTAGATTGCCCTTTGGACATGAATTAACGAAATAATAGGCATATAAGATGTCTTAGTATTGTTACAGAATGAAAACACCAGAACATGAATACAGCAGAGAGCTACAAGAGTTCTGAAGGGTCGATACGCCTCCCACACCCAGGCTAAAAGGCCGGCTAAAACCATACTCTCAAGTACGCCGAACCAATGTGCTACATTCGTTACTTCTACTTCCTTTTAGAATCCAAGCTGCTGCCATTCTCTCAAAATAAAAAAAAATACGAAAAAGCAAGGGCCATTTTTGTGAATTCCATTTTATGTATTCGAACACAGGCACAACAGAGGACGCAATGACGTAGGGTTAGCGAAAAAGTCTGGTTGAAAATAGTGCTAAAAAAATGAATGCTATCCACAATAAAGTATATTGACGTCGTTATGCCAAAAAATTAACAGGCTGATCTACGTAAAAAACAACTGATTGAAGTGTTGGTAGATTCAACAATAATAATTAATATAAATAAAATCTTGAACTGATTGAAGTGTTGGTTGAGTCAAGAATAATAATTAATATAAATGAAATCTTGAACTGATTGAAGTGTTGGTTGAGTGAAGAATAATAATTAATATAAATGAAATCTTGAACTGATTGAAGTGTTGGTTGAGTGAAGAATAATAATTAATATAAAGGAAATCTTGAACTGATTGAAGTGTTGGTAGATTCAAGAATAATAATTAATATAAATGAAATCTTGAACTGATTGAAGTGTTGGTTGAGTCAAGAATAATAATTAATATAAATGAAATCTTGAACTGATTGAAGTGTTGGTTGAGTGAAGAATAATAATTAATATAAATGAAATCTTGAACTGATTGAAGTGTTGGTAGATTCAAGAATAATAATTAATATAAATGAAATCTTACCCATAAGTAAAATGGTCGATGTGAAATGATTGACTCGCGTGAAAGTAGTGTCCGGGTGATTTGATGCTTTCAAACACGATTTGGTCGTAAATTTGAACCTGGAATAAAGAAATAATAATAATTATAAAGGCAATATGATTTAAAACGATTAAACTGTGTTAAAGTTAAAATGCTTTCCTCCGAATAAATTGGGGAAATGATTTTCTTTTCTGCCAATAAAGTAATCGATTTTATGATATTGATGCTAATATTTATTAAAATAAATTCAAGTTTAACAGTTTTTTTATTGATATGAATTCAAAGCCTTATTATTCATTCATCAAAAGATTTGGCATGGCTTGCTATGACCTCATAGAACCTTCCAGAGAAATCGTGTATTCTATTATAAAAGAACGATTCCTTGTATAAAATCTTGGAGGTACTTTTAAAATATCTTGAAACTGTTAGAAATGTCTGATGAAAGAGGAAATGCTGGTTAGAAGAAACAAAAATTAAAATTTTGTGGTGATAAGATATGGAGAATATGATGTCTTGACTTCCGGTCAAAAAAAAAAAAGACCCCGAAAACGTTTTTATCTTTTTTTTTTTTTCTTGAAAATGTCTATCTAGCCAACAGGCATAAATAGATAAATGGCTTTAATTAAAAACGAACAAAATATTTGGAAATGAGGAAGATAAGGAAGAACTTATATATATATGTATATTGAGAAGAAAACTCAATACATAATTTCTCAATATATTTGCTGTGGTTAATATCTATTTAGCTCTCTATTTCTATCTAAATAATTGTTTATGTATTTGTATATATACATACATATATATA
The DNA here is from genome assembly GCA_037127315.1 of Ascarosepion bandense. Classification (NCBI taxonomy): domain Eukaryota; kingdom Metazoa; phylum Mollusca; class Cephalopoda; order Sepiida; family Sepiidae; genus Ascarosepion; species Ascarosepion bandense. The sequence goes on from JBBBDQ010000708.1 coordinate 3,336,016, forward strand.
TATATATATATATATATATATATATATATATAAATGTATATAAAAACTAAGTATTAAACAATCAATCAATCAATCGATCAATCAATATATATATATATATATATATATATATATATATATTGATTCATTGATTGATTGATTGATTGATTGTTTAAAACTTAGTTTTTAGTCCTAATATGTTATTAAAATGTCTGAAGACACCACTCATGGTAGAAACCTGGGTAGCGAAATAACTCTTTTAATCATGGAATATATATATATATATATATATATATATATATATATATGTGTGTGTGTGTGTGTGTGTGTGTGTGTGTGTGTGCGTGTATATATATGTACATGTGTGTATGGTGTATATGTGAGTATATATGTATATATACTTATTTATATCTTAGGTGCAGGTGTATTTATATACTCATGTGTATGTATGTATATATATTTATGTAATTTTGTAAAATACTTAATCTATTTTAGCATTTCTTTCATATCAATTATCAATTACTTTATTGATACAATGAAATAACGTACGAAAATCTATGATCCACACTACATTAATGTTTATCTTTAGAATTCCCCAGAACAATTTTTTACTTAGGTATTTTCTTGTCTTTTTTGTCTATTCATACAATTGCTTTAAAATTTATAATATAATATAATATAATATAATTATATGGTTATGTCAATTTTTCATTGCTACATGGAAATTTCTACGTTTCGAGATTAATTCTCATCATCAGGCAATGCTGGTGTGGTTGTGCAGACGATTTACATTCAAATGACAAATACTTTCGGTTTACTGTGAATGTATATGGGTGTTTGTTTTTTGTGTGTTGCTAATCAGAATGGAGATTCACTTAGGGGTCTGACCCCGAGGAATTCCTGTGCTAACCAACTTTTTTCCTCTTCTTTTTTTTCTTTTTCCTTGACCCTATTCCCCTCTTGTCTGTTTTCCTTCGCATTTATCTGATCTTATCATAATCTCGAAACATAGAAATTTCCATGGAGCAATGTAAAATTGGCATAACCATATAATTATATTATATTAAGCTCTATAATACTCATTATATTGAGCACTGTTTATAATAAAATAAGTGCCAGAGCACTCAAAATATAAAACAAAACTCTTCCTCTTGGAGTTATATATATATATATATATATATATATATATATATATATATATATATATATATAGTGGGTATTCTAAGAAAAGTATTTTTTAAAATATAGAATGTAATGATTTGCGGTTCAGAACGATAAATCAGCGATTCAAATTACGACAATATTCGTTACATTCACAAATACCTTTTGAAAATATATGAATCTACATCCCCCGATTATAGGTTAAATAGCAGGGAAGACTTGATACTCTAGCTGTGGTTGATAACTAATGTAGGAGAAGGGTTACTCTGAATTCAAACTCGTCTACTTCTTTTTAAAGATAGTCATATGTAAAAAAGCAGATAATATATATGAAAAAAAAGTTAATTTAAAAAGCAATTGGTAACTCTACTGGAGAAATATTTTCTGGTATGCAGTTGACACGAACGGGCACTCGGCTTAAGGAAGATGGATAGATGGATCCTCATAAGTTTTACAAGCGCAGATTACGCTGGGGTCTATTAGAATGGAATAGAAATGATTCACAATAGCAGGAAGGCGAGATACAAACGGAAAGTGTCACGGGCATTTCCATTAAGCAGACGATAATGGTTTACGAGTCAAAACCTGTTAATATAAACTATCTTTAACGGAAGGCGTATTTAGATGTCATTATAAACTATTGCCTCCATATATATTTTCCATTAATATATATTCCATGCTGTTTGCCTAACTGCCAATATACACCATAAATTTATCAGACCAAACTTCTGTTTATGATAATTTCATCCCACATTTACTGAGAAATTTGAAACGTGTTCCAGAATTTTTCGCTTCGGAGAATTTTACAATGTTGGCTATAGATGTAACAGTTTTCTTTTCTTTTTCTTTTAATTAAAACGGTAAGAGAGTTATGGAAGAATCTTCTTCTTTTATGTACCATATCCTTTCAAGACGTAGGCGATCATGGCTCCACATCTCCCTGTCCCTAGTGGCCCTTAGCACGCCTTCTCCTTTTGCACCATGCAACTCTCGTTCTCTCATCCACCTGATCAGGTCCTTTAAATATGTTATCCCCTGCTTACCTTTGTCTCTTTTTCCCCTCTGTCTGGCCGGTTAGTAACAGGTTCCTTCCAAGCCCTCCTTCCTCATTGCATGTCCCAGGAACTTTAATTATCTCTTCCTGATGCTCAGTATTAATTTCCTTTTCGTTTCCATCATTTCCAAAACCTCGTCATTGCTCACATGCTCGGTCCATGATATCCGCAGTATCCTTCTGTAGAACCACATTTCAGCTGCTTCAAGTTTTTCCTTCATCTTCAAAGATATTGTCCAACATTTACTGCCATGTTGAAGAACCGACATCACATAGAAATCCAGTACTCTCTTCTTTGTTTCTAGTGAAATTTTCCTGTTTCTTAATACTTTACTCAACTTCTGGAATGCTTCTTTCGCCAAGCCAATTCGCCTTCGAATCTCTGTGTCGAACTTTTCGTCTTCTGTTAGAACAATTCCTAAGTATTTAAATTTCTGTACCTGCTTGATTTTAGAGTCCCTCACCTGTAATTGGCATTTTGGGTGACCCTTTTTGCTTTCCCAAATCCTTATTCACTTCTTTGTTGCGGATAGTGGCATGCTATTGATCTGTTATAATTTACCGATATTTTAGTTTGCACTTCTTTTTTGAAATAGACAACCGATTTTTATTAAACAGTGTGTGTCACTGAGTGTATATATTTCTGAGATGAGGCAATATTTACATTATTTACATTGTTCAGACCGATGTCCTCATTTTTATTGCTAGGTTTACGACGTTTCGGTCGTTGTACGCTCTAGCTATCTTCAGGTACTAGGAATTTCGAGCCGAACCTTTTATTTTGATCACTGCGGTATATCATTCTCATTCCACGTGAGATGCCACTTCCGGTATCGATTTAGTTACATGACTCAGTGGATATAGGCATTAGCTAGTTCCAGTGACTTGACACAAAGAGTTGTGAGTTCAATACCTGGCTACAGCAGTGGCGAAAAAATAACAACTTGGAGAGTTAAGTTAAAGGGAGATAATACATGGCTACTAGACGTGGCATCGCATAGGAAATGATAATTATATACCCTACTGATCAAAATATTCCAGAACCTGTAGAAGGCCGGAGTTTACAACGGCCGAAACGTCGTAAACATGGCAATAAAGGTAAGGACAATAGACCAAGCAATGTAAATAGTGTGTGTCACGTCGATTGGCCTGTGAATCAGTCAGTTAAGTGCCATACGTTATGCACGCTTGGGCGATCATGTCTTGAAAGAGACATGACTGACTGGGCAGAAGATTATCTCGCAGTAGGTTGACATTGCTTTCTGCGGTAGACTGGTTGCCGACCAAGGCTATAGAACCCAATCTGTCCTGTTATTTAACCCATAACTGGAGGGAAGAGACGGATTAATACCTTTCCCAAGGGTATTTGCGCGTAAGTGAAAGCAATGAATTCAGCTGGAATTCGAACTCGGCTACCCGAGTTCGAATTCCAGCTGAATGTGAATAAATTGCTTGAATGGTGTAAAGAGCGCCTTGCTTATGTAGAATCCTTCCTGGCCAAGACGTAATTCCCTACAAAGAGGGTCATATTATCTTTACTGAGATTTCTGGAATACAGAAACCGATAGACACACTACATGCTGTGTAATAAATAAATATAAACAGTGCGTCTATTTCAAGTCAAAAATGTCTTCTGTAATAAGTATCATGGTGTCTCCTGATGAGTGGATACAGCAATTACTAAAAGGTCCGTCTTCAAAATTCTTGAGTCGGGTTGCTAAATCTAACATTATTAAGTTAAGTGGCATTCGAACCTATACGAAATATTTCAGTATTTGGGTGTCAATCTGTGGACAATGCAAATGATTCGAAAAGACTTGGATGAGTCTAATGGTGATCACGAAGGTGTTTGAAGTGATGTCGACGCTATGCTTCTATTCATGTTCCTTCAGGACCTCAGACTCAACACGGAAGTCTATATTAAGTGCCTTGAGAAGGTAGTGATACTCTGGTAACTGGTGGGAGACCCTATGTCTGACAACAAGACTCTGCACCATGTCACATAAGCAAGAGACTAGCAAAGCTCCTTGTAACAAAAATGATTACCTGAAGGCATGGATTATGACAGTATTCACTAATTCAAACAAGGAGACCATCTAGAAGAGTTGCAAAAGATTTCAAAGACGTTTGGAGGCCGTGGATGAAGCAATTTAATGGCAATTTTATTGAATAAATTTAATCTTTAAAACGTAAAGATATTTTTGTGTAATTTTAATTCAGAAGTGTTCTTGAATTGTTTTTCAATTCAGAAGTGATCTTAAAGTGATTTTTTTAAAATTCAGAAGTGTTCTTGAATTGTTTTTTTTTTTAATTCAGAAGTGTTCTTGAATTGTTTTTTTTAATTCAGAAGTGTTTTTGAAGTGATTTTTTATTTAAAAGTGTGCTTGAAGTGTATTTGCATTCAGAAGTGTTTTTAAAGTGCTTTTTAATTCAGAAGTGTTCTTGAAGTGTTTTTGAACTCAGAAGTGTTCTAGATATTAAATGTTTCATACCAATTGTAATTATGTTATATGCATTTTAAATATTTTATATTTCGACATGACGAAAGATATATAATGCAGTCTCTTTCTTTATTATATTAATAGCTTCGTGTATTTTATGTCGTTCTTTATCATTAGTCAGTTAAGTGCCATACGTGATACACGCTTGGGCAATCATGTCTCGAAAGAGACATGACTGACTGGGCAGAAGATTATCCCGAAGTAAGTTGCTATTGCTTTCTGTGGTAGACTGGTTGCCAGCCAAGGCTATAGAACACAATATGTCCTGCCATTTAATGCATACCTGGAGGGAGAAGAGATAGATTATATTACACTATTATATTAAGTATAATTAGTATGGGATCAGTTTATTACTTCATAACAGTAGAAAACTAATCCCTCACTTTATGGACAGTAGAAGCTTTAATTATGTTTTGAACTATTATATTCAGTCAGTCAGTTAAGAGCCATACGTGATACACGCTTTGGGCGATCTTGTCTCGAAAGATACATGACTGACTGGGCAGAAGATTATCCCGCAGTAGGTTGACATTGCTTTCTGCGGTAGACTGGTTGCCACCCAAGGCTATAACATCCAATCTATCCTGTTATTTAACCCATAACTGGAGGGAAGAGACGGATTTATACCTTTCCTAATGGCATTTGTGCGTAAGTAGATGCAAGGAATTCAACTGGAATGCGGACTCGGCTCTCCGCTTTCTCATTCCGAGCCGATGTCCACTGCACCACAACTCACATCGTTAGTAAGGTATAATATTTTGGTATTAACTGCAAGTATTTGCTTTTTATGAATATAGGTATTTTGGTAATGTGATATGATAAGCAACAGGTACATGAATTCTTCTGTAGCGGAACTCTGGAACCTGATTGGTTTTCAAATCGCAAAATTCAAAATACGTCAGAGAAACGATTTTTCCACAGCTGAAGAAGAAATCGTTCTTTGAGCCACCTCACACGACTATTCAATATTTAAGGATGGTCTCTAACCAGTGACAGTCAGTCAAAGATGGGAGACACACATAAAAAATGTAACTTTAAACTTCAAGCGACCCGGGCATTGTCCTCTCTCTCTCTCTCTCTCTCTCTCTCTGTGTCCCTTATCTATTTCAACAATTACTGCTACAAACATTTTGTACGAACTCTTAATACCTCAACCTTATCATTAAACATGAACTCTATTCATGACTTCTTACTAATGTTTCTAATTGAACATTAACTTCTACAACTTGTGTTATTCTTTCCTTTTAATAAATTCCTATTTAAAAATGCAAAATGTATATTTTATTCTTCTTACGCTATTCCACACAATTCCACATATTTAGACCTGCCGACAACCAACCTTCTGATAATTCTGATGATGATAATCCTGCATAAAAATTGTAAGCTGTAGGAAATTCGGTTAAGTCTGACACAAGGTCAAATCAAAGAAACTTTAACCAGCTCCCTACACTTCAGTTCCACGGGTGGCAGAATGTAGCAGACAATTAGTTCTTGATAAAATCGCAGAAAGTACACGGACAAAATCAGAGTAAAATCATGAACTCTGGACAGTTTATTCACAATTTCTATCCGGGTGTGCAAAAAATTTTAATCCGGGTGTGCAAGAATTTCTATCCAAATGTTGCGGATTCCGCGTGAGAAACCACACAAAATAATAAGTTAAAAAAAAAAACTGATATGGCGATAGAAAATGTAAGTTATATTGAACAAGATATACAAACTGGAACACGGGTTAGTCAATTCAGGAATACTATTAGTAGAAATAATTATATACAATCTTGAAGAGAAATAGTATATCCGGGTAATGAGTCTACGTTCAAACAACTCCAACTAACTCTGCCCCAACTTACTGACCAACAATGCAACTGCTTGACAACTCTGCAACTGCTTTGGAACTTTTGAGCGCTTTAATAACGTCGATTATGAACACGGTAACAATGTGCTTACAGTGTTCGATACTTAACATATACAAGACATTATATGCATAAACTTTCCACATTTTTTTATTTAGAAGTACAACAAAATTAGTTCTTGATGATGGCAAAAAATATAGCCGAAAGCGCTTGAAAGTATAAAACCTCTGAACAATTCTTATATAATTTGAGTTCCAAAAAGGAAAAAAATTATACGAGCATATATATATATATATATATATATATATATATATATATATATGTATATATATATATGTATATATATATATATATATATATAGTGATGATCATCCACGTATACTGTCTTAATATGTATAGGAAAGAATATTAATAAAAAGTTTTGAATTTAAAAACGTACTTTTTTAAACAGTATTTGTTTATTTTTATTGTATTTTTATATTTCAGACCGTCCTCGGTCCTTCATCAGAAACAAGTGATTTTTAAATTAGAATTGGAAACGTATTTTACGATAGCGTCCGAATATTTTTTGTTTACATCACGTGGTGTCGATAAACCAATCAGCATGCGGCACGTCCGTTTGTTTATTTTCGGTAAACCAATCAACACGCGGCACGTCCGTGGGGAAAGTCTGTTTGTTTTAGATAAAAAAATTTCTTGGAATATCTATTTTTTGTTTATATCGCGTGGTGTCGATAAACCAATCAGCATGCGATCGACACCACGTGATGTAAACAAAAAATATTCGGACGCTATCGTAAAATACGTTTCCAATTCTAATTTAAAAATCACTTGTTTCTGATGAAGGACCGAGGACGGTCTGAAATATAAAAATACAATAAAAATAAACAAATACTGTTTAAAAAAGTACGTTTTTAAATTCAAAACTTTTTATTAATATTCTTTCCTATATATATATATATATATATATATATATACACGGCCGTCTGTTAATTTTAAGTTACAATTCTCTTTCCTTTTTTTGCGAACCCAGACGATGTCAATTTTTTTCTTTTCTTGTTTATTTGATTTGATTTTTTTTTTTTTAATTTCTTTGCAAATCTATTTAAAAAGGAAAATTAGACTGATTTTTCTCCAGTTTCTGAAAGGATTTTTTCTGTTGCTGAGGTGATCCGTGGGAATTTTCATATCGAAATGATCATCCAACATCATTGAATTAATCCATTTTTAATTTATATTTGCTCTGTAATATTTTATTACATGGAGCTCTCTTCCTGTATCATCATTTAATATTAAAATAAAATTTTTAATATTAATTAGGACCGGTTTTTTGGAATTTACCTTCCTGCTTTTTCCGCTTGGATTAAAGTATCTGAATTAAAATATATATATATATATATATATATATTTTAGTGCAAAGAATTTTTCACTTTAACTGAGCAGGTTCATGCTAACTTCGAAAAGACACGGTTATGATGCCCTCACTCATTGGGGCTGGTTTTCTTGCTGTTGGGTCCCGGTTGCATTTTTCGTAATTTCTAGGGAACTCGTGATATTTGATATTTCTGGGTTTGGTCTTGTTTGTGATTGATTAGTTTTTTTCTTTCTTTTTCTTTTTCCTTTTTTATATATATTCTTTAATAATTTGGTTGTTTTCCACATTGACGGCATGAGATAACGATATATATATATATATGATTCAGCGAAAGTGGCTGCTGGTTGAGTCATCGTTTTTTAAAGGCGAACAATAAAGGTGTCAATTTTGAAATATGCTTTTTTGTTGAATAATTTTCAATGTTGTCATATAATTGTCTAGATATCAGGATTTAAATTCTAGCGTTCACTTTCACCAGCTGATCTGTAGTAATATGTCCAATCCATAGAGCGAAGTCCGATTCCAACATAAATATGAAGTATTCTAAGCTTTAACATACATAAAATATCACGCCCTTCATACAGGAGGAAATGTTGGCACTCCCAATTGACACCTATGCATATCATCCATCTTCCTTTCGTGGCTGGCCGCTGGTAGTAAGGTTTAGTTTTCCGCTGACAATTCTTCCCCCCTCGTCAACTCGCCAGCGATGTTTATTGTTATATCCTATATATCCTTTCTTTCTCTCTAAGGGATTGGCATTTTCAAACCAATTGTATCATTGCTAATATCTTTGCGCTTTTCACCGCGAGGTGCCGTTCGCACGCCAATTCGTTTTGACGGGCATTTGACATCGGTGCTTTTGACATTTTGATTCTGATGATGAACACAAATACAAATAAGAAAAATAACCTGTACAGTAGGACACACTGATAGACACAGAAATATTATAAGTTTTCCTACTGCAATTAATATCTATCTATCTATCTATCTATCTATCTATCTATCTATCTATCTATATAACTATATATATATATATATATATATATATATATATATATATATATATAAAACTATATAGTTATGTATCAATTGTATATTGCGACACGGAAATTTCTATGTTTCGAGATAGATTCTCATCATCAGGCAATGTTGATGTTAGTTGTGCAGATGATTTACATTTAAATGACAAAAACCCTTGGTTTACTGTGGATGGAAGTTGGTGTTTCTTGTGGCTAATCAGAATGGAGATTCATTTTGGGATTTGACCCCCAATCATTCTACCATTCCCTTATTTCTTTTCCCTCCTTAATGTTAACCTGCCTGATGATGAGTATCTATCTCGAAACATAGAAATTTCCGTGTCGCAATATACAATTGATAGATAACTATATAATTGTATTAAGCTCTATAATACTCATTATATTGAGCACTCTGTATAATAAAATAAATGCCGGAGCACTCAAAATAAAAAAAAAACCTTGAGTTCTCTTCACCTGGAATTATATATATATATATATATATATATATATATATATGAGATTATAACTAAAATCGTGTCGAAAAACCTTCCATGAATCTACGAAGAAGGGAAAAATGGTTTTAAAACAGAAAAAGCTAAGTACATGAACATCAGTCCAAAGGGTCCGCACCGAGTCAACACGAAGCCCCCCCCAAAAAAACCTGATACGAGTAATCAACTAACAAAAAGCGCTCAATACTTAGGTAGAGCGAAATAAGTAAAGAATACCTAGTGAGCCGGACAGATCTACCTAGGGTTCTCCTAAACGGAATAGTCACTAATTTTAAAAAATTTTTAAAAATATATGAAATTAAAAATTAAATTTGTTTTCTATAATAAAGTTGTCCCCTATTTTTGTTTGGTGTCTTCTTTCTTGGTTACGTGGTTTGATTGAATTTCCTTTATACATGTTTGTTTCTTTCCTCGTTAGCCAGCTTTCCCTGACGATCCGTTTAGGTGAAACCTAGGTAGGTTTGCCTGGTTCACTAGTTATTTTTTACTTATATATATATATATATATATATATATATATGTGTGTGTGTGTGTGTGTGTGTGTATGGGCTCTGCCATAAAAAATGACGACAAAATATTTATATAGGTATATCCACTCCATTTTCGGAACCTAAGCTTTAAATTTATTTTTATTTTTTAATAAAACATTTTCTTTAAACTTTAATTTTAGTTTAATTGAAAGTTAAATGATTAAATTTACTATTTCCGCCAAGCAAAATATTCAGGTGTATTTCAAACAGAAATTATATTCATTGAAATCTAAAATTTTGAGATTTTTTTTAATGTGTCAATTTTTCGGCCATTTTTTGTGAGATCGACACATTTGCAAACAAAAAATAATTCTCGGTTTTAAAAATCTTGCAAAAATAAAATATACACCTCTCTATTTAATGTTTAGAAAATTATCAAATATAAGGTTAAATTAATCTGATTTGAAACAAATATTACTTGTTTATGGCATGAAATTTAGAATAAAAGTATTTCTTTATCACAAAGGTCTGACTTGTCAATTTATCAAGTAGGCGACGAGAGCCTATATCAATCAATCTGGAAGTATGGAGGCCAAAAGTTGATATAACCCATTTAATATTTTGTAAGGGTAAAAACCCTTAAAACAGGTGGATTTTTAAGGATGTCTCCTAAAAGTTTCCATAAGAAAAGAAAATTTGCAGTTTAACGTAATCAAAAAAATTGGAAATTATTTTAAAAATCTTAATTCTAAATGATTTGTATTAAGCTTATAATTTTTCGATTTGTAAATAAAGTCTATTTTTAAAGAGTGATTAACAGAAGACACTGAGCAACTGGAAGAAATTTAAAAATATATTTGAAACTTTAATTATCAAAGAAAAAAATGAAAACAATTTTTATAAAATTCCATAACGTAGAGTATAGTGAAAACAGCCAAACCATACAACGGTGGCAAAATATGTAGACTGTGCCAGGAAGAAAAGTTAACGATCATGTTATTCTTAAACAAAAATGAATTATTGAATGAAAGAACAGAAATTATGACTAAATTTAAACAAAAGAAAAAAACCGGCAACATCAGTTATTGTAAATCGCTTGAAGACGTTAGTAACCTAGGTCGCGTAATAACTCGTTTATAAATTAAGAATATTCAAAAGTTCTATTAAACACTTTTTAATACAACTGTGTAATGATCTAATTTTATTATGACCAAAAACTAAGTAATATATATATATATGTGTGTGTGTGAATAACGATCGGTACCCACAGAAACCACAAATTGCTCTAAAAAGAAAAGACATCATACTTATCCCAAACCCGAGGAACCTTTCGGTCAACACTTTTCAAGGTCTTCGTTGGCAAAATTGTGAATAGAGCTAGAACGAAGACAATATCACAAGGGGAAATTACTCACAGTACTGGGAGAAAGTGGAATTTGTTTAAAAATAAACTTTAATGAAAAACATTAAATATTGTTATTATCCAGTACAGTTGCGTGTTGTTTTCCATACTAGACCTATTTTTCCATCCTTCGTCAAAGACAGGTTGTCCTATTTTCGAAAAAGTTCCGTCGTTTATAAATTTAAATGCTGTTGTGATGCGGCATACATAGGACGAACCAGTCTTAGTGGAGACGCGGGTCTCGCAACACGTCCTGCGAATATACGTTCTGGTAACCCTATCAGTACTATAAGAACAACCCAAGCTGTCCTGGATTCAGCGATCGGCCAACACTTGTTGGACAATTCAGCGTGTGCCTCCGCGTACGAGGACAGTTGGTTTTCTGTCTTGCACAGTGTTCGCTCATCATATCATCTACGGGTCCTGGAGGCGATTTGCCTGAAAATCCAGCAACCGAGCCTGTGCAGACAGAAAGAGCATTTCTTTCGCTCCTTGCAGTTACTGGAGAGTCTGTGAGTGAAACCTTTTCCTTTTTTTAAATCACTCTTGTGGAATTAAATTTACAACCCCCCTCACATTTTAATGTTTTTCATTAAAGTTTATTTTTAAACGAATTCCACTTTCTCCCAGTACTGTTAGTAATTTCCCCTTTTGTTATTGTCTTCGTTCTAGCCCTATTCATAATTTTGCCAACGAAGCCCTTGAAAAGTGTTGGCCGAAAGGTTCCTCGGGTTTGGGATAAGTATGACGTCTTTTCTTTTTAGAGCAATATATATATATATATATATATATATATATATATATATACTTTCAATACCTACCAGAAGATATATATTTTACAAACGAGATTTCTCGAACATTTAGGTCGGTAGATATTTAGAATGTACTGTGTAATTATAGAAAAAGTAGATTATCCACTCAAATATGAATATCCATTGAAAGAAATGTTCAAACAAATACATTTAAATAAATATGCCGGTTAATACTAATTTCTTAAGTATCCGCACGATTTTATTTTCATACGTCTCTCTTTCTTTCTTTCTTTCTCTCTCTCTCTCTCTCTATATATATATATATATATATATATATATATAATCATCCTACGTCTATAGTACAACTTAGAGTTTCATGCAAGATGCAATCCCCAGGGGTTTACATGTTGTTTTTAATTTTAACATTAGTAAAGGTGCTAGTCGATGTTTCGGGCAGGGTAACTTGCTGGAATAAGTGAAATTGATAAAAAAAAATGTCTTTGAAATAAATTAATATTGATTCCAATGAAATTGGATTCACGAAACAAGGAAAACAATTCGGCACATAAAAAAAAATTACCACTTCTCCTTCGGATTTGACTTTGTATTGAGGCAGTATTCGAAATTGAGCATTTTTCGCATTAAATTCCTGCAACATGATCTGGAAATATAAAAAAAACAATAATTAGATATTCATAAGTTCAATATAAATTTTAAAAAATAATGCAAAATAGTTTTCAAAAAAGAAAAGATATAGTGGGTTATCCGTTTTAGTGAAGTGTATTTGTGTGTTGAAACAGATTAACTGAATTTGGCCTTATTTGTAGATAGCCCACTATGAGAGGGGTATAAAACAAGAAAATGAAATTGTGTATAGAAACAACACACACACACACACACACACACACACACACACACACACACACACACACATATATATATATATATATATGTGAACAGTGAAGAAAAAGATGAGAGAAAGGAGAGACAACACAATACGATCGCTTGACGTATGTCAAGGGACGTGTTAATTATGCTCGTATTTTCTCAACTGGCGATGCTTCTTGTGTCGTCTTTTTGTTTCGTCTTCGGGGCTCCAAACAAGTCATTCGGGAATTCACATCCGGATTTAATTCTGGGCTTTCCATTGGACGATAAACAAAATTAACTTCGGCTAGCGGAAAGGGTCCGTAAAAGGAATTTGATATTTATTTATTTTTGGTTTTCCACCGGAACTTCTGGGTGGAGCCCAGATGCGCAAAAAGACCAGTTTTGGTCATTTGCAATCTGGACCTCTGAAGGCAAACGTCCGGTCTCTCACCTGCTCGGTATCACCACAAAGACATTTAAATTTCAAAACCAGTGGATTCATTTGACTTTTTTCTATTTGAAATTCAGTCAGTCAGTTAAGTGCCATACGTGATACACGCTTGGGCGATCATGTCTCGAAAGAGACATGACTGACTGGGCAGAAGATTATCCTGCAGTAGGTTGCCATTGCTTTCTGCGGTAGACTGGTTGCCGACCAAGGCTATAGAACCCAATCTGTCCTGCTATTTAACCCATAACTGGAAGCAAGAGACGGATTAATACCTTTCCCAAGGGTATTTGCGCGTAAGTGAATGCAATGAATTCGGCTGGATTTCGAAATCGGCTCCCCGATTTCTCGTTCCGTGTCGATATCCAATGCACCACAACGCACATCCGGAAATTTGAAATTAGAATTCTTAATTAACAACAACAAAAAAAGGAAATAAAATGATTTACACAATTTTTTTTACAGAAAAATTTATTATATGTCTTTCTCTCCTATTTCCATACCCCTATGTATATATGTACGTATATATCTATCTCAGTGTGCTCATATCTATCTGTCTATTTATCTCATTTGACTGTACTCGATCGACTGTAGTGTCGTGTATCTAAACTTATTTATAAATGGAACTTTGTCTCTGTGTATGTGTGTGTATGTCTGTGTGCGTGTATGTGTCCGTTATGTATAGACTCCATAACGGCTGCATCGATTTTCCTGAAAATTTACACAGTTGTACTATAAGCGTCTGCGAGTGTTCTTAGCTAGGTTTTGTGTCGAGGTACCCCGATAAATATCGAAAATCGATAATAAAAAAAATCGGGTTATAGAAGGAGTGGTCCGATTTTAATAAAATTAACACTCATAGACAAAGACATAAGAAACGATATTTAGAAGTTTCAAGGTTGCAGTTCTTACAATAGTGCAGAAAATCGATAATATATATATATATATATATATTAGGCAAGATGCTTGTGTGTGTGTGTCTCTTTATCTGTCTGTATGGCTGTACTTTTTCAGTCCTTTTATTTTAGTTTTTACTTCGGGTTTGGTTCTAAGTAGGTATAATTGTAGTTCTTAGTCTCAGTCATAATACCATTTTCTCAGAGGACTTATTTAGCCTTCAAAATTCAGTTTACGACGAAAAAACTTATTTGATATCGATAGCAGGAAATCAAAATTTGACTTACATCCATTCATTTTTTATTCAGTCAACGGTTTCTCTTTAACTGGAAACAACTATTACTTTTTAGTCTTTCGTGCCAACGTCCAAAGAGTCTGAGCTCCAGGACCATGGATTAGTTTTAAAACTTTCATTGCACCCGAGCAACGCCGGGCTATACTGCTAGTATTTTATATTTGAAGCTTACAAGCTTTTGTTGTGCGGATTTAGAACTGAGTGGTGTTACGATAAACTCCGGACTTCGTCAAGAGATATAAGATACCGGAAAATTGGTCAAGATATTGAATATTTACAGGGTGATTGAAAAGTAAATGCCTATTTTATGTATGGTGAACTCTCCCGTCTTGTAAAAATTATAGTTACATGGGAGAGTCTAGCAAAAGTTAAAATAGGGAGTTACTTTTCAATCCCCTGTATACAGGGTGCTGTTGGAAAATTGTAGCCATTTCATATTTTCGATTTGACGCATTCTTTGCTTTTGATTTTGTTGACTATATAGCATAGTAGGGTCAGTTGGGTACCGCCTGTAAGAAAAAAGAGCGCCACAACTCAATTTACTCCACCAGAAATTTGAATCCGTACTGCTTAGCATTCATTCTGGAGCATTTAAAAGTATTTGGGTGGCAATCTGAGAATAGTGCAGATGATTTGGAAAGAGTTGAATGAGTTTAATGGTGATTTCGAAGTTAATTCGAGTGATCAGTAGTGTTGGCGACGTTATGCTTCCATTCATGTTCCTTCATGGCCTCAAACACGGAGCAGTGTCGTGCTTAGCAACATCGGCTCTCCCCACCCCCGGCAGAATGCGCCTTGCAGCCCCTCTACCCGCAGAATGCAACTTGCGCCCCCGCCTCGAACATACTGAACTCACAATAAATGGTACTTTAAACAAAATCACATACTCTCGGAACACATATATTCCGTGATCACGAAAAAAACGTAAAAAAATATACACGTTATGTCCTTGTATATATGTTGAAACAGATATCTATAATCTATTTCTCTTTCAATTTTTTTTTTTTAATTACAAATAATTTGCAGCCTCTTCGGGGCCAGGAGGCTTCTATCAAAGATTATATATATATATATATATATATATATATATAAAGAGCGATATGGGTTGATAGATGTCTATTTCAACATACAATTATGATAATAAATTTCCATTTAATCCTAATAATTATTTTTTTCTCATTACAATAGATCTGCCGAGCCAAGGAGCCTTGGGGCTTCCCGGGCCCTTGCGGCCTCTAGAGAACTTGCACCCCACGCAATTGCAGGGTCGGGGGGGGGGGGGGCTAAGCACATATAAAGTGACTTAAGGAGGAAGTGCTGCCCTTGGCCAATAAAGGCGACTGCTTGGAGACGTTATGTCTGGCAACAGGACTCTGCACCATGTCACACAAGCAGGAGAACCCATACATGATTGTCAGACAATTTTTGCGACCACAAAACCCCTTTACATATTTTAACCTAACTCCCCTGACTGCACCCCCCTTGGTTATTATATGTGGACGAGTGACCAACAAATCCCCTTTTAATACCAAAGATGAACTGAAGGTAAGGGTTATGGCAGTATTCACTAACTTAAACAAGGAGACCGTCCAGAAGAGTTGCTGGAGATTCTGAAGTCATCTGAAGGCTGTGGTTGAAACCAATGGCGATTTTATTGAATAGATGTACTCTTCGTATTTCAAGATATTTTTGTGTCCCTTTAAATGCATCTGCTTAAACGAGATGGCAGTGTTATTTTCATTTTTCCGTAGTTTAGACGATAATTTATTCATCGCACCCTGAATATATGAAATAAAGACAAAAGAAAATAATATCTGAGCCGACAAGTTTCGTCATCCGATTGACTTTATCAAGGCAATTAAAAATCCATCAGAGATTGAATCTCGTCCACACACACACACACACACACACACACACACACACACACACACACACACACAATATATATATATATATATAATGAATTATTTTGAACATTATTTTTACCGATACTCGTATTTAAGTAGATATTCTGTTTTTAAATAAACAGTATTTTATATTTATATCTACCGGCCTGATTATTTTACGATAAATTTTATTTATTCTATTGCTGGATAGCACACATTTTCGCAATAAAATTTTAAATTAAAATAATCAGGCCAGTAGATATAAATATAAAATACTGTTTATTTAAAAACAGAATATCTACTTAAATACGAGTATCGGTAAAAATAATGTTCAAAATAATTCATTACATACAAATTGTCGGTTGCTTATAACCAAGTTTCGTTAAAATTCGTTAATTTCCGTAACATGTTTATATATATATATATATATATATATATATATATATATATATATATATATATATATATGAACTAAAGACAAAAAGAAACATTTTATTTACCGGTTGCGTTTCGTCCTCTGACTTTATAAAGACAAATGTAAGGATTTTGTTTTGTAACAAATATTTATAAACAGAACTAAATTATCATAAGTTTTTCTATGTTTAAATTAAACAACGCTCATAGATATATATTTCAGCATAACAGTGAACGTCAACTATGGAGGATGCTAAGTGATGTAATTTAATGCCTAATAAAAGAAAATGAACAAATGTTTTTGTTGAATTATTTTTTTAATCATATTGCTCCAAGCAAGGCATTTTGCTGCCACTGTTTTGCAAAGGGGTTACATAGGAAGAAAGTTATGAGAAAGCGTGACTGGTTATAGGGCGTGTCAGGAAGTGGGTAAGAGAAGGATGCCTGTGGACATAAAGTGAGGGCTCAGTTTATATATTGATTGTAATGTAGACTCGATGCCCCACTTTATGACCACATTATAATAGTATAGAATCTGTTTTTATAATAGCCTAGAAATTTTTAGTTGAATTTTAATTTGATGAACATTGCTAGTCTTCAAGTTTTTTCTTTAATCATATCGCCCCAAGTAAGGCATTTTACTACCACTGTTTTGCAGGAAGTTACATGGGAGGAAAGTTATGAGAAAGAATGACAGGTTATAAAGGGTGTCAGGAGTGGATAAGAGAAGGATGAGAATACTGATGAGACTGGAGTGGACGGAGAAAGGAGCATGAGAGAGAGAGAGAGAGAGGATGCAGGTTAGTGAGATAGGAGATGACTATTGACTTTACATTTAAATTCTTGGAGATTGTAGCTGTTGAAGAAGCAAGTAAATGGAAGGGAATGCCACAGGCGGGAAGTGCGAGAAAAGAAGCTGTTGGAGTAGAATTTGCGTTTGCAATTTATTGGTTTCACAGTAGAAGGGTGGGATCTAGTTACTAATCCTGTGGCTCGAGTAAATTTATATATAGGGCGCACCAGTGAGCTAAGTTCATCGGCGCAGATTCCGTGAAAGTATTTGTAGAAGAGACACAGGAAGCCACATTGCGTCGGTGAGAAACTGACTATATCCGTGCTGCCAAGTCGGGATCTATCACATTAGAGACTCTCCGTTGAATTTTATCAAGGACACCTAGGTAGATAGCAGGAGCACCAAATATGGCAACAGTATTCAATGCACGAGCAGATGGTAGATTTAAGTTTGTGCAGAATTGTTTCAGGCGGAAAAAAAAACTTCCTGGCCCTACACAACTTTCTTAGGAGCCAATTTAGCTATGGATTCTATATATTCATTCCACTTGAGGTCTGTTGTGAGAGTTACGACGAGGAGGCGCAGTGTTTTGCTCTCAGGGAGACTAGCCTGATCTATGTTAATGGGTGGTAGGAGCGATTGTCTGTCGTGGTTAATAGATAGCAGGTTCGTTTTGGAAGCATTAAAATTCACAAGCCATTTCTTATCCCAGTCCACCACGGATTTGAAGTCCTTTTCAAGCTCGGCTGCAAAGTTTGCTTTGTCAGCCTCGGCAGATTTTTGATATTAATTATTTTAGTTTAGTTTGAAAAATTAATTTATGTATTCATTTATTTTAAAAATTTAATTTAACCGTTTTGTTTTAATTTGTAAATAATTTTTATGCTGATTTATGTTGAATTTAGAAATGTTTATAAAATTTCTTAAAAGAAATATTTGAAAAAAGAAGTGTTTGATGCAGACTAAAATTTTAGCAAGTTTCGATATCTGCACTCACAAGAACTTTCCGTCTAAATTATTTTCCCTTGTGACATTCTTTAGATCCAAGTTATGGTTGAACTTGATTCTATGTATGACCAAATCTAAAATCTTATGTATGACCAAATCTAAAATCTTATGTATGATAATTTTTTTTGTGTTCGCTGATACGGTTTTTAAATTAAGTTTCCTCAACGTATTGTGAGAAGTTCCTTGCATTCACTTACGCACAAATACCCTGGGAAAAGGTATTAATCCGTCTCTTCCTTCCAGTTATGGGTTAAATAATAGGACAGATAGGGTTCTATAACCTTGGCTGCCAACCGCAGAATTTAATGTCAACGTACTGCGGGATAATCTTCTGCTCAGTCAGTCATGTCTCGAAAGAGACATGATCGCTCAAAGCGTGTATCACGTAGTGCACTAAACTGACTACTGAACATAATAGTTGGAAACAAAAATTCTACTGGACATAAAGTGGGGGATTGTTTTTTTATTGTTATGAAGTAATAAATTGATCCCCCACTAATTATAATTAATATAATAATGTAATATAATCTATCTCTTCTTCTTCCAGGTATGAAGTAAATTGCAGGACAGATTGGGTTCTATAGCCTTGGCTGGCAACCAGTCTACCGCAGAAAGCAATGACAACCTACTGCGGGGTAACCATCTGTTCAGTCAGTCATGTCTCTTTCGAGACATGATCGTCAAAAGCGTGTATCACGTAAAGCACTTAATTGACTGATTGTGAGGAACATTCGTAACATTTTATTTTTTATAGACCTGCTTGATAATTATTGTCGCCGTAACATATTTAGTTCAGATCATATCTGTAATAGTAGTAGTGTTCGCAATTATTTTGATATTGTTAAGTTAGGATAAATTGTTTTGGATACTTGTTATGTCGTGGTTCGTACTATGTGACATTCGGTCGCCAGGATGTATAAAAGACAATGTGCGTTTAGCACGGGCAGTTGTCATTATCACGGACTTCGTGAAGTAACACCTACTACTGCGAGAGACAGTAAATATTGTATATACCTCTTGGTTGTACTATCTGGTAATAAAGCAGTTTATCACTCCATTCCACGATACAATAATATTAGATGTTAAAGAGTTAATTTCATCATGTCTGTTTTTATTGCCATTCTTGTTATTAATTTCATTATCTATTTTATCGGTTCATATTTCATATTTTGTATTACAAAGGCAAACGTATTGCAACTGAATGCAGATTTTATCGCAGTTACAATATGATTGTTTTTGTAATTTACCCCTGAAGATGATCTTGGAAATGAGAGAAAGTTCTTGGGTTAGAAAAAAACTACGGTGCTTTTATGGATAAAATTCATGTTAACGTTAAGAAACTTATCAGAGAATTGAAAAAAATCAGTATAAAAATAAACAGGTACAATATATCTATATTACTTAATGAAACGTGTTCAAATATATATATATATATACACATTTGTTATTTTAAACAGACAGGAATATCACTCCAAATTACAGGCCATTCTGGACGATCAAAATAAATTTAAGAAATTAACTAGTAATACCACAACCCAACTTAAAAAACATATTAATAAACTTATTACTGCAAACAATGCTGAAATAGGATCCTATAAACTTCAAAAGATTATAGGTGACTATCAACCCGGCTACCTTTATGGAAATGTAAAAATCCGTAAAAAAGATCATCCCCTCCGACCTATCATTTCTCAGATACCCACACCAATATATAACCTTTCCAAAACACTTAACAAACTAATTACTCCCTATCTTCATGGTAAATATAGTATGAATTCCACGGACGAATTTTTACAGATTCTCCATTCCGTAAAACCTAAGAATCAAATAATTGCATCTTTAGATGTTCAAAACTTATTCACAAATGTTCCCGTCCAGGAAACAATTGACATCATTATCCGTGATGTATACAATCATGCTACTCTCCCATCAATCAATATTAAACCCATTATATTAAAAAAACTATTATTAGCATGCACCACACAAGGACCCTTTTACGATCCCTTAGGTAATATTCATACACAAATAGATGGTATTGCGATGGGATCTCCTTTAGGTCCCCTCTTTTCTAATTATTATATGGCAAATCTAGAAAATAAAATAATTAATGACAACAATAAACCCTCTATATATGTAAGATACATAGATGACATCTTTGTTTTAGCTAAGAATATCGATCAAATTAAATATCTTAAAAACAAATTTGAAAGTCACTCCGTCCTCAAATTTACATTAGAACTTAATATTAATAACAAAATCCCATTCCTTGATGTATTCATTGATTCTAGCACATATAAATTTACTACTTCTTTATATAGGAAACCAACTAGCATAAATTCCTGTCTTCTTAATTATAATAGTGAATGCCCCCAACGATATAAGTTAGTTGTTATAAAAAACTTAGTTCAACGCACACAAATGATATCTTCTTCCAAATCTATATTTTATAAAGAATTACACAACATTAAGCAAACACTAGTCAATAATAGATTTCCTAACTCCGTTATTGATCAACAAATTAAAATATATCTCAACAAAATTAACAATAGCTCTAACAATAATGATAATATTAATAATAATGGTTTACATCAACATAAACATAACACTATTAACTTATACTATTGCAACCAAATACATAATAATTATAAACAAGATGAAAAAACTCTCAAAAACATAATACGTAGAAATGTTAAACCAGTCGAAAGTAATAATCAAATTAAACTCATTATATATTATAAAAAATTCAAAACAATTGACCTCATAGTCTATAATAACCCTACAAGCACTAAACTAAACTCTCTACAAAAAAATAATGTAGTGTACCAATTTACATGCCCATTCAGAGATTGCATTTCTGATACTAATAAAAAACCTAGTATATATATTGGTTTTACTACAACCACGCTCTCCCGTAGACTTACATGTCATCTTTCTGATCAGAGTACTATTAAACAACATTTCTCTGAAAAACATAAACATGTAGGTAATATCAGATAGATTTTGGTCAACAATACGGTGATCCTTACTCATACACACAATAAGAGGAACCTGCAGATATTGGAGGCCATGTACATCAAATCTAAACAACCAACACTCAATAAAATCAACTTTAAAACAGGAAATAACATATTACATTGCATTTGACTACATGGTTTTGTTGTCATTTCGCGCTATCCCGCGGTGTGACGTCATAAAACCGCATCGCAAATTTAAGAACTGCGTTTATTATTTTTGGTAACTATTGCCGTTACCAAGCGGAGTTTTATGTCAACACAAAATAAAATCGTCGGTGATGGTGGATGTTATAATATTTCAGTTTAAACAACCACTCTGAAGATGGCTCATGTGAGCCGAAAGCTTAGAAGAAAATCAATAAATAATTATCCAAATGTTGGAGAATTTTTGTCTTTATTTTCAACTGAAACTAAAGCCAAAATACGACGTTTAGAACGGCTCATGATTAGACATAATAGACATTCATTGTCTCTTATATTTAACAGCATGTGTTTAGAAAATTGCTTGCTGCCTCGATATACTAGATATATATATATATATATATATAGTTAATTAGTCAGTAATTGGTCATGATTAAATTAGACCAGTACACAGTTGTATTAAACCTGTGTTGCGAAATAACTAATTTTCAAATTATATATATATATATAACCACATACTGTCTTTAAGCAACAGTAAATACAGCAAAAGTACTGCTTTATCCATACATTATTGAAAATTAAAAAACAACAATAAGTACCCAATTATTACCTGGACTATCGTAGCTATATCGAAACATTACAACGGAAAGGGGAAAAATGTAATCTATGCCTCTTAGAAAAATTTGTCATCTTAAACTATATCAAGAATCAAAATTTACTTAATTTTAAGGATCACATGTTGTCATAGAAAATACTTTTATTTTTACTCCTTACATTTTTAATGCTTAATTTTAAATTTTACCTCTTAATTTTTCTTTTCATTTTTCTGTTCTGTTCTTTTCTTTTTCTTTTTATTTGAAATGTTATAATTTTAAAATTTTAATTTTCCCTAAATTTTTATCTACATGTAATATTTGAATATTAAAATTTTTAAAAACTCTTACGCTCATTTAATTTCTTCTCCCTGCAGTTTTTATTCTAATTTTAATTCCAAATTTTAAATTTAAATTTAATTTTTTCATCCACATCTAACCGTAGAATATTTAAATTTTGAACCTTGTTTTTAAAAAGCAGTAACTTAATTTTATAAATTTTAATTCCCATGAACATCGAGTGAAATTACATTCAAATCTATTGAACTGTCAGTTGGAAATATGCACCTGATGATTGCATAACGCATGAAAATCCGAGTCGTATCATAGACGTCGAATAATATGTGTGTATATATATATATATATATATATATATATATATATATATATATATATAGCTCTCTTCATACATTGAGCACTGTTTTATTAACTCCTGAATTATAACACTATACATATATACATTTTCCTTATATGTATATTAATTTGCGCCACTATATACATATATATATATATATATAACATAGTGATGATCCACGTATACTGTCTTAATATGTATAGGAAAAACTACTAAAAAGTTGTAAGTTTAAAAATTTATTTTTTTGACAGTATTTATTTATTTCTATTATTATATTTGATATTTCAGACCGTCCTCCGCCCTTCATCAGAAACAAATGATTTTAAAATTTAAATTAGAAGCGTTCGTCCGAGAGATTGTTTACATCACGTGACGGAGAAAGCGACAGATTTTTTAAAAATATTTGTAAACGTAAACCTATCTTTAATAATACTTATAAATGTTGCTTTAAAGGAATTTTTTTAAAAGTGTATCTAAAAAATGTTTAACTATTGAAATATTTGTAAAGACTCAAAACACCTACGTCCCTATTCAACCCTAGCCTGTATGTATTTAATTTTAAAATCCAGTATTTTTCTTTCTTTCTGCGGGAGTGTGTAAAACTAAAATCAGAATCTATTAGGAAACATTTGCAGTTTTCTAATGTGTGTCCCGGTTGATTGAAATGTACTGCGATGGGGGAATACTGGTTGTTTTATTTTGTCAGCAGACTTGAAGTGTCGGCACTGTTCCTGTGATCTTTTAATGATTAGCTAATTATTTACTAGAATTATTTTAGTCTAGTAAAAAAAAAAAAAAAAAAGAAGCTTTATTAGTTGCTCAGTAAGGATTGATCTCGATATAGACAAACGATTAAGGGAATTACAACTGCATAGCTAGATGCCTACTCGCATTTAATAAGCTTATTTTGAAGGATGCAACAGTATTATTGAGTATCGAAAACACGACCTTCGCAATGATTTGTCAGATTAATTCTCTAAATATTACTCTACACTGGGCGACCTCTGTTGCCTGAAATAAGTGCCCATCGGTCTAATAGTCGAAATAACCAAATTCGCATTTAAAAAGCAATTTTCCAGTCAAAAGTTATGAATAAATATCAAATTTGGGGACATTTGGAATGAAATCAAACTATTAGTGCAACGTTTTCTAATAGCTAAGTTGCTGTATATAATTGACAAGAATAATTGGAAACTAGTCCCGTCTTTTTCGCTTGAGAATAATGTAAAATAGTTCTCGTCCCACCGGACGTTAGGTTCTTCCATCAAGCCGTACGAGACTACAACAATGCAGGAGATAATAAGTTAAATGTATATTATAAAGAGTAAAGCAGATTAGAATCGATTTCATTTCAAGCATAATAATTAAATTATGTATTTTCTTGAAAGTAATCAACAATCATAAAATAGATACCATCAGGAGTATACACAGAGAACAATTCATATGCGATGTTCAAACGTTAGCCAGATTTAAAGCCCGCCATTTATCTACAGATAAAGCGAGATTGATTACTTGCGGATATGCATGGTCTGACTAAAATTATGGCTTAAGATTTGCGCTTTCACAAAAAATTTAGCACGATTACGTTTTAGCTATTTCATTTACAACTATATTAATTAGTCCAAAGATTTTATACACAAAACTTTTATTCAATAAATCCCAAGCCTAACTAATAAACAAAAACTTTTAGGCAAAATTAGACTTTATTTATCAGCATAGTCTCCTTCTAGGGCCATGGTTCTCAACCCCGGGGTAAATTACCCCAGTGGGGTAACGAGCCCATATTTTGTGGGTAATGGATGTTTGGTTTGGGAACTTCAGGACAATATTGCTTCATTTTGTGGGAAATTGGAAATATGGACCAGACATATTAGAAAGGGAATTTTTGCACAATTTTCTGCATTGGATGCCTTCCTTGATAAAGTTAATTCTGAAGACATCCTCAACCAGATGAAAACAGACATTAGTGAACAACTAAATGGCCTCTTGGCAAACTTACGTAAGTACTTTCCAAACTTAAATAATTCCAACAATGAATGGGTAAGAAATCCATATCTTGTGAGCGAAAATGTCACTACCGATGAGGACTATCCAGCAAAAGAAGAATTTCTCACACTCAGGATGAACAATGCATGGAAGCTTCTGTTTGAGACCAAGTCTGGTCTAGACACTTTATGGATCTCACGTCTGCAGGATATACCAACACTAGTCTCTAGAGCAGTACAAATAGCTATTGGGATGTCGAAGAAAAGATAAGTGATGGATGGGAATCAAGCAGGTAAAAGATGGCAATTGACGTTGCATTTAAACTTTTGGAGATTGTAGCTAGCAGGGTAGAAAGCAAACGGAAGTGAGTTTCATAAACGGGAAGTGCAAGGAAAGAAACTGTTAGTTTAGAAGAGGTGATTATATTCAACGATTTTTACGGTAAAGGATTGAGGCCTTGATGGCAATCTAATAACACGCGTAAATACATGTGGTCGGAGAACCAGAAAAAAAACTTCGTCAAAGCAGTTGCCATGAAAATACTTATAGAAAAGACAGAGGGAAGCCACATCACGTCTCTGAGAAAGTGACTGAAGCCGAGCTGCCAAGTCAGGATCGATTATATTGCAGATCTCCCTTTAGATTTTGTCGAGAACCTCAAAAAGAATATCAAGAGCAACCGATCAGATATGGCAACAGTATTGAATGCACAGTCGAATAGTACATTTGTAAATGTGCAAAATGGATTCTGACGACACCCTCTAGCGCCCCCATTACGGTGCTTATATTTGAAATCATTTTCCTGTTAAGCAGTGACTTTCGGGAGAGACCGAATGACAATTCAGGAATAGTCTGAAAGACAAAGTGGAAAGACAATTGACGGTAGGAGAGACTACAAAGGTTACATGCTTGGGCTAGCAACCCAGCATGTCAAAATAAATGTGCTACAGACACAATTACAAGTAGACACCCCCAAGGGATCCCGAGAGGGGGGAGAATGATCCCTAATTGGACAGATTTACCCGGTTACGAACCATGGCTTACCACATCAATCGAAGTTGACTTGCCCCTGTGGCAGGAAATGTAAAAATATACGTGGCCTGAAGATACATCAGACGAAAATGAAATGCATGACACGTATTGACAATCTGCAACGCACAGGATACTCTCCTGGTGAGACGCAGGAAGAGCAGGGCCAGGATGCACACCACAGTACCCAGTCCTTCCAAGTAGGGGTCAATATGTCCAGCAACATAACATCAAGTAATTTTCGGAAAAAGATCAAATGGCCTGCAGCAACAGATACAAACTTGGCAAACTTTGATTTGGACGTCAGCGAGATCCTGACAATGATTTTGAAAGGCTCAGTTGATAAACGACTAGAAATTATGAGCAAAATAATCGTGAGCTTTGGAGTAGAACGATTTGGAAACAGCGAAGAAAAAAAGTGGTGAATAGAACCATGAATCGAAGAGAAAATCGAATTAAAAAACACAGAGCAGAATTAAAATCACTAAAAACAATATAAGAATGCAAAGCTCGAAGAAAAATAAGCCTTAGGAGAACTAAGAGACTCGATCCGATCGGATTTAAAAGCATTAAGAAGAGCCGAATGGCACCGCCGGAGGTGGAGAGAAAGAGCTCGGAAAAGAGCAGCCTTCATATCCAATCCTTTCGGATTTACCAAACAATTGCTGGGTGAAACCCGCAGTGGAACACTACAAAGTAGCACTGAGGAAATAAATGATTTTCTCAAAGACTCCTTAAGCGACCCCTACCAGCAGCAACAACTTGGCGAAAACCATCTGCTTCTTACACCAGATCCTCCTTCAATTGATCTCGACATAGGACTACCTAGCTTGGTTGAATTGCAATTAGTGCTTAAAAAAGCTCGGTCAAGCTCCGCTCCAGGCCCGAATGGAATACTGTACTTAGTGTACAAAAGATGCCCCAAATTACAGCGTATCCTATGGAAGTTACTGACGGTCATTTGGAAGAGAGGGAAGATAGCAGACCAGTGGAAGTATTCCGAGGGGATATGGATCCCCAAAGGACAACGCCAAGAAAATCAACCAATTCAGATGTATTTCGCTGCTGAATGTTGAAGGAAAACTTTTCTTCAGCTTATTAAACAGTAGGCTGTCAAAATATCTAATAATAAATAACTACATTGACACCTCTGTTCAAAAAGGAGGAGTCCCAGGCATGCCAGGATGCATGGAACAGACAGGGGTCATTACCCAACGACTAGAAGATGCCAAGGAAAATAAGGGAGATATTGCAGTCCTCTGGTTAGACCTTAAGAATGCTTATGGGTCAATTCCCCATCGTCTGGTAGAAGAAGCTCTAATCCGGTACCATATACCCACTGCTTTCACCAAGCTCGTTTTAAACTACTATAAGGATTTTAGAATGAGGTCAGTAACAAAGACCTCAACTTCAGCGTGACACAATCTTGAAAGAGGGATAATAACAGGCTGCACCATTTCAGCGATTCTCTTCGCATTATCAATGAATATGCTGATAAAAGTGGCTGAAGTGGAATGTCAAGGACCAGTCTCCAGATCCGGTGTAAGGCAACCACCGATTCGTGGGTATATGGATGACATGACCATAACCAGCACGTCCGCCATTGGGGCAAGGCGGTTGCTGAAGAGCATCGAAAAACTCATCGACTGGGCGAGAATGAGTTTTAACGCTTCCAAATCACGTTCCCTAGTAATGAAGAAAGGTAAGCTTTCGAAAAACGAAAGATTTAAGCTCTTTGGAGATGACATACCTACAATACATCAAAAGCCAGTAAAGAGCTTGGGGAAGCAGTTCGATGAAACCCTAAAAGATTCAAGATCCGTAATATTAACAAAAGAGAATCTAGAAGGGTGATTAATCAGGGTTGATAAGTCTGGCTTACCTGGCAGATATAAAGCTTGGATTTATCAACACGTCATCCTTCCAAAAATACTCTGACCTGTAACGATCAATAATGTCAATTCCTCCACGGTAGAACTAATGGAAAGAAGCATAATATCACGACTACGTAGGTGGTTAGGTTTGCCAAGATCTCTATGCAGCGCAGCGTTATACGGGAAAAACAAACGCACTGAAACTCCGGTTTAAAAGCCTACACGAATTTAAAGTAGCTAAAGTGAGAGCTACAATCCAGTACGAGTGCTCGAAAGATCCCAAAGTAGCCGGTGCGGGAATATCAGTATATACAGGTAGAAAATGGAACGCCTCGAAAGAATTGAATACAGCAAAAGAAAGAATCCGAGTAAAGGCAATACTAGGGACCATAGCTACTGGACGCGCGGGCCTCGGGTTTTTTCCCTCAGAAAAATATGACAAACTGCAAGGAAGAAAGAAAAGTCATCTTTTGCAGGAAGAAATCAGAAACGGCGAAGAAGAGAAACGAATAGCAATCCAAATCGGGATGAGACAGCAGGGGGCATGGACCAAATGGAGCTCTATGTTGAAGCGCCAAATCAAATGGTCCGAAATATGGCACGGTGACTCCAGATTAAAATTTCTGATTCGGGCAGTATATGACACTCTGCCAAGCCCCACAAACTCACAATTATGGTATAAAACACAGTCGCCAAATTGTCATCTTTGTGGGCGCAAAGGTACCTTAAAACATATCCTGAGTAGCTGTAAATCTGCACTAGTTGATGGGCGCTACAGGTGGTACCATGATGAAATCCTAAAAGAGATCGTGAAAATAGTTCAAAATGCTATCAAAGAGAATGTTTACAACCCAGACACAAGGCAGATAAAATTTATTAAAGCGGGCGCGAAAATCCCACGAAATAGAAAGGTAAATCCAAACCTGCTATCTCCTGCAACAGACTGGGACCTAAGGGCCGATATAGGCTCAAGATTGAAATTCCCAGAGCAAATAGCCATCACAAAACTTCGCCCAGATATAGTTTTCTTCTCATATAATTTGAAGAAGATAGTCTTGTGGGAACTGACGGTCCCCTGGGAAGAAAACGCAGAGGAAGCTCATGAAAGGAAGAAGTTAAAATATGACGAACTGCTGGAGAGTTGCAGGGTTAAAGGCTGGAGGGCTAGCTGCACTCCGATAGAAGTGGGGACTAGAGGATTTGCAGCAAGGTCCTTATGCTTATGCAAAGCCTTAACAGATATTGGGATAGTGGGAGTAAAAAAAAGGAAAGCACTCAAGTCCATAACCGAAACAGCGGAAAAAACAGCTAATTGGTTATGGATCAAAGGAGAGAGTGCTTGGATTCCAAATTGTTAGCTAAATTCCCCGAAATTTTGCGTCTAAATTAATGTTTCGGACGAGCTCATGTGCGGTTCGCCTCTAAATGGAAAGTGGCTCTGACTGTCGTCAATCAGAAGCATTTGCAGGGTTTAATACCGGGCCTAAAAGTAATTTTCCAGTGTCTGAAAGCGTTTATCGAGGGTGGGCCGGAGGCTGATCATCTCTGGTCGGGTCGGCGCGTGAGGGGGGGTATGATGTTGAAAGAACCGAAACCCCCTAGTGATCCTCGTGATGACATCACTGACGACACCCTCTAGCGCCCCCATTACGGTGCGTATGTTTGAAATGACGTGAAAAACTTCTGTGCCAGACACAGTGACCCAACCTTCCTAGCATTAGATGCAGCTAGGGATTCCATTCGATGTCACTGGAGAGAGTGAGGCGCAATGTCATCCAGAGAGTCATCCATTCAGATGGTAGACAGGGAAGTTTTCTCTATGGTAGTTACAGAGCAGCTTTGTTTGGAAGCATTAAAATTTACAAGTCATTTCCTATCCGATTCAATCACAGGTTGGAGTCTCTTTCAAAGGGCAGCAACTAAGCTGATTTTGTCAAACTTAGTAGATTTTTTTCATGACACGTTTGACTAATAGTCAAACAAAGTCTGCATTACTCCCAGGTAGTCGAGTGTTTACGACATGTCAGATCGAACGACAGTTTTCCCTAGGGAAAGCAAGTTCAGATCCAGCCAGAGAACGGATATTTTTTTAACAAGATATCTCGATTATTCAGGCCAGTAGATGTAAATAAACATACTGCTTATATATATATATATATATATATATATATATATATATATATATATATATATATCAGCATGCGGTGTAGATATAGAAGAATTCAAAAAAGAGTAACCTGTACATACAGTGGTAGGACAACTCTCTAAGAGAGCTCTAAATATATATGTATATAAATATATATAGTGCAAATATAAGAAAAATTAAAGCAATACCAAAATACGAGTATCCATTAAAAATATTTAAACAAATAAATTAAAAAATATGTCGTAGTTAATCCATTTCATAATAGATTTCATAAAAATTTCGTATATATATATATATTAATGCAGGTTTCATTGAATAATATAGAAAAGTTTTGTCTATTAATATTGTGTAGGATCCGTTCATACCGTCTGATATACTTGATGGTGATGTCGTTGAAAGACAACAAAAAATCACAGTAATTGTTGATTTTTTTATAGGGTCTAAGCTTTTGGCTCACATAAACCATTATCAAAGAGTAAATATTAACACACATTAAACATAGAACATTTAAGTTATTAAATTATTATATATATATACCGTTGTGGTTCCTCGTCACCGATTTGTTGTAGAGTGATCGATTTGTGGCGGATGTAAGACACGGAACAAGAAGGTAGGTTCAAAACAGTGTATTAGCATAACAAAAAACAAGATATTCAAAGGAAGTGTAAATAGTAAATAATAGAGAAATAAGTAAGTCCGAAGGTATTATTAGGCTGCTTATTGCCTGGAATTGTAGTTGTCAACTGCTTTCGTTAACTGCTGTGTTAACTGCTCCAACTGCTTTTTGGATGTCACGCATGTAACTACATATAACAAGAGGAAGGGTCCATTCCTCGTAGGAGGGTACCATAATATATATATATATATATATATATATATATATGAGGAAAGAAATGTTGAGAGATATGAACGCATTGAAATATCTATCTATCTATCTATCTATCTATCTAATGATAGTTATAAAAACATACATTGGAGTAATTAATTAGTTTTAATGCGTTTTTATCGAAAACACATTAAAATTAATTAATTAATTCAAAGTTTTAATAGATGGATCTTGTAATGAGGTTTTATTAGTCTGTTTAATTACAACAATATCTAAACATATTTGTAAATGGAACTTTGTCTGTGTGTGTGTGCGTCCGTTACCTATCGACTACGAAACGGCTGAACCGATTTTCTTGATAATTTACACAGTTGTACTATAAGCGTCTGCGAGTGTTCTTAGCTAGATTTTGTGTCGAAGTATCCCCGATAAATATCCAAAATCGATAATCGAAAAAATCGGGTTATAGAAGAAGTGGTCCGATTTTAATCAAATTTGATACACTCATAGACAAAAACATAAGAAACGATATTCAGAAGTTTCAAGGTTGCAGCTCTTATAGTGCAGAAAATCGATAATATATATATAAAAGGCAAGATGTTTGTGTGTGTGTCTGTTTATCTGTCTGTATGTCCTTTATACAAATCCACAATTTTTATCCGATTCTCACCAAACTTCACACAAATATTCTTTAGGCTGAGTCTGAGCTGCAGGACAATGGATTAGTTTTAAAGCTTTCATTACACCCGAGCAACGCCGGGCTATACTGCTAGTATGCACATTTTTAATTGGTAATTACTGCACATTCATGTTCTAGTGAAGACTCATTCTGACGTTTTGTAAAACAATAGATTCTCAGAAAAGATTAACAAAAATATTTATTTACAAATATATTTATTCAGAAAATAACAATATTATTTGACCAGTAATGACATGACAGTATTCGTCTAACAAGGACATTAATGCAATGGCAAATATACGACTGCTTCTATTGGGTGATTCCAAGACAATTCCTTTCTCCGATGAAATATCTTTTGAGGACAAACTCTTGTTTTTCCGTATAATCATAATTGTATTAATTTATACCAAAACATAACACCACTTAAAAAACCCTCTTCGAATAAATCCCCATTCCCGTTGCTCATTTAGACTAATCGATTTTCTAAGATGGCGTCTGGTTATTACCTGATATTGTAAGCCACTGACCATAGACGCTTTGGCTATTCGCCCAAAATGGATGAAAAAACAGAAAGCAATGGTGAATAAACACGTAAGTTTTCAATCGGCATCATGATGGCGACAATCCGAATTGACGCCATTGCACCAACAATAGTGGGAAATTGACTTGAATATAGCAAAAATAAATAAATAAAGTGGAACCTGTTTTTTGTGCGTTGTGAATTCATTGTTACTTGATATTGCTGACATACTTCACTTCTCCTGTGCCAAATTTGGTTTTATAGGTTTGCAATGGGAAGCTTTTATAGATTATTATGAAAAACGTCATTTCTGACAGGCTCTGTACATCGTACAACAGAAACGATAACATAAAACCAATCCATGGTAATTTGTCCTCTTCAAGAGCTTCTATGTAAAGAACAAACCATGAGCTGGTCTAATTGATTAATATGACACAGAATTAAATTAGGAGAATCAGGAACGTAGGAAGATTGTATTGCTTTAAAATTCTGAGTTGGGATGTCTAGATTAAGGCCGAAATCTATGATAATACCGAAATACGTTTACCGTTCAGTAAGTCTATCTTCAACACACTGCTGTTCCCAGTTTTATCTACCATATTTCTCAATATATTTATCAACTAGCAGTATAGGCCGGCGTTTCTCGGGTGTAATGAAAGCTTTAATACTAATCCATGGTCCTGCAACGTTGAAACTTCTGAATATCGTTTCTTATGTCTTTGTCTATGAGTGTATCAAATTTGATAAAAATCGGACCACTCCTTCTATCACCCGATTTTTTTGATTATCGATTTTCGATATTTATCGGGGGTATCTCGACACAAAATCTAGCTAAGAACACTCGCAGACGCTTATAGTACAACTGTGTAAATTTACAAGAAAAGCGGTTCAGCCGTTTCGGAGTCTATAGGTAACGGACACACACACACACACACACACACACACACACACACACACACACACACACACACACATAAGGGTGCCAGTCTGCTTGCACGAGTAAACACCTGTTGCAGAGGCACCAGTGACTTAAGTTCATTAGAGCAGAAGCCATGAAAGTATTTCTAGTACAGACAAAGGGAGTCAAACCGCCAAGTCGGTACCTGCCATATTACTGATTCTCCTTTGGAGCCTGTCAAGAACACTGAGATGAGTAGCAGTGGCCCCCGACCATATATGACAGCAGTACTCCATGCACGGACGAATGGTTGATTTGTATATATGCAGGATGGATTCTGGCGGGAAAAACATCCTGGCACGACACAGTGACCCAACCTTTCTAGAGTTGGATTTAGCTATTGACTCAATGTAGTGGTTCCACATGAGATCGGAAGAGAGGGTAAGTCTCAGGAGGCGCAGTGTATTGCTCTCAGGGAGACTAGCTTGGTCCATGCTTATGGGAGGCAGGAGAGGTTACCTGTGATGATTGACAGACAGCAGCTTGGTCTTAGACGCATTGAACTCATTATAACAGACAAGAGTCGACGACGTGAAATTGGATTAGTTACTCCTGGTAAATTCAACACTAAAGTGCCTTTTACATTCAGGATCAATTCTATATTATAATCAATATATAAACTGATCCCTCATTTTGTGGCCATGCTAGTTTCTATACATTTATATTCTAGATTTATGGTCTTGATCTAATGGATGGCAGAGCGGGGTTTGGGTGGTGTAACAAGAGAAAGCATGCTAATAGCCACCATGGATAGGGAGATGTGGAGAGCCATGGTCGCCTACATCCTGAAGTAACAGGTCACATAGAAGAAGTTGTCTATAAAGAGTGTTACTTCTTATCTCGCACACACGTGTATGTGTGTGTGTGTGTGTGTGTGTGTGTGAGTAAAAAATCATTCTTTTTAAGAGTTTCGATGAATGGCACAAAAATACAAAAGTCTGAGTTGACCTTCGATAAATATTTTTTTCTATTTTAGTAATTGGATGTGCGTTTGTGGCGCAATGGATATCGGCTGGGAATGAGAAATCAGAGAGCTGAGTTCGAATTCCAGTTGAATTGGTTGCATTCACTGACATGCAATTAACCTTGCCCAGCTATGGGTCAAATACCAGGGCAAATTGGGTTCTATAGCCTTGGTTGTTAACCATTCTACCAGAATGAGTAATGATAACCTACTGCGGGAAAATCTTCTACCTAATCAGTCATCGGATGTGCGTTGTGGTATAGTGGATATCGATTTGGAACGACAAATCGGGGTGCCGAGTTCGAATTCCAGTTAAATTCCTTGCATTCACTTCCACGCAATTACACTTGTCCAGCTATGGGTCAAATAGCAGGACAAATTGGATTCTATAGCAACTTTCTTCTTCTTCTATGTGCCCTGTCTCTTAAGGACGTAGGCGATCATAGCCTTCCACGTTTCCCTATCCTTAGTGACTCTGAGCACGCCTTCTCCTGTTACACTTTGCAATCCTCGTTCCTTCATACACCTGATTAGATCCTTCAAATATGTTATCCGTTGCTTTCCACTGTCTCTTTTTCCCTCTATCTGATCTGTTAGTATCAGATTCTCCAAGCCTTCCTTCCTCATTGCATGTCCCAGGAACTTCAGCTGTCTCTTCCTGATGCTCAGTATTAATTTCCTTTTTGTTTCCATTATTTCCAAGACCTCATCATTGCTCACATGCCCGATCCATGATATTCGCAGCATCCTTCTGTAGAACCACATTTCAGTTGTTTCAATTTTTTCCTTCATCTTTGATGGTATTGTCCAGCATTCACTGCCATATTGAAGGACGGACATGACGTAGCAATCCAGTACTCTCTTCCTAGTTTCTAGCAAAATTGTCCTGTTTCTTAATACTTTACTCAACTTCTGGAATGCTTCCTTCGCCATGCCAATTCACCTTCGGATCTCTGTGTCGCACTTTCCGTCTTCTGTTATAACACTTCCCAGATATTTAAATTTTTGTACCTGCTTGATTCTGGTATCCCCGACCTGTATTTGGCATTTTGGGCTGCCTTTTTTACTGATAACCATGCATTCGGTTTTCGTGCAGTTTAGTCTACCGGAAAAAGTAATGGCAATCGACCGCGGGAAAATCTTGAGGCCAGTCAGTCTAGGCGTGTATCATGTATGGCACTTAATTGACTGACCAACTTTTAGTCATTCTTTTTCTTCTATGTGCCTTGTCATTTTAGGACGTAGGCGATCATGGCCTTCCAGTTTTCCCTATCCCTTGTGGCTCTTAGCACGCTTTCTCCTCTTGCACTACACAGACCTCGTTCTGCCATCCACCTGCTCAGGCAAGTCAAGTACGTTACACGCTGTTTTTCCTCCAGTCTCTCCTTCCCGCTACCTGGCCCGTTAGTATATATATATATATATATTAACTGAAAATTAACTGAAACAAAGCGAATGTCATCCTAGGATCTTTCACACTTTCCCTGATCACGTATATATCGTCTTTTTTTTTTTATTCATCTCACCCCAAGCAAGGCGGAAACGCCACTGATGTGCAGAGGGCTACATAAATGTAAAAAGATTAATTAGAAAAGAGTGAGGAGTACAAACTAGTTAGAAAGGAACAATAGAAAGCTGAGAAAGCAGGTGCGATGACAGATACATAGGTGGAGAGAAAGGGAAGGTTATACGGGGGTGGGGAGAGAGCTAGAGTCCAGTGGTTAGTAGATGAGTATTGACTTTGCATTTAAATTTCTGGAGGTTGTAGCCGTCAGGAAAGCAAGAATACAGGAGCGAGTTCCACAGGCGGGAAGTGCGAGAGAAGAAGCTGCAGGAGTAGAATTGTCGTCTGCATTTGGCTAACCTGACTGTGAATGGGTGGGACCCAGTTGCCAGTCTGGTTGCACGAGTAAACACCTGTTGAGGAGGCACCCGTGACTTAAGTTCGTCCGAGCAGAAGCCATGAAAGTATTTATAGAACACACAAAGGGAGGCCACATTTCGACGATGGGGAAGTGGCTGCAGTCGAGCTGCCAGATCAGTACCTATCACATTACAGACTCTCCTTTGGAGCCTGTCAAGAACACTGAGGAGAACGGCAGGGGCGCCTGACCATAAATGGCAGCAGTACTCCATGCACGGAGGGATGGTTGACTTGTTTTACTAACGTTTGAATAATATTTTTCTACATATTTGTATTCCCATACATATACTTATTAATTCACATAACTATATATATATATATATATATATATATATATATTTACGCTCTCACACCCTGATTGAGCACTCTGGAAGAATGGTAGACTTTGAAAAACAGTAGCTACTCTGGCATCTACGCATCGTTCATTCAGCAATGAATTAGAACACTCTCAGCTATTGGGCCTGTATAATGATAATATACACGCTAAAAAGTCTGCCTACTTCTACCGAGCGCCCGTAGCTCAGAGGTAGAATCGCCGACTGACGCCAATTCGGTCAGGTTTCTAATCCTGGGTAAAAAAACAATCGACTCTCTAACCGTACTGATGAGCTGTGATACTGCAAAACAGATCTGTCTGCGGATGACTATATATATATTGGGCGCTGTTTTATTAACACTTGAATAATATTTTTATACATGCTTGTATTCTCATGCGTATACTTATTAATTCACATAACTATATATATATGTGTGTGTGTGTGGGGGGGGTGGCTGTGTGAATATTTTTTTATTTCATGATACAATTTTTACCGTTTGAATATAAAAATTACAGGTGATTATTATCGCGTTACTTACCATCATGTTATTTTTATCTCGTTGGCTGGTCTGGGAGGTGCACATGTGTATGTACTTCTTGGTGAAACCATGCTTGAGCTAGAAAAATAGAGAGAGTTGTATTAATAAATATATTTAGTGAGATTTATTCTGAGTTAAAAAAGCACAATAACGTTCTCATGTTTTTACAAACACAAAACTTGTAGACACACGTAGATAATCCCTAAGTTAATACTATGATATAAGCCAGATTGTAACAGGAAGATTGTATTACTCCTGTCTTTCACTCATGCTAATCGAAAGTACTAATCTGAAAATTATTTACTGTGGATCAGCGACACTAGAGTGAATGTAAAGGAGAAACAATTAAAAAGGATTAAGATTAATAGATATTGTAAGAAAAGAATAAAGGTAATTAAAACGGTAAAAGGGGATTAAAAATAGTGGAGGGTAATAAAAAAGTGAAAGTAATTAAAAGTGTAAAGGGAATTAAAAATTGTTATAAATTGAGTAAAATAACGTAAAGGGCTATAAAAAGGTGGAGGTAATAAAAAAGGCTAATAAAAAGATCAAAAGGGTAATATAAAGAAAAAAGAGCAATTAAAAGTGTAATAAAAAGAGTAAAAAGTAATACATCTCTTCCCCCTCTAGCTACGAGTCAAAGAACAGGACAGATTGGGTTCTATAGCCTTGGTCGGAAACCAATCTAGCGCAGAAAGCAATGGCAACCTACTGCGGGATAATCTTCTGCCCAGTCAGTCATGTCTCTTTCGATATATGATCGCCCAAAGCGTATGGCACGTATGACACTCAACTGACTGAAGATCTGGTGATTGTAGGTTAACTCCTTAATTCCTGACCTGGGGAGGTAGCTCCTGTTATCTTCCCAGCAAATAGTGGACCCCAAGCAAAAATAAAACATTAAGAAAATATAAAAAGACAAGTAATACTCTTTTATATATAAAAAAATACAAATATACCTATTTATTGCAAAATTGCAAGCAATATACATTTATAGTAGAACTAGCAGTATAGCCCGGCGTTGCTCGGGTGTAATGAAGGCTTTAAAACTAATCCATGGACCTGGAGCTCATACTCTTTGGACTTTGGCACGAAAAACGTAGGTTGTTGAAAGGTTGATTTCGAAGCCGTAGAACTTCTCCAACAACACAACCAGCATGCAATGCAAAAAGAAAAGACGTTTCTTTTTTGCCCAAAAGACGGCGTTGTCACTACCACAATCAGTCAAAAGTAGGCAATTAGAGAAAGTGCACTCATGGATTACTTTCACTGTGCCAGGCTGTAGCTGGCAGTGGGGGGTTACTCGCAAAAGAACCTTTTCCCTTGTTTGCTATACTGGTAACTTCTATTGTTGGAGTGAGAACCTCCACTCAACCATTTAGAGGCTGCTGTTTTTGGGCCAACAATTTTTTGTCCATACAGTTTTCACTGAACTTTGGTCTCACTTCACACTTTTTCTCACTGCGCCATGCTTGCTGGTCTGATTTGCGTGAACGTGCTCGACTGATGCGACAGGTTCAACGAATCCCTGCCTTTCTCCAATTGCATCTCATTGCTAAGACACGGCAGTTTTGGATCTAACCTCCGCACTATACGGTATTGGTATCTCTCAGACAATTCGCCTGATCCGTAGGAAAGGAAAATTAGTTCTGTTAGTAATTTTAACTGTTCTTTAACCATTAATAAATCGTCCCTATGCAGACAGAAGGCTTAAATGAGTCTTAATATTTTAAGGTTTTGAAAAAGTACTTAAAATTTCACGCCGCACGTATCATAAATTCAATTTTGGCCACCCTGGTTACCTAGGTCACGTTAATTAGGGGAAACTACTATTTAGAGGGAACTGTGGGTAGAAGCATTGCTCCCTATATAGTGGTTTTTCCTAATGCAGACTCCTAAGCTTGCCGTGAAATGTCTACAGACGCAGAGGCCAAGGGGGACCGGAAGCCGCCTGTTACCGGACAGACGCTCCAGTGGTTGGCAACCATACAGAACTTCAGTGTAAACTACATTTTCGCTTTACCTTGCAGTGACAGGGCAAAAACATCACTCTTACCCCGTATTTACTAGCCTTCCCACGCAAGGCCAGATGTGACACATGGTTATTTTACAGTGGGTATTCCCGGCCATATAGCCTGTCTGTCTATTTTTCCCCAGTCGTGGTTCTACCCTTCGGCGGAATCACGACTGGGTTTGTGCTCTCTGCTCGGAAGCAGAGAGCGCCCTCCACCCGAAGGCAGAGCGCTGACAGTGTCATAGAGCAGTCAGGCGTAAAGCTGACCGTGCGACAAGCATGGTTCTGTAAGGTGCAATCCCGAAACTGACAACGTCTGTAAGTGTTGGTCATACTGTCAATTTGCATGTCAGCACGTGAAGCGTTGTTGACGGAAGGCGTGTATTGGAAAAAAACGTCGTAACCAAAATGGTTTATCGAGACTGGTTATCCCTCGGTTAGCTGCTCGACGTCGGTTATTGTTTTCAAGCATAGCATTCCGTTGCTGTGGAGTATGTGATGCTCTGTCAGATGCAAAGGAGGAGGTCCCACCCTCGCGAGCCTCGCAGACCGCTGTTCTGTACTTTCGGCAGCCGTGAAGTTGATGTTGAAGCACAGCCGCTCGCGAACGTTTCTTAGCAGCGGTGTCCATTAATCGCCGAGACCGTCACTACTATGTACTGTTAGAAGCCCTTAAAGCGGCCCTATCAGCAGCGCCTAAGTTTTTACGGAAGCAATCACTGGATAATCTAATGGAACGCCTATCATAAGTTGCAGTTGCACTACGTTCTGCAGAACGCAGTGCGTTTTGCGACAATCGCACAGCACTAACAGAGGGGCTTTCGTTGGCCCTAGTGGCCCTCTTTGCTGGCGCCTAATAAGACATCTTTTTTGGGGTGGCATGGATTTAAAAAGGAACGAAATCACAGAGATGTTTGTGTAATTACTTTGGTCGTTTAGAAGTAATTATAGTGAAATTTGAAGAGCAAAATATGCGTATAAACAACCTTGCAAGTTGTTGATCGGGGTTTGAGACACGTACAGCGAGACACCAATCGCGAAAGTGCAGGATTAGGGTTCCACAAAATGTTAAAAGTGAATATGAAGGCGATGCTCAATCAGACGGCTGTAATTTGAATAGATCAGTTCAACTGACTTCGCTAATTAGGCATTCGATTAGAAATCGTGAGGCCAGTTAATGTGTGAACACGGTTTCGCGCAGCACCGTATGTGCGAATTACAATCTGTAAAATTAATGCGTGACGAACGTTGAGATCGAAAACCTTAAAAGTTAAAGTGAAATTTAAGTTAAATGGACTAAAAAGCAATAGTTTTTTTTCTAGTCAAAGTGAACCGTACATTGAAAGAAAAATGAATGGATGTAAGTCAAATTTTGATTTCCAATATCGATGTCAAATAAATTACTGAATAAATAACTGAATGTTGAAGGCTAAGTAAAATGGTATCATGGCTGAGACTAAGAACTACAATTATACCTACTTAGAGCAAAACCCGAAGCAAAAACCAAAATAAAATGGCTGAAAACCTGATTTTGATCAAACCCGATAGGATATCAGGGTATCGATTTCCAATATCGGAGTCAAATAAGTCATCCATAGATAAACTAAGCTAGGTCCATGAAAACTTATCGTACCCATCGGGTGTAAAATTGGAGAAAATGAACCATATTAATCGCTGAATATCGGTTTTTGATCAGATTCGATAGAATATCGGGGGCATCGATTTCCGATATCGGGGGAAATGAGTCGTCTGAGAAGATTCACTAATGTTTGAGACTAAAAACTATAATTTTATCAAGTTAGAGCAGATTCTGCAGCAAGAACCACGATAAAAGGACTGAAATCCTGATCTTGATCAGATCTG
Source organism: Ascarosepion bandense (assembly GCA_037127315.1). Classification (NCBI taxonomy): domain Eukaryota; kingdom Metazoa; phylum Mollusca; class Cephalopoda; order Sepiida; family Sepiidae; genus Ascarosepion; species Ascarosepion bandense. Next base: position 3,376,728 of record JBBBDQ010000708.1, read on the forward strand.
ATCAGATATCGGGGTATCAATTTTCCGATATCGGGGGAAAATCGGTAGCCCATGACCTGACCGGAAGCCTAAAGAATATTTGTGTGAAATTTGATGGAAATCGGATAAAATTGTGAATTTGTATAAAGGACTTACAGACATACAGACAACAGGTCAAACAGACACACACACAAACATCTTGCCTTTTATATATATAGATATGGAGGGAAATCAGAAAAAATACGTAGCTCATGATCTGGCAGGAAGCCTAAAGAATATTTGTGTGAAGTTTAGTGAGAATCGGATAAAAATTGTGGATGAAAGACATACAGACAGAGAGATGCAAATACAAACATATTGCCTTTTATATGTATAGATATGGGGGGAATTTGAAAAATATGTAGCGAATGACCTGACCGGAAACTTAAAAAATATTTGTGTGAGAATTGTTGAGAATCGGATAAAAATTGTGGATTTGTATAAAGGACACACACACACACACACACACACACACACACACACACACACACACACATATTGCCTTTGTTATATATACATATGGGGAGATCGGAAAAAATAAGTAGCCCTTGACCTGAGCGGAAGCCTAAAGAATATTTGTTAGATTTGGTGAGAATTGGATAAAAATTATGGATTTGTATAAAGGATATACAGACATACAGACGCACACACAAACATCTTGCCTTATATATATATATATATATATATATATATATATATATATATATATATATATATGAAAAATCTAAAAGTGAGCCACTTTCCCTGACGATCCGTAGGGTGAAACCGCAGTAGGTTGTGGCTCACTTTTAGATTTTTCGTGTTCTTGCTCTACTTTCGTACTTTCGTATCGAGCACTTTTTCTGGTGTTTAGGTTCCGTCTTGGGTTTTTTCTTTCCTGCGGATGCTTGACTGTTCTTGTTCCGTTGGTTTCTTTTTTTTTCATCCCTAATATCCGACGACATATTTCTCGTCGGATTTTGACGGATTTAGGTTCTGTTTGTTGGGATTTTTTCGAATATTTATGTTTATTTTGATTAGTGTAAACTTATGGATTCTAGTTTATTTGTATTATATATATATATATATATATATATTACTTCCAATACATTTTATAGCAAAATGGCCAACAATACATTTTATCTATGTTTGAAAGCGTACAATTGCGTTCAAAATATTTTAATTTCGACATTAAATAACGCATATAGATGTTGATAAGCCTTTAAAAATCGACCAGCCAAAAATTAATCATTCAGAAATATAGAAATTACAGAAACTATATGAAGTTAATGGACATGAAAATGTTGTCTTTGTGGACAAAGCTCGATGCTCCCGTTCAGGTATGATAGATAGTCTTAAGTAACAGTTAAGTTGAACGGGCCGAGAAGAGAGGCTTGGCGAAATCTAACAGTACAGTTAATGTTGACATTATTGCATGCCCTATTAACTGAATGAGTAGACGTATTTTAGGCGTGTAACCCAGTACAGGAAGTCCTCTGTTTTCTTTCTGTTGCATGCCATCTGTTATTGATGGTTTACACGAGGCAGTAACATTTCAGTAAGACAATCACACTCGAATAAATATAGATATGGTTACATTTAAAGCAAAGTATCGTATTAAATTATTTGTAGGCCAGAAAAACAAAACAAAACAAAAAAAAAAACGAAATTAAAACTATAATCGGAATCCGTTTGTTAAAACTCTCATGTATATTGAGTAAATCAGTTAAGTTCCATACGTGATACACGCTTAGGCGATCATGTCTTGAAAGAGACATGACTGATTGGGTAGAAAATTTTTCCGCAGTCGGTTGCCATTACATTTCGCAGTTAGTAGTCTGGTTTTCAACCAAGGCTAGAATCCAATCTGTCCTGCTTTTTAATTCTTTATTAACACCTTTCCCAAGAGTATTTGTGCCTAAGTGAATGCAACGAATTCAACTAGAATTCGAACTCAGCTCTCCGATTCTCGTTCTGAACCGATATCCACTGCACCACAACGCACATCCATTGAAGAAATAAGCGCCTTGAAAAAGAAAATACACCGGTCCTCAGCTTGCCCAATCTCTCTCACAAAAAATGGATTGGTTGATTCTTTTTTACGGCTTATCAACCGTTTGCAGGTGATTAAAAAATTGACTAATTAACCGATATTAGAGGGGATCTAGGTGGATTCATACCATTCCCAAGTGGAAGAAGAACCCAATTGGAATTGAAACTCGGTTCAGATTCCAATTCCGAACAGTTTGCATTACAACAGCCAACAAGTATTTTCAAACGGTCACCCATCTAACTATTGACCAAGCTCAATGTTGCTTAACTTCGGTGATCAGTTAACTATTGTTGGTTTCAATCTATATAGAAATGACTGCAAAACACTTCCCCTCCTCATTTTATAGGCAGAATCAGTTAAGTGCCAGACGTGATACACGCTTTGGGCAATCATGTCTCGAAAGTGACATGACTGACTGGGTAGAAGATTATCCCGCAGTAGGTTGCCATTGTTTTCTGCGGTAGACTGGTTGCCAGCCAAGGCTATAGAACCTAACCTGTCCTGCCATTTAACTCATACCTGGAGGGAGAAGAGATAGATTATATTACATTATTATATTAAGTATAATTAGTCGGGGATCAGTTTATTACTTCATATCAATAGAAACTGATCCCCCATTTTTTTACCAATAGAAGCCTTAATCATGATTACAACTATTATATTTACTCAGCCAGTTAAGTGCTACAAGTGATATACGCTTTGGGCGATCATGTCTCGAAAGTGACATGACTGACTAGGTAGAAGATTATCCAGCAGTAGGTTGCCATTGCTTTCTGCGGTAGACTGCCAAGGCTATAGAACTTAATCTGTCCTATTGGAGTATTTGTGCGTAAGTAAATGCATAAGCAGAATCACACCAATAAAAGAGGCCAGTCTGAAATTTGATTCAGTCCCAGTCTGTCTTGTTTTTGGAGTCAAAACGCTATGTTCGTTTGTCTCAACTTGATTTGCATGTCGATGTAAAGTTTGGTGAATTTTTTACCACATTACTTTTGCTTTGTCTTCTGACTGTTAATTATTCTTGAATATATTGTTTGCTTGCTTTAGATTATTTTTGGCCATGTTTTTTCCTCTTTTTTATTTTACTGGTTTTTGCATATTTTGTAAATGCTATTCGGTGTAAAGTACTGTTACTTATTTTGCATTTTACCATGGCTACTCACTCCACAACGATTTGCCGATAGCTGGGACCCTAGCAGGTACTATCATCCCGGGTCAGGCTATATTTTGGAATAACAGCAATTAAGAGGTGGTTCTACTTTCCTCAAAACCTTCCTATCAGAGGCCTTGCTTCCGTCAGTCGATATTTTATCTCCGCTCGTTTGTTTGTTTCTTTTGCCTCAAGTAGTACTTTAACAATGCATGGAAAAGGTTTTGGCTTCTTATGACGTGACTATACCTTCATCTTTCTTTACTTGATGACGGCTATATATTCTAAAAAGCTTATCATTTGTCTTATGGTGGCTCGTTCCATGTCTTTTCTGATGCTTTCTACAGAGGAGGATACCTAAAATGTTTCTGTAGAATCTCAATGCTTTGATTCTTTGTTGCAGTTCTGCTGTTCATTTCCAAGTGGAAACAACAGTCAGAGTTTTTTTGTAGATGTTCCTGGGTATGAAGATAGACTATATCCGCAGGACGTAAGCGATCATGGCCCTCCATATCTCCCTATCCCTAGTGGCTCTCAGTACACTTTCTTCTGTTACCTTATCCAAACCCCGTTCTGCCATCTATTTGCTCGAGCCCATAAATCTAAAATATAAATGTATAGAAACTAGCATGACCACAAAGTGAGGGATCAGTTTATATATTGATTATAATACAGAATTGATTCCCCAACTTCATATCAACATTATAATTGTTTATTTGTTTATCAAATTCTGATTAGGTATGAATCCACATCAAGTCCATTAATCTAGAATACAAATGTGTAGAAAATAGCATGAACACAAAATGAGGGATCAGTTTATATATTGATCATAAATTAGATTGACCCCCCACTTTATACCTACATTATAATTTTTTATTTGTTTATCAAATTCTGATTTGGTATGAATCCATATTAAGTCCAATAATCTAGAATATAAATATGTAGAAACTAGTATGAACACAAAATGGAGAATTGACCACCGCCCAATTTATAATTTTTTATTTGTTTATCAAATTCTGATTAGGTATGAATCCACCTCTTTTTAGTACTGATTAGTTATTCATAACTTTTACTCTATGTCCCTTCAGGGCGTTGGTGATCATGGCCTTCCATATATCCCTAGCCCAAGTGGCTCTTAGCACGTTTTTCCTGTTAACCCACCCAAATACCGCCCTGCCATCTACTTGCTCAAGCCCATCAAGTATGTTGCGCGTTGCTTTACCCTATCTCTCTTACAATTTATTCTCCAAGCCTCCTTCCTCATCACATGTCTTAGCTGTCTTTTCTTGATGTATTATTTTCCTTTTCGTTTCCATCCCCTCCAAAACCTCACATGTTCTGAGAGAGGCTTACAAGAACAAAATGGTGAAGCAGGAATTAAGATAAATTCTTACCTGGATGATTTCACCATAACGAACTCTTTTTCCAAGTTGTCGCTTTTGTTCGGCTGCATTGTCGGCGTTTTCGGCTTGGGCGGCTAACTGTGGAAAGAAAATGAAACGTTATAGGTTATCGTTTGTTTCAAATAAATGTGTGTGTGTGTGTGTGTGTGTGTGTGTGTGTGTGTGTGTGTGTGTATCCGTTACCTATAGACTCCAAAACGGCTGAACCGATTTTCTTCAAAATAGGCGTCTGCGAGTGTTCTTAGCTAGGGTTTGAGTCGAGGTACCCACCGATAAATATCGAAAATCGATAATCGAAAAAATCGGGTTATAGAAGGAGTGGTCCGATTATAATCAAATTTGATACACTCATAGACAAAGACATAAGAAACGATATTCAGAAGTTTCAAGGTTGCAGTTCTTACAAAAGTGCAGAAAATCGATAATATATATAAAGGCAAGATGTTTGTGTGTGTGTGTGTGTGTGTGTGTGTGTGTGTGTGTGTGTGTGTGTGTGTGTGTGTGTGTGTCAGTTTATCTGCCTGTATGTCTGTATTTTTTTCAACACTTTTATTTTAGTTTTTGCTTCGGGTTTGGCTTTAAGTAGGTCTAATTGTAGTTCTTAGTCTCTGCCATGATACCATTTACTCAGAGGACTTATTTAGCTTTCAAAATTCAGTTTACGACGAAAAATACTTATTTGATATCGATACCAGGAAATCAAAATTTGACTTACATCCATTCATTTTTCTTTCAGTCTACGGTGTCGCTTAAACTGGAAACAACTATTGCTTTGTAGTCTTTCATGCCAATGTCCAATGAGTCTGAGCTCCAGGACCATGAATTAGTTTTAAAGCTTTGATTGCACCCGAGCAACGCCGGGCTATACTGCTAGTTATCTAATAAAATTGCGCATTTTTTTTTCAATTTCGGCCCGAATCGTTCGTCGAATTTTAAGGATTACTTTAACAGTATTCGTTTTTCTTATCGTCTTCAACATTTACAAATTAAGTTTTTTTTTTTTTTATATTTACATTCGAGCTAACGTCGTCATTTTTTGTTGTTATTATCAAAACATTTCGAACGTTTTGCATCCAATCTCGGTCTTCTTCAGGTCGACCAGGTAACTTTTTTCGTAATTTCGAACATTACTGGATATTCATAGAGGCTGCAAAAGTTGATATACAATAAGAGGAAAGGAGTGGGTGAATGTCGGAGACAAGTAGTTTGAACATTTGAGGCAATGGTATATTTATTATTGATATGATTCTATAATCTATGCAATGTTTTGTGTGCACGTTTTGTTGTTCCTGAACGTGTATCTACTTTTGCCTCTGTAATGTTCTTTTGTTGATAAAGAAATGTTTGCCTTTATTCATATTGTCTTACAGTTATATTGTATTTCTACCCGATTCTTTACGCACATACGTATATATACACTACCGGCCATAATTAATAGGCCACCAAAAAAGAAATGATGTATTTCATACTATTTTTAGTATTCATTGCCAAGTGGATAATTCGAAATGAAAATTGAATGGTTCTTTTGTTATTATTACTTTGCAAAATTTTACAAGGCAAATAGCAACAATTTACCCATCGCACCCTGTAGATTGAAACTATGTATTTCATACTATTTTTAGTATTTATTGCCAAGTGTATAATTCTAAATGAAAATTGAATGGTTCTTTTGTTATTATTACTTTGCAAAATTTTACAAGGCAAATAGCAACAATTTACCCATCGCACCCTGTAGATTGAAACTATGTATTTCATACTATTTTTAGTATTTATTGCCAAGTGGATAATTCGAAATGAAAATTGAATGGTTCTTTTGTTATTATTACTTTGCAAAATTTTACAAGCAAATAGCGACAATTTACCCATCGCACCCTGGAGCTTTTCAATATTTTTAATACGGAAATTAGAAGAAATAAAAGCAAATACACACTTAACAGAGTTTGTAAAATAGAAAGAGTTACCTACAAAGCAGATACAAATGGAGTAGATAAAAATATATGTATACCCCGAAAAGAATTAAAAAAAAACTTTGGTATAATCCCAAATCAACATTCAAGATAAAAAGCCTTGATCATTGTACTAAACTAGCTAAGGACGTGTAGAAATTAAAAGAAAAAATGGCAAAGACACTTATTTAATTTAATATATTAGTATAAGTATATTTTTACTTGTATGTAACTATTTGTGGTGCCGAAGACGAAAACAGTAGTTTGAAAATACTCTAACTCTAACTCTTCAACTATAGGAACTTTTGTACCAATTTTTATAAATGGCCGTCATGGCTATCAATATGCCAATCTTCTATGGAGCAATATATAGATTCTTTTTAAAAATTCTAAGCTAGATATGATTAAAATTTGCCACTTTTATCATAAAAGGAATAGTAGTTTACACAACGTTGGACATGGTTAGTGTTGTGGGATCTAGCCCTTTTGTATATGAAAATGGACTCGACTGACTGTATATATAAACCTGCCATAGAGTGAACCGTTGAAGATCTGAAATCTCAGTTGTAGTCACAGTTTACAGTGGAGAGTAATCGTAGAGATCACTTACAGTTATCGAAGAGTTCCGGCAGATACCGAAGAGTTTTCCGGACATACTATTTCACTTCAAGATTTGTATATATTTATTTCTACTAACAGTATTACTGAATTGACTAACCCGCCTTCCAGTTTGTATATTACGTTCAATATAACCTACTTTCTATCTCCATACCGGTTTTTTTTTGTTAGATATTTCGAAATGGCTGTCATGGCTATCAATATGCCAATCTGCTATGGACCAATGTGTAGATTTTTATGAGTATATTAAAAAGGCCAAAACTTGCAATGGTGGTGATGTCTGCGGAATGTTCAAAGAAAAGAATTTATGCCATCATTTCAAAGCGTTGATTGAGCAGTTAATATAAAACGCCTGAACATACAGAAATGTTGAAACTAAAGTAACCTGGTGAACAGACTTTCGAATTAATATATATATATATATATATATATATATATATATATATATATATTGTGTGTGTGCATTTTGGCAGCATTTTTTCATTAATACAGGTTTCATTGAATAATATAGACAAGTTCTGTCTATTTATTTTGTGTAAGATCCGTTCGTATGATCTGATTAGCTTGATAGTGTTGTCATTAAATGTTTATCCTTTGATAATGGCTTATGTAAGCCGTATGCTCAGACCTGATAAAAAAATCAACAATTATTGTGATTTCTAGTCGTCTTTCCATGACAACACTATCAAGCTAATCAGATCATACGAACGGATCTTACACAAAATAAATAGACAGAACTTGTCTATATTATTCAATGAAACCTGTATTAATATATATATATATATATATATATATATATATATATATATATATACTCACATCCTGATTGAACACTCTGGAAGAATGGTAGACTTTGAAAAACAGTAGCTACTCTGGCATCTACGTATCCGTCATTCAGCAATGAATTAGAACACTCTTAGCTATTGGCCATGTATAATGATTATATACACGCTAAAAAGTCTGCCTACTTCTACCGAGCGCCCGTAGCTCAGAGGTAGAATCACCAACTGACGCCAATTCGGTAGCGTTTCAATTCTGAGTCAAAAGCCATCGGCTGTCTAACCGTACTGATGAGCTGTGATACAGCGAAACAAATATGTCTATGGATGACAATATATATATATATATATATTAATTCTAAAGACTTTCGAACAGACTTTCGAACTAATATATATTAATTCGAAAGTCTGTTCATCAGGCTACGGATAACATATTTGAAGGGCCTGATCAGGTGGATGACAGAACGAGGGTCTCGTGGTGTAACAGGAGAAAGCGTGCTAAGAGTCACCAGGGATAGGGAGACGTGGAAAGCCATCATCGCCTACGTCCTGAAAGGACAAGGCACATAGAAGAAGAATATATATGCCAACCGTTTATAAGAAATTATAATTTGGATATAAAATGGGGGAAAAAATCTATATTATAATCAATATATAAACTGATCCTTCATTTTGTGGCTATGCTAGTTTCTATATATTTATATTCTAGATTTATGGTCTTGAGCTAGTGGATGTCAGAGCGGGGTTTGGTTGGTGTGACAGGAGAAAGCGTGCTAAGAGCCACCAGGGATAGGAAGACGTGGAAGGACAGGGCACATAAAAGAAGAAAAAGTAAATCATTCTCGGCCTGGAAAACCAAACTACTTATATTTCATCATCGACGAACAGATGTTCACTCGAAGAGGCACACCTTTTGCCTTAAACCCACACTGTCCGTAAGTGTGACTTGTACATACCGGCAGGTTAATAGTCGACTCCCTGTACCACTCCGCTACAATGTGCTAACCTATGTCGTCATAAAAGACAGATCAGACCAAAAATTCAGTATTGTTTTCATATTTGGAGAGAATGAAACTGCCCACGTTACAGTCTCCAGCCTCGAGAGAGTCCAAAAGCGTCTCCGAGGCTTTGTGGGTGAAAAATCATTTTCCACTCTTCAAAATCTCTGTCACAGATAGGAATGTGTGGAAAGCCATGATCGCCTACGTCCTGTAGAGTCACGGCGCATAAAAGATTATTCAAATAAAAAAATAGGGTAATGAAAAAATGTTAGTTTCCTAAATTTAATAATTTTAAAAATATTATATTTCCTGACGTATTCAATGCACAAGACGATGGTGTCAACACACACACACACACACACACACACACACACACACACACACACACACATATATATATATATATATATATAAACATATATATGTGTATGTCGGTGTGTGAGTAATGTGTTTCTGTGTGTATGTTAGAAACGAATGAAAATGACGCGTATTTTTTCAAGAAATCATTGGAAAATCACTATATCATTGTCCAATCTCTCTCTCTCTCTAAAAATAGTTTATATATATATATATGTATGTGTGTGTGTGTGTGTGTGTGTGTGTGCGCGCGCACGCGCGTGTGTGTGGAAGTATTTTTCAAAGAAAGTGTTTTCAAAGGAAACAGCTAAAAACTCTGGCTTAGGTAAATAATAATAAGAATAAAAAAAAAAGAAATTTCATGTCAAATCGTCTTCCACCAAATACTGGATACCACTCGCATCCATTTCTCTCATCCACTGAGTACAACTGAAAAATCGGAGACGAGATATGCGTGTAAGTCGTAATATCGCCGAGATTACGTGTGAACAATTCCTAGACATTTCATTACCCCGTTTTTCGTCAGCATCTGCGAATTGTCTTGAATCACTATCCGATTCACGGTGAGAATCAAAAATAAAAATCAAGGACAAAAAAAAAAGAACATTTTTCACGAGATATCTCGTCAAAAGAAAATCATGGAGACTAAAAACAGATGAAAGACAAATTAATGATGTCTATTTGCTTATGTCTTGTAGGATAAGAACTGATTCAGAAATCATGGATGTCTTTCCGTAATTTAAGAGCCTGGACTCTGTAAACATCATTATTGCTACGGGAAATTTTCTCCTCTAAATCAAAATTGCAGCCAATCTCGTGGAGCTGTTTCCTGTTTTCTGGCTCGTGTTTTCCAGACCCCACCCCAAAATGGACTTGGGTAATAAGATTTCGCTGTTTTTTTTTTTTTTTTTTCATTATGTTTATAAAACATGTTTGGAAGTTTGATAAACATTTAATGAAATAGAATGTTGAATGCATTTTTTTTTATAATCGTGTGGCCCCAAGCAAGGTATTTTACTGTCACTGTTGTGCTGGGGGTTACATAGGAGGAATGTCATGAGAAAAAGTGACAGGTTACAGGGGATGTCAGGAAGAAAGTATGAGAAGAAATAGAATACTGATGAGAGTGAGGTGAACGGAGATAAAAGCATGAGAGAGAGGATGTAGGTTAGTGAGACGGGAGATGACTATTGACTTTACATTTAAATTGTTGGAGATTATAGCTGTCGGGAAAGCAAGTATGCGGAAGGGAATTCCACAGGCGGGAAGTGCAAGAAAAGGAGCTGGTGGAGTAGAATTTGCGTTTACAGTTTATTGGTTTCACAGTAAAAGGGTGGGGCCTAGTTGCTAATCTTGTCGCTCGAGGAAATTCATATATAAGGGTTACCAGTGATCTAAGTTCATCGGAGCAGAAGCCGTGAAAGTATTTGTAGAAGAGACACAGGGAAGCCACACTGTGTCGGTGAGAAAGAGACTGTATCCTAGCTGCCAAGTCCGGATCGATCACATTCCAGATTCTCGGTTGGATTTGGTCGAGGACACCGAGGTGGATAGCAGGAGCACCCGACCAGATATGGCAGCAATATTCAATGCACGTATAACTAGGCACATTATATTTGGTTTTGATCTCGTAAAGACTTTGTAATGTGTATATATGGGTATCTACCGGTCTTTCAAGTAAGCCTGGATAAGGCACAAGGCTATTTTGCACCCCTAAGCCCGGACAAAAAGGTTTCCGTATCATCGGTTTATTTTCCCCAGACGAGGCTCTGCCCTTCGGCTGAATCTTGTCTGGGTTCTTCTCGCCCAGAAGGTAGAGAGTCTGAAGAGATTAGACGGCGATTGCCTGACAAGACACCATGTCTTAGTATCTACCGGCCTCCCAACAGAGGTGGGATGCGGTATAAGGCCATTTTATAATGGGAACTCCGTGCCTTTAAGCTCGGGTAAAAGTTTCTGTACTACCTGTCTATTTTCCCCCAGACGAGGCTATGCTCTTCGGCTGAGCCTCAGGTATATATAGATGGCCATGTACAAGGTGCGATGGATAAACTGCCGTCTAAATTACGCAAAAATGAAAATAAAACTAATATCTCATTTTAGCAGATACATTTACTAAAATTACAAAAGATTATCTTGAAATACTTAAGAGTAAAGTTATTCAATAAAATTGCCACTGGCTTTAACCACTTCAACGACTTTGGAATCTCCTGTAGCTAATTTGGATGGTCTCCTTGTTTATATGAGTGAATTCTTGCTTTCAGTTTATCTGCGGTGTTACAAGGAGTTTTGTTGACTCTCACTCAACTAGACCCTTCTTTTATGTGCTATGTCCTTTCTAGACGTAGGCGAGCATGGCTTTCCACGTCTCCCTATCCCTGGAGACTCTTAGCACGCTTTCTCCTGTTACACCACCCAAACCCGCTCTGACATCCACTAGCTCAAGACCATAAATCTAGAATATAAATGTACAGAAAATAGCATGGCCACAAAATGAGGGATAAGTTTATATATCGATTATAATATAGATTAGATCCCCCATTTTATATCCACATTATAATTTCTAATAAACGGTTGGTAAATAAATTCTTCCTTTATGTGCCTTGTCCTTTCAGGGCGTAGGCGATGATGGCTTTCCACGTCTCCCTATCCCTGGTGGCTCTTAGCACGCTTTTTCCTGTTACACCACCCAAACCCCGCTCTGCCATCTACTAGCTCAAGACCATAAATCTAGAATATAAATGTACAGAAACTAGCATGACCACAAAATGAGGGATCAGTTTATATATTGATTATAAAATAGAATTGATCCCCCACTTTATATCCACATTATAATTTCTTATAAACAGTTGGCATATATATTCTTCTTCTATGTGCCTTGTCCTTTCAGGTCGTAGGCGATCATGGCTTTCCACATCACCCTATCCCTGGCGGCTCTTAGCACGCTTTCTCCTCTTGCAGCATGAAACACTCGTTCCGTCATCCACCTGATTAGGTCCTTCAAATATGTTATCCTCTGCTTTCCTCTGTCTCTTTTTCCCTTTATCTGGCCTGTTAGTATCAGGTTCTCCAAGTCTTCCTTCCTCATTGCACGTCCCAGGAACTTTAGCTGTCTCTTCCTGATTCACAATATTAATTTCGTTTTCGTTTCCATTCTTTCAATCCATGATGTCCGCAGCATCCTTCTGCAAAATCACATTTCAGCTGATTCAAGTTTTTCAAATTATATCAAAGTTTTTGCCGGTTTGTAAAAGGGACATTTTATAATCATTGTAATTTATTTTATGCATATTGTTATTACTTAAACATATCACCATGATTAATTTATAACTTTTTCTTTCACGTTATTATAACATCATTCATATTTTTCTGCAATATTCTCACCCATGTTCTTTCCATCTAAAGAACACATTAGGCAGGCTCTACTCTATGAGTTTCGCAGAGGTTCCAATGCAAATGCAGCAGCACAATCTATTCAGGATGCTTATGGAATTGATGCAGTAAAAGAAAGAAGTTGTAGATGGTAGTTTTTCACTTTTCGGAAAGGAAATTTCAGCTGTGACTTTTTTCTTTGGGGTTTGTTAAAGAAGTAAGTCCATTATTCCAAACCAATAAAAGAAGTTATATCTTCCACACCACAAGAGTCCCCGGTAAAGTCAACTGACGTAATTCCGAGACGGCTCGAGAAGGTGGTATAAAAATCTGGTGCCTATATCAAATTCTAAATAAAACCTCGTGCTAAACGCTTTCCTCTATTATCCGTTTTTTGAAAAAGTCACAGTTAATAAATAAGAATTATATGTATTTGAAATGTGCAACAGAAGGTAGATGAAGAGAGTGACAAGAAAGGACTATAAATAAACTACAAAAACAAAACCGAATGCATGGTCATCAGCAAAAAAGGCAGCCCAAAATGCAAATTACAGGTGAGGGACTCTAAAATCAAGCATGTACAAAAATTTAAATACCTGGGAAGTGTTCTAACAGAAGACGGAAAGTGCGACACAAGGATCTGAAGGAAGCATTCCAGAAGTTGAGTAAAGTATTAAAATTCAGGACAATTTCGCTAGAAACAAAGTAGAGAGTACTGGATTGCTATGTGATGTCGGTTCTTCAATATGGCAGTGAATGTTGGATAATATCTTCGAAGATGAAGGAAAAACTTGAAGCAGCTGAAATGTGGTTCTACAGAAGGATGCTGCGAATATCATGATGTGGTGTTGGAAATGATGGAAACGAAAAGGAAATTAATACTAAAGAGTCAGGAAGAGACAGCTAAAGTTTCTGAGACATGCAATGAGGAAAGAGGGCTTGGAGAACCTAATACTAACAGGCCAGATAGAGGGAAAAAGAGACAGGGGAAAGCAGCGGATAACATATTTGAAGGGCCTGATCAGGTGGATGACGGAACGGGGCTTGGAAGTAATAACAGAGGAAAGCGTGCTAAGAGCCACCAGGGTAGAGAGATGTGGAGAGCCATGATCGCTTAAGACTTGAAGGGACAGAACATATAAAAGAAGAAAGAATTTACTTTTCAATGACCCTGTATATCTTATGCAGAAATCTACTAAGAAAGCTGAAATGTTGTAGGATATACAGTACTGTGCAAAAGTATTAGGACAGAAACTATTTCATCTTTTATGAGGCATATTGACAGAAAATAAACAATTTAATTAAAGTAATTTTATTTCATTTACTCAACAAATGCTTTAACAAGAAAAAAATACTTGTTACAAAATAAATTTAATATTTAGTATAATAGCCTTTTGCTTTTATCGCAGCCTTCATTTTATCAGGCTTGAAGCTTCTTCAATGTTTCTAATGGTATCTCCTGCCAAGCAGCTTGTATTTGTTCCCAAATGAGAAAAAAGTTAGTCATATCCAAGGATAATAGAATAATGAGTAGTTTTAAATTAACTTGCTTAATAGAAAATAGGAAAACTTAAATATAACTTCTTTTTAATACATTTCTTTTACACCGAGTTTTAAATAATCAATATTTATTAGCAATTTACTTGGTTTTTCACCCTGTATTTCAATTTCAGTGAGGTTTTTAGGAAAATTACCCCTGTCTTAATACTTTTTCACGCTACTGGTAGTGTGAAAAAGTGTTAGGATAGGGGGTGATTTTAAACTTCATTTTGATGCTTCATAAAAGATAAAATTGTTCTTGTCCTAATACTTTTGCACAGTACTGTATATTATCTGGGCGTAAATTTACTGTCGCTGATCTAGTAATTAAAACACTGGCAGCGTCCCCTCTTCTTCATGTGCATCACATCAATGTAAAACACACACAGACATATATATATATATATATATATATATATATATATATATATATATGTATATATATATATTAGCGAGTCAAGAAAGTTTATGTGCTGTCTTTCTGTTTGTTTTCTTATCTAAGTTCGTAGAATAGCAGTGTACTATTTCCCTGATGTGCATTTTTTTCGGAGATGGTGCAGATATACACTTCAGTTCTGCTTGAATTTTTTACGTAAGTTTCTGACACATTTGAAGCAGATTAAATTCAACATAAGTGCACATCTCGTCATCATCAAAGCCTCCATGTTATTCTTTCCTACGAGTGATTCATCCTGCAGCCGAAAACTTCCTGAAATGTCTTAAAACAATCCAATCACTTTCCCTGTAATGCGTCTTCTGCTTCCATTAAGTTGTTAAATTCTTTGAGATTAGGATTGCCTGGAATTCCGTCTTGATTTAACATGTAAATGTGATAGGACCGGCATGATAAAATAAGGGGTATTGCTGAAGTAAAACGTTTCATCGAAAAATATCGGAACTGGAGCTATAAAAAAGAAAACTACAGCATATATTAATTCTGCATTTAATCTCCTTCAAAGTTATCCTCGTCTGAAACCACACAATTTATCTATAAAATTCCTATTGAAGGAAGCGTTGTTGGAATTCCTTTTTTTTTTGGAATAGCGAGCAGTTGCCTCGTCCCATTTTTGTAGATATCCACGACGTCTTTGAAATCTTGTCACTTTCAAGTCGGATTTGATTTTCGGAAAGAGGGAAAAGTCACAAGAAGCAAGATCTTTCCTTTCAAACTCTGTTATAATAGCAGCGGTGAGTGAGAATGTTATAACTTAATGTAAACGCGTGAAAGAGTTCAACAAGCCAGATAATTTTTTTATCAGATCTCGTATATATATATATATATATATATATATATATATATATATATATATATATGTGTGTGTGTGTGTGTGTGTTTGTGTGTGTGTGTGTGTGTGTGTGTACAAAGTCCGATAAAAAAGTACAAAAAGAAAACTACAACACATATCAACTCGGCACTAAATCTCCTTCGAAATAGTCCCATTGTGAAACCACACACTTTTCATTCCTGGAACTTCTTGTTCGGAGTAGGGTAGCGTCGCATTCTCTTGGATTTCGTCGGCGCCTTGTTCCTTTCAAGTTGCATTCAGTCAATCAGTTAAGTGCCATACGTGAACCATGCTTGGGCGATCATGTCTCAAAAGAGACATGACTCACTGGGCAGAAGATTATCCCATAGTAGGTTGCCATTACTTTCTGCGGTAAATTTTTATTACGAAAATGTGTCATTCGGCAGGGTTCGAACCTATGACCCCTATCCACATAGGGGAAGCTATAATCAATGATTATTCAAGCCTGTAGATATAAATATATAATACTGTTTAATTAAAAACAGAATATCTACTTCTCGATCAAAGATAATGTTCAAACAATTCATTTCAAATTGTCGGTTGTTTATAACCAAGTTTCATTAATCTTCGTTAATTTCCGTAAAATGTTTACATTTGTTGATATTACGATACATTTCAGAGCAGATATGGTTATTGCAATGAATCGAAAATTGTGTTATATAGGGTTGGTTAAGACCTCGTTTAGACTGATGGTCATTCGTGGTCGAGAGGTCTAAGACGTGCCAGATCAGATGGTAGTTTCCCCTATGTGAATAGGGGTCGCAAGATCGAATCCTATCGAATGACACACAATTTCGTAATAAAAAATTTTCGTAAATAATCAGGCCGGTAGACATAAGTATATAATACTGTTTAATTAAAAACAGAATATCTACTTAAATATGAGTATCGATCAAAAATAATGTTCAAACAAATCATTTCAAATTGTCGGTTGTTTATAACCAAGTTTCGTTAATTTCTGCAATATATATATATTCTTTATTTGTAAACGAGTTATTACGCAACCTAAGTTTCTACCATGTGGTATCTTCAAGCGATTTGCAGTAACTGATTTTACGGTATTTTTTTTTAAGAACGTTCACGTAACGGTGATTTTTTTTGAACGCTCACGTAGCGGACACTTTTGAGCGCGCAATTTTTTGAAATTACAAGAAATTATTACGTAATAAATCCGTGGTCTTTTTAGTATGGTTACACTTAGTCATCATTTCTGTTTTTTCATTTAATTAATTTTTGTTTGGGAATAGCATAATTGCTAACTTTTTTCCTGGCACAGTCTACATATTTTGCCACCGTTGTTAGGCTTGGCTGTTTTCACTATACTCCACGTTATGTCTGGGTATTTCCCATATTTCAATTTGAATTTCCACACGTGGCTACCCAGTTTTATACAATTTTTTAAGTTTTCTATTTTATATGTATACTTGTGATTGAACCACCTGGTCTTAAAGGTGTCTTTGGTTGATCTCAAATATAGTTTGTTTTGACTATTTAAGTCATGTACTTTTGCTTTATTGATACATGTTTCATTAAATTATACAGACAAGTTTTGTATATTGATTTTATGTTATTTTTTCTCATATTGTCTGATAAGCTTGATAGCATAATCATTAAATGAAGAAAGAAAATCACAATATTGATACATCATTTATTTATAATCCAATCTAAGCTTTCGGTTTACATAAGCCATTTTCAAAGATGTCAAATTACATTATAGTATAACAATTCATGGACAAACAATAATGATAGTCTCTTTTTGTTTACATTGAAGACTTCCAAGCAACAACAAACTTGTGCATCCAAGACGCTGCAAACGAATATCGCACCACAGCCCATGACGTCATACAAGAGTGAAAACAAGAAATATTAAGTATGAGAAGCCATTGAAAAAAACCAATGGTTTCTGTTATTAAATATTTTAGGCATTTAAGGAGATTTATGGAGATTTCATAGTTTATCTTGTTCAAGTTAGGTTTTAACTGTTTTATGTATATAGCTTCGAGAATTTTTAGTTTTTGTTTATTTTTTTCAGGTTTAAGTATCGTTGTGTTTTCAACTGGGGTTTTTTGGAATTGTGTTTGTGGCCAGGCATGTTGTTTTAAATGCCTAAAAATGTTAGGATTATCGTTCGAGTGTAGTGTCAAGCGTCATGAATATATATATATATATATATATATATATATGTGTGTGTGTGTGTGTGTGTGTGTGTGTGTGTATACGTATCGTTCATTAGCGATATGTGATGAAGTTCTTAATAACTTATGCTTGCATCAGAGGATGGCTTTTTCCTCAATGCATTCCAAAATTCTCTTATTGAAATGCATCGAGGAATATATCATCACGATATGCGTTCGAATATATTAAGAACATCCATCACGTTTTTTCTAAAGGGCGACACGCGCGTCAAATGAAAACTTTATTCACTTTGTCATTGATTTCTGGAAAATATATAAAATTATTTAATTTTATTTATGAAGCAAGGCTGATTAATATCGGAGAAATGTATTTTAATCATTTCTTCACAAACAAAGAGGATAAAACCACTAAGCAATTTTCTGTGGAGGTTAGCATCAGCCATACAGATGGAAGGGAAAAAAGTCCCCTAAAACGATTAAAAGAGAGTAGTTTAGATTGTGAGGCGTCAAAATCAACACAATTCTTATCTCAGTTCACACCAGATTAAGGCCCACTTTTTTTTAGAAGAGTTGCCAATTTGACCTTATCGAACCTATCAGACTTACCATTAAAAGAGGCGGGTTGTTAATAAAAATTAGGCACAAGGCAGAGTCAAGTATCGAGCCCTAGCGGACGCCCGCATTAATGCCAAAAAGTCTAGAAGAGTGGTCGTAAAAGACAATTTTCATTTTGCGATTAGATAAAAAGATTGAATCAAATTAAAAATACCCAGAACATTTCAACAGATGAGGAAAGCCAACATCCCAAATACTGTCAAACGTCTTCGAGATATCCAATACAAGAATTCAAGTTTGTTGTATATCTTAAAATCTTCCCTTAAATATTTTCCTTCTTCCTTATATTTATTTTACATACACTTTTGGGCGATCCTGTCTCAAAAGAGACATGGCTGACTAGACAGAAAAATTTTTACAGTAGGTTGCCATTATTTTCTGCGGTAGACTGGTTATCAACCAAAGCTATACAACCCAGTCTCCTCTGTTATTTGATCCATAACTGGAGGGGGAAGAGACGGATTAATACATTTCTCAAAAGTATTTGTGCGTAAGTGGATGATACAAATTTGAATGGAATTCGAACTCTTAGGGTTCTCATTCCGAGTCGATATCTATGACATCACAAGGCACTTCTAAGCTTTAAAACAAGTCATACTAATGTCCAGTTTTTTTTTGTTTTCTAAGTTTAATGCATAATAAGAAATATATTGCATGAAAGATCCAGCGTTTATAAAAGAGACTATATTAATCAGTAGTGCAGATTGACTGACATGGTGATTTTATTTTGACAAAAATTCCATCGTCCAGAGTAATTCCAAAAGGCAACATGTTCATGGCAAAAATTCTTTGCAAATGCAGAGTTCAAAAATAAGAGATAGAGCAATAATAACTGATAATTGAAACAGAATACCTTGATCATGGGTTCTAGGATAACTTCCTGCCTTTAATGAGTTGTCTTCCAGAACAACCCGCTCTATCGTATTTGGGGCCAAATAACAAACTGAATATCGTAAATGAACTTCTTTGATGTACCTCGTCCGTTCAGGACGTAGGCGATTGTGGCCTTCCACGTCTCCCTATCCCTGGTTGCTCTTAGCACGCTTTTTCCTGTAACGTGTCTCAGCCCCCGTTCTGTCACCCACCTGCTCAGGCCTTTTAAATATGTTATACGCTGCTTTCATCTGTCTCTTTTCCCCTCTATCTGGCCTGTTAGTATCAGGTTCTCCAAGCCCTCCTTCCTCATTGCGTGTCCCAGGAACCTTAGTTGTCTCTTCCTGATGCTCAGTATTAATTTCCTTTTCGTTTTCATCATTTTCAAAATCTCGTCATTGCTCACATGCTCGATCCACGATATCCAACTTTCTTTGAATTACTGGTCATTTCCCCAGCAAACACACACACACACACACACACACACACACACACACACACATATATATATATATATATATATATATATATATATATATATATATATACACACACACATGTGTGTTTTTGCTCTACTATTGTATCTTTTCTTTCGTACTTTGTATTGAGCACTTTTTCTTGTGTTTGGTTCCGTTTGGGGTTTTTTCTTTACTGCGGAGTATTGAATGTTTTGTTCTTGTTCCGCGGGTTTCTTTTTTTTCTCCCCATTTATCCGACGTCTTAGTACACCGGATTGTAACGGATTTAGGTTCTGTTTGTTAATGGTTTTTTCGGAGGTTTATTTTCGTATAAATTTACGGACTGCATACTTACAGAGTCTATTTAGTTATTATATATATATATATATATATATATATATATATATATATATATATATATATACACGTATATCTACGGATGTAAGTAAGTATATATATGTGTATACGCACAGGTACACATCAATATATAAATATTTATCAGGTTTTAGAAGAGTGCTCAATGCAGTATAGCAAAGCGAAAAATATAAGTAGTGGTGCAATAGATATCGATTCAGAACGACAAATCAGGGAGCCGAGTTCAAATTACAGTTGAAATCCTTGCATTCACTTACGCACAAATGCCCTTGGGAAAGGTATTAATCCGCCTCTTCCCTCCAATTATGGATTAAATAATAGGACAGAATGGGTTCTATAGCCTCGGCTCTCAGAAAGCAATGGCAACCTACTGCGAGATAATCTTCTTCCCAGTCAGTCATGTCTCTTTCGAGACATAATCGCCCAAGGCGTGTATCACGTATAGCACTTAACTGACTGACTGAATATAGTAGCTGGAAACATGATTAAGGCTTCTACTGGTCATAAAATGGGGGATCGGTTTCCTATTCTTTTGAAGTAATAAACTGATCCCCCATTAGCTATGAGTCAAATAACAGGACAGTTTGGGTTCTATAGCCTTGGCTGGCAAACAGGACTACCGCAGAAAGCAATGGCAACCTACTGCGGGATAATCTTCTGCCCCAGTCAGTCATGTCTCTTTCGAGACACGATCGTCCAAAGCGTGTATCACGAATGGCACTTAACTGACTGACATATTATTCTACGTTTTCAGTAAAACTCGGAGATTCATACATTATGTAATCATCAGGTGCATATTACGAACTGAACGTTTTATAGTTTGAATTACTGTTCGGAATTTCATGCGTTATGTAATCATCAGGTGTATATTTCAAGTTGACAGTTTACTAGATTTGAATTTAAGTTCAAGTTTAAACATTTAAATATTCTACGGTTACACGTGGATAATAATTTAAAATTTAAACTTAAAATTTAAAATAAAAATAATAAAATGCAGAGAAAAATCAAAGGGGCGTAAATCATGAGTCTTCAAAATTTAGATATTCAAATATTCAGTCAGTTAAAGTGCCATACGTGATACACGCTTGGGCGATCATGTCTCGAAAGAGACATGACAGACTGTGCAGAATATTATCCCGCAGCAGGTTGTCATTGCTTTCTGCAGTATTAAAAATGTAAGGTGCAAAAATAAAAGGAGTTTAATTAATAATTGTTAAAAGAAATATTGTTAAGGAAAAAAAAGAAAGAAAGAAAGAAAAAATATCTCTTTTTCCATTGTAATGATTCGATTTAGCTATGATTTTCCAGGTAATAATTGGGTTCTTACTGTTGCTTTTTAATTTGCAATAATGTATGAATTAAGCAGGACTTTTGCTGTATTTACTGTTGTTTAAAGACAACATGTGGTTGTTAAATCTTATCTTCCACCTGTTACAAGTACTTCCAAAGGAAAATTTAAGCTCATTATCATCCGAATGAATTCGAGCTCTATAAACAATACTTTCGGACATACAATGGCCATTCATTGGACAGGTTTTGTTTTTTCGGCAGCTGAAATTATTTTTAGAAGGGTTATTTTTACTATTAGTTAGGTGACAGATGTTGTCTATGTGGGCCAAATATTTATTTGATATCATATTTTATTAACACCTGAATAATAACACTATGTACACACTCCTTATATGTGTATTCATTAATTTACGTCATTATATATATATATATATATATATATATATATGTGTGTGTGTGTGTGTGTGTGTGTGTGTGTGTACGATTAACAAAACAAATTCTTAATTAACAACAAGTAACAATACAAGGTAGACACTATAATACGCAAGTTAAGAGATGAGTAAAATCGAGACCGTGCCATCAATATTAGGGATCTTCAGGCAAGGTTTAATCTTTAATCATTTTATGCCTTGAATATGGAGAACTGTTATCTTTGTTGTTGTTGTTGTTGTTGTTCTGGCCTGAATATGAATGTCATCCGGGTCCTGCATTATCCATAAAATACTTTTTGCATGTTTAAATCCCTATATGTTTATCGTTTGTCAAATTTCTTAAAACCTTTGTTGGGCATTTTACATCTAAACTTATTTTATAAATGGGACTGTGTGTGTGTGTGTGTGTGTGTGTGTGTGTGTGTGTGTGTGTGTGTGTGTGTGTGTGTGTTACCTATAGACTCCGAAACGGCTGAACCGATTTTCTTGAAAATTTACGCAGTTGTACTATAAGAGTCTGCGAGTGTTTTTATGTAGGTTTTATGTCGAGGTACCCCCGATAAATATCGATAATCGAAAAAATCGGGTTATAGAAGGAGTGGTCCGATTTTAATCAAATTTGATACACTCATAGACAAAGACATAAGAAACGATATTCAGAAGTTTCAAGGTTGCAGTTCTTACAATAGTGCAGAAAATCAATAATATATATATATATATATATATATATATAAGGCAAGATGTTTGTGTGTCTGTCTGTTTATTTGTCTGTATGTCCTTTATACAAATCCACAATTTTTATCCGATTCTCACCAAACTTCAAAATTTGATTTACATCCATTTATGTTTCTTTCAGTCTACGGTTTCGCTTTAACGGGAAACAACTATTGCTTTTTAGTCTTTCGTGCCAACGTCCAAAGAGTGTGAGCTCCAGGACCATGGATTAGTTTTAAAGCTTTCATTACACCCGAGCAACGCCGGGCTATACTGCTAGTCCTATTATAAACACACACACACACACACACACACACACACACACACACACACACACATATATATATATATATATATATATATAGTGTATCGAGGCAGCAGATAATTTTCAAACAAATACTGTGAAATATAACAGACAATCAATGTCTATTATGTTTGTTCATGAGCCGTTCTAAACATCATACTTTGGCTTTAATTTTTTTAGGTAAAAATGAAGAAAAAATTTGTCCAACATTTGGATATTATTTATTGTACTGGTTCTAAGCTTTCGGTGACTGTTATCGTTTCTTAGCAATGTTTTATGTCGATACAAGATAAATTCATCTTTCATGGTGGATGTCTTTATGTTAACGTCCCTGGAACTTCCCTGAAGATGGCTCAAGACGGTAAAATCAATTATTGCGAATCGCCTGAAGATACCACATGGTAGAAATCTTGGTCGCATAATAATTTGATTACAAATGAAGAATATTCTAAAGTTCTACAATATAATTGTATTGAACACTTTTTAATACAACTGTATACTAGTCAAGTTTTATTACGACCAAATAACGTAGCACACTTGGTATACTATCCAGGTA
>JBBBDQ010000708.1:3405000-3540000 GCA_037127315.1 Ascarosepion bandense
TCTCCTTCAAATACGTATTTAGGGGGCACCAGTGATCTTTCATCGGAGCAGAAGCCATGAAAGTATTTATAGAAGAGACACAGGGAAGCCACGTCGCGCCGGTGGGAGAGAGACTGCAGGCGGTCTGCCAAGTCGATATCTATCACATTACAGACCCTCCTCTGAACCTTATCGAGAAGCCCGAGGAGAACAGCAGGGGCACCCGACCAGATATGGCAGCAGTATTCAATGCACGGGCGGATGGTAGATTTATAAATGTGCAGGATAGATTTAGACGGAAAAAACTTCCGGGACCTACACAGAGAACCGACTTTCATAGCAGCGGATTTAGCAATGGATTCGATATAGTCATTCCATTTGAGGTCCGCTGAAAGTGTGAGACCAAGGAGGCGTAGTGTAGTGAAGTAGTACTTCCCTTCTACCATTTCAATGTTTCTTGCAGTACTTTTGCTGCAATCTATATATATATATATATATATATATATATGCAATCTATAAAATTATTTGATTTCGCCTTACTCCGTATGTCCGTCTATCCGTCACAACCTATAAAATAGCCATACCTATCAAAACCAAATTTGGGGAAAGAATGCAAACAGCTAAGGTTGGTACAAATTACTATTGATTTTACTAACTTAGTACCATAATTTTTATTCATCTTTTTAAAAATTAAAAGTTTTATTATTCAATATACAACATACTCCACTATTTTAAAAAACAACTTAATGATTAAAATAACAAATACTTATTTAATAGGCTTACGACCTGTCACGTTGAATATACCGGTTCTCCCTCGATCACCGAAGTTAAGCAACGTTGAGCCTGGTCAGTACTTAGATGGTTGACCGCTTGGGAATACCAGGTGCTGTAAGTGTTTAGTAACAGATGTGCGTTGTGGTGCGGTGGATATCGGCTCGGAAAGAAAAATTGGTGAGCCGAGTTCGAATTCCAGTTGAATACCCTGCATTCACTTAAGTACTGTTACCCTTGGGAAAGGTATTAATCCGTCCCTTCCCTCCAGTGATGGGTTAAATAACAGAGTAGGACTTGAAGACCCTGCCCTTAAAAAAAACAAATCTCAACAAATCTTGATACTGGAAAAGAAAAATGTATTACTAGACACAAAACATATAAAAACAACAATGACTTGTTGAAAGAAAAAAAAAGGTATTACCAGCAATAAATAAAAAAATTAGTTGGTAGTAAATGACTCGCCGAGCTTGATATGCCATAAAAACAAAACAACCAACCAATTTATTTTATAAAAATGCAATAATTTTCTTGCTGATCTTTTCTTTATGATTTTATAAACAAGAATCAAGTTTTCTGTTTGCTATACGTTTGCGAGACCAAAAGAAAAGTTAAGTTAAGATTTAAGATTAAGAAATATTTACGCATGGCCACTTGTATGCTGCATGCTGAAGGGTAAGAAATCCTAAATTGGAAAAGAGAAAGCCGGAAACCACATCCTAAACAGGGAAGAAGGGATGAGCCTCTTCACCTGTTCAATAGACGTGGGTGGAGTGTGAACCGGGTGATAGTTCAGTCTATCTACTCCAATTGAAAAAAAAAAAACAAGAAAGAAAAGTGAAAAGATTGGAAAAGAGAAAGCCGGAAACCACATCCTAAACAGGGAAGAAGGGATGAGCCTCTACACCTGTTCAATAGACGTGGGTGGAGTGTGAACCGGGCGATAGTTCAGTCTAACTACTCCAATTGAAAAAAAAAAACAAGAAAGAAAAGTGAAAAGATTGGAAAAGAGAAAGCCGGAAACCACATCCTAAACAGGGAACAAGGGATGAGCCTCTTCACCTGTTCAATAGACGTGGGTGGAGTGTGAACCGGGTGATAGTTCAGTTTATCTACTCCAATTGAAAAAAAAAACAAGACAGAAAAGTGAAAAGATTGGAAAAGAGAAAGCCGGAAACCACATCCTAAACAGGGAAGAAGGGATGAGCCTCTACACCTGTTCAATAGACGTGGGTGGAGTGTGAACCGGGCGATAGATAGATCTATCTACTCTAATTGAAAAAAAAAAACAAGAAAGAAAAGTGAAAAGATTGGAAAAGAGAAAGCCGGAAACCACATCCTAAACAGGGAAGAAGGGATGAGCCTCTACACCTGTTCAATAGACGTGGGTGGAGTGTGAACCGGGTGATAGTTCAGTCTATCTACTCCAATTGAAAAAAAAACAAGAAAGAAAAGTGAAAAGATTGGAAAAGAGAAAGCCGGAAACCACATCCTAAACAGGGAACAAGGGATGAGCCTCTACACCTGTTCAATAGACGTGGGTGGAGTGTGAACCGGGTGATAGTTCAGTCTATCTACTCCAATTGAAAAAAAAAACAAGAAAGAAAAGTGAAAAGATTGGGAAAGAGAAAGCCGGAAACCACATCCTAAACAGGGAACAAGGGATGAGCCTCTTAACCTGTTCAATAGACGTGGGTGGAGTGTGAACCGGGAGATAGTTCAGTCTATCTATTCTTGCTTGGGGTGAAACGATTTTTTAAAAAAATTTAATACTGTAAGGATTTCAACGTCAGCTCGTTGCAAAAGAAAAATCAAGTATTTTAATAAAACATTTTTTCTAGTGCCATTATCCTTTCATAATTTCTCCATTAAAAATTTCCAGAATTATTGAAACATACTCGTCGTGTCGCAGAGTATTTTATTGATTATTGATGTTTACAACCCAGACACATGGCAGATAAAATTTATTAAAGCTGGCGCGAAAATCCCACGAAATAGAAAGGTAAATCCAAACCTGCTATCTCTTGCAACAGACTAGGAACTAAGGGCCGATATAGGCTCAAGATTGAAATTCCCAGAGCAAATTGCCATCACAAAACTTCACCTAGATATAGTTTTCTTTTCACATAATTTGAAGAAGATAGTCTTGTGGGAACTGACGGTCCCCTGGGAAGAAAACGCAGAGGAAGCTCATGAAAGGAAGAAGTTAAAATATGACGAACTGCTGGAGAGTTGCAGGGTTAAAGGCTGCAGGGCTAGCTGCACTCCGATAGAAGTGGGGACTAGAGGATTTGCAGCAAGGTCCTTATGCAAAGCCTTAACAGATATTGGGATAGTGGGAGTAAAAAAAAGAAAAGCACTCAAGTCCATAACCGAAACAGCAGAAAGAACAGCTAATTGGTTATGGATCAAAAGAGAGAGTGCCTGGATTCCAAATTGTTAGCTAAAATTCCCGGAAATTCTGCGTCGAAATTAATGTTTCGGACGAGCTCATGTGCGGTTCGCCTCTAAATGGAAAGTGGCTCTGACTGTCGTCAATCAGAAGCATTTGCAAGGTTTCGTACCGGGCCTAAACGTAATTTTCCAGCGTCTGAAAGCGCTTATCGACGGTGGGCCGGAGGCTGATCATCTCTGGTCGGGTCGGCGCGGTGAGAGGGTATGATGTTGAAAGACCCGAAACCCCCTAATGATCCTCGCGATGACATCACTGACGACACCCCATACCGCCCCCATTACGGTGCGTATGTTTGAAATGAAAGATCAAAAGATGATTTTTTTTTCTTGTCATAATGTGTTAAAAGATTGCCTTCATGTGGTACCATTTGGTCATGGTTTTTCTTAATTAAAAACCTAAAGGACAATTTGCGCGTGTTCTTTCTATATTCTGAATTATTTTCATGCTTGGGCTTCCATAATTTCATAAAGGCATATTTTCATGTGGTATTGTTATATTATCAAAATTGAATTGCCTTCAAATAGTCCTAGGTTTCATCATTTTACAGTTGAAATTGCAAGAACAAAATTTATACTAAATTAATAATGGAAGTGAAATAGATAGATTTATTTGTTTAAATTTGATTAGAATTATATATAAAATAAATTACGATGTCACAATTGAAATTAAAATAGATACGAATTATAGTATATTATAAAAAATAAATAAAATAAAAATCTCTGTTAATCATTTAAGAGAATACATTTTTCCTTCAATCAACATGCTAACCTCCAGGAGAACTTCCATGCGCTTCTTCAGACTTAAGGTGTCCGCTGACATGTAATGGAAAAATTATACAGAAAAAATTGCTAGGTCTGCTTGGTTTCCTGTGTTGTACTAGGCATTTTTCCTTGCCTGAATCGTCCACGCATTCCAACATGTATTGAATCTTGCTCCACATCAAGATGGTGTTTCTGTCATGCATTTAGAAATTCTTGATAAAATACAAAGAACATTCTGCTATGTTATTAATCCCGATCCCGTATCTCGGCATAAATCATTTTCTCTCACTGCCGTGACCTTGTTTCCCTGTACATTTTCTATAGATATTTTCATATTAATTGCTCTGATGGGCTTTCCTCGTCGGTTTGTCTAATTTACGAAGTTAAGCGCAGTACTAGTTTGGTAGTTAGGTCTAACAATTTTCAACTTTAAATGGCTAGATATAGCCGTAAGTTTTATGCTAACAGTTTCTTCTTTGCAGGGTCCTGGGTATGACAATAAACTGCATTCAGTATAGTCCGGCGTTGCTCGGGTGTAATCAAAGCTTTAAAATTATTTTCCATGGTTCTGAATCTCAGACTCTTTGGACGTTGGCACGAAAGACTAAAAAGCAATAGTTGTTTTCATTTAAAGCGAAACCGTAGACTGAAAGAAAAATGAATGGATGTAAGTGAAATTTTGATTTCCTGGTATCGATATCAAATAAGTTTTTTCGTCGTAAACTGAATTTTGAAGGCTAAATAAGTCCTCTGAGTAAATGGTATCATGGCTGAGACTAAGAACTACAAATTTACCTACTTAAAGCCAAACTAAGCAAAAACTAAAATAAAAGGGCTGAAAAAATACAGACATACAGGCAGATAAACAGACACACACACAAACATCTTGCCTTATATATATATATATATATATATATATATATATATATATATATATATATCGCCCGATCAATTGGTGGCTTCCCCTATGTTGATAAGGTTCGCCGATTCGAATCTCGCCGAATGACACACATTTTAGATTTTTTTTAAATGGGTAGACAATAATTTTTAACAGGAGGTTGGATTTTAGTTTCTTTTTTATTGAACAATAGATTTTTTTTACTAATATCTATGAGAAAAGGGGAAAGAACGTTTAGGTCTGAATTAGGATTAAATAATTTTGGTGTACTTAGTTATTTTGTATTAAGAGCAACAATTAAGTATTGTGTGGGTCATTTATTTTATTTAAAACTAGCAGTATAGCCCGGCGTTGCTCGGGTGTAAGGAAAGCTTTTATATATATATATATATATATATATATATATATATATATATATATATATATATATATTATCGATTTTCTGCACTATTGTAAGAACTGCAACCTTGAAACTTCTTAATATCGTTTCTGATGTCTTTGTCTATGAGTGTATCAAATTTGATTTAAATCGAACCACTCCTTCTGTAACCCGAGTTTTTCGATTATCGATATTTATCAGGGGTACTTCGACACAAAACCTAGCTAAGAACACTCGCAGACTCTTATAGTACAACTGTGTAAATTTTTAAGAAAATCGGTTCAGCCGTTTTGGGGTCTATAGGTAACGGACACCCCCTCCAAATTTCCATTCATAAATAAGTTTAAATCAACCTCGACGGGTCATTTATTACCAGTGAATTTTTTTTATTTATTTATTGCTGGTAATACCTTTTTTCTTTTCAACAATTTATTGTTGTTTTTATATAAGTTTTGTGTCTAGTAATACTTTTTTCTTTTCGAGTATCAAGATTCATTGGGATTTGTTTTTAAGGGCAGGGTCTCCAAGTCCTACCCTGTTATTTAACCCATAACTGGAGGGAAGGGACGGATTAATACCTTTCTTAAAGGTACCAGTGCTTAAGTGAATGCAGGGTAGTCAACTGGAATTCGAACTCGGCTCATCGATTTCTCTTTCCGAGCCGATATCCACTGCACCACAACGCACATCCGTCACTAAACGCTTACAGCACCTGGTAATCCTAAACGGTCAACCATCTAAGTACTGACCAGGCTCAACATTGCTTAACTTCGGTGATGAGCGAGAACCGGTGTATTCAACGTGATATGGCCGTAAGCATTTTACAATGAAGATATATCAGAAATCAAAAAGAAAGGCATTTTCAATGTTCAGTTGTTAATGCGAGCCTTTTTAACAATAAACTATTACATTTATAATGTAAATGCGTTGCGAAAGATTTCATAAAAATATGGAAAAAGAGGTTTTTGTTGGTTAAGAATTAATTTGGGTCTCGCTGATCGAATAAGGTGATTAAATGTATCATGTAAACGCATTGCTAATGATTTTAGTATAAAAATGCATTGAAAATCAAGGAAAAGTGTTCATCAATGATCAGGAATTAATGCAATCTTTACTGATAGGAAACACTATTAAATGTACAATGTAAATACATTGCTAACGATTTTACTATAAAATGCATCGACAATCAAGAAGAAAAGTAATTGTTACTGGCCAATCGTTAAGATCGGTGTCCTGTCTATGTTTCCTTTATATACACGACTAGAGTGCAACCATAATAGACAATGAAGAACTTGCTGAAGAAAATTTAAAGAAAACGCCATGGCCGATAATTTAGATTATTAATGAAGAAAGAAAAAAAGCAAGAAATGAAGAAATGCTGAGATCTACAAAAAGAAATAAATAAAAAGTAATGTCGAGAGAAAAGCTAATAATTGCAAAAAGAAAGAAAGGAAAATGAACGAAGATTGTTAACGGAAGAATATGCAGAAAAGAAGAAGAAGAAGAAGAGAGAGGAAGGAAAACAGAAAACGAGTTGGCCAAAGAAAAGCTAAGATCTGCGGAAATAAATAAATAAAGAAAAAAAAAAGAAAGAAAGAAAGAAAGACATACAGATGAAAATATTACTGAAAGAAAACTTGAGATCGGCAAAAAAAAAGAAAGAAAGAAAAATAAAAAATGGAAGAAAAAAGGAATTTGTCAAAGAAAAGGTAAGATCTACAGAAAGAAAGAAAAAAGAAAGAAAAGAACAGACAAAATGAAAGATCTACAGAAAGAAAGAAAGAAAGAAAGAAAGAGAGAAAAACTAGTTAAAGAACAGCTAAGATCTGCAGGAAAAAAGAAATAGAAAGAAAGAAAGAAAGAAAGAAAGAAAGAAAGAAAGAAAGAAAGAAAGGGAAAATACAGAAAAAGTAAAGGAAGGACACAAGAAAAAACAGGCGAAAGAAAATCTAAAAGTGCGGAAAAGAAAGAAACAAAAGAAAGAAAGAAAGAAAGAAAGAAAGAAAGACAGAAAAAAGAACTGGTTAAAAAAAGACATAGAGAAGAAACGGAAGATGGAAAGAAAGAAATTAAGATAGAAGGGCATAGAGAAAAAAAGAAAGAGAGACAGAAAGAGAGAAAAGAAACTATCTTAAGAAAAGCTAAGGCATTTGGAAAGATAAAAGGAAAGAGAGAAACGAAAGAAAAACAAGCCAAAGGAAAGCTAACAACACAGAAAGAAAGAACGAATGACAAAGAAAGAAAGAAAGAAAGAAAGAAAGAAAGAAAGAAAGAAAGAAGCAAAAGGTGTGGACAAATAACAGCTAAAATCTGGTTAAGAAAAAGCAGAAAGAAAGAAATATAAAGAAAGAAAAACTAGTTAAAGAAAAACTATAATCTACAGAAAGAAAGAAAGATAAAAAGAAAGAAAGAGAATAAAAATAAAAAACATAAAAAAAGAGTTGACCATAGAAAAGCTAAGATTTGTGGAAAGAAAGAAAGAAAGAAAGAAAGAAAGAAAGAAAGACAAAAAGTTGACTAAAGATAGTCTAAGAGAGACAGAGAGAAAAAATAAATAACAAAAAAAACTAGCTAAGGAAAATCTAAGAATAGCAGAGAGAGAGAGAGAGAGAGAGAGAGAGAGAGAGAGAGAGTGAGAGAGAGAGAAAGATGCAAAATGCGGTAACCTACCTTCGCCTGTTAAAGCAATCCTTTTTCATTCTTCGTTTTCAGAGAGAGAGAGAGAGAGAGAGAGAGAGAGAGAGAGAGAGAGAGAAAGAAAGAAAGAAAGAAAGAAAGAGAGAGAGAGAGAGAGAGAGAGAAGAAGCAAAGCACTGTAACCTACCTTTGCCTGGTAAAGCAATCCACTTTTATTTTTCGTTTGCAGAGAGAGAGAGAAAGAGAGAGAGAGAGAGAGAGAGTAAGAGACAGAAATGAATGCAAAGTGCTGTAACCTACCTTCGGCTGGTAAAGCAATACTTTTTCATTTTTCGTTTGCAGAGAGAGAGAGAGGGGGGGAGGGAGAAAGAGAGAGATAGATTGAGGGAAAGTGCGAGAAAAAGAGAGAAAAAAGATGCAAAGTACTGTAACCTACCTTCGCCTGGTAAAGCAATCCTTTTTCATTTCCTACTTCTTGACTGGATGCTGCATTTGCCGCTGCCAGCCACTTGCGATATTTCTTGTTTAACTTGTAACGATTTTGTATGCACACTTGAAAGACAACAGCTGCAACAGGAAGGCAAAGAGTATTTGAAGTTTGAAACATTAGTCGAGCTTGAAACGTATACACGCACGCACTCTTAAATACAAAGAAGCAAAGAGCGTTAAATACAGGCACATATTTATGTATACACATATATATGGAAAATGTAATCTAACAAGCCACTGAGGAAAATAAGGAGAAATGTAGATGTTTATATCGGAATTTCGGCGGGAATTTGGAAGCAACGGCTTTATACCCACAAGCACTCCTTCACCAACCCTAGTTTAAGATACCAAATAGTACTTTCTAGAAAATACTGGGAATTTAAAAAAAAGTAACTTAAATCCCAAGATAAAATGGAAGCTTATAGGCAAGTCAAGGACCCTTAATAGCTTAAGAGATAGATGTAATCTATGTTTGACAGAAAAAATTAAAATTTTGAAATTTTACTACCAAAATATACTCCTAAATAAACGAAGAGACATCATGAGTATGTGTCTCCATAGAAATGAGTATAAATTACAATAATTATACTATTCTTCCAATTAGTCACATTAAGTTTTTTTAAAAATTTGGTCAAGCAGTTACTTTCCCACCACCTACTACGACTAACTCAAGGGTCAGGCTACATATCTCCCACTACCAAAGAGGAATTACTACTAATTTTGCCCCTAGCCCTACCCTAATAAAACCAATAACACCCAATCCCTTCTTTCACCTAAACTAACCTCTGGGCTTAGAGTTTTTCCTCATTCTCTGTTTATAAGGGGTTGAAGAATGCATGTCTTAAATGACATGTTAAAAATTTTAAAATAGCCATTTCCGCGATAAGTTTTATCTTAACTTACTGATATATATATATATATATATATACATATATATAAAACAGACTAACATACATAATAACAATTTCAAAGATAACGGTCAAATTCCCTTCATTTTAATATCTCATGACTTTGCGCTACACATGAAGAAATTCTAAAACCTAAAATATTTTGTTAATCTTTTGAAATGATTTGTGAGCGTCTTTGTGGTTGCCAACACTGTTTTTATAGATACGTAATTTAGAATAAATCTAATTTCGTCTTTTTGCCTTGATAAAGTCCATCACAGGACGAAACGCGTAGGTGATTTAAAATACAGTTTTCCTCTTGCCTTTATTTTATTTAACCATATATATATATTCATCAAATAAATTCATGTAAATTAATCACAGCCATATTAAATTTGTCATAGTAATTTCCAAATACTTTGAATTAGAACATTATCCCCATTGATGAATTAATAACAGAGGCGAAATATTATTTAAAAATAAGACCAACGAGATGAAAAAATTATGCATAAACTTCACAATTTCTGATTAATTATACTAATCTTCTTTAAGCGCCTTGTTCATTCAGGATGTGTGTAATCATGCCTCTTCACAACTTCCTTTGTAACTCGAAGCAGTATTTGTCGATATATCTAATCTAATCTAATCTAAATTTATTTATAAATGGAACTTTGTCTGTGTGTGTGTCTGTGTATATGTGTGTATCCGTTACCTATAGACTCCGAAATGGCTGAACCGGTTTTCTTGAAAATTTACACAGTTGTACTATAAGCGTCTGTGAGTGTTCTTAGCTAGGTTTTGTGTCGAGGTACCCCCGATAATTATCGAAAATTGATAATCGAAAAAATCAGGTTATAGAAGGAGTGGTCCGATTTTATTCAAATTTGATGCACTCATAGACAAAGACATCAGAATATATATATATATATATTACTCAAATAAATTCATGTAAATTAATCACAGCCATATTAAATTTGTCATAGTAATTTCCAAATATTTTGTTTTAGAACATTATCCCCATTGATGAATTAATAACAGAGGCGAAATATTATTTAAAAATAAGACCAACGAGATGAAAAAATTATGCATAAACTTAACAACTTCTGATTAATTATACTAATCTTCTTTAAGCGCCTTGTTCATTCAGGATGTGTGTAATCATGCCTCTTCACAACTTCTTATCCTTGGTACAGGCACTGATACGCAGTGGCTACATAAGGGACTAAAATCTTTGGCAGGAGTAGAGTGAAGAGAAAGACCAACCAGTTACAGGGGGTGTCAGGGAAAGGGCAAGATAAGGATGGGAACACAGATGTGATGACAGTTGCGAAGGTTGAGTGAGAAAAGAAAAGTAAAAGATACACGGGGTGATGTAAAAATGACTGGAGTCAAGTGAATAAGAGATGGGAATTGACATTGCATTAAAATTCCTAGAGGTTATAGCTGTGGGGAAAGCAAGTATACGGAAGAGAATTCCACAGGTGGGAAGTGCAAGAAAAGAAGCTGATGGAGTAGAATTGCAGGCAGCATTTGGTAGATTTAACTGTAAAAGAGAGAGACCTTGTTGCCAGTCTGGTTGCTCGAGTAAGTTTTTGTGGAAATGGCACCAGTGACCTAAGTTCGTCGTAGTAGAAGCCATGGAAATATTTGTAGAAGGGACAGAGAGAAGCCACATCCTACTGGTAAGAAACTGTTTTAATATATTTCTGTCGAACAACATCGGTTTACGTCTCATCTTCATCATTACGGGAATGTTTTTAATCGGTGTCACACACATGCAAGGCAATTAACCACTATAGTGCAAGGGTTACACGATGTAGAAGAATTATAAATAGAAACATTAATAATGAACATAAAGAGAAAAGAGTAATCAGGAGGACAGTCGATAGTGATTGACTTTGGTATCACCCCATGCAAGGTAGTAAAGCCACTAAGACATAAAGGGATTACAGAGTGTGGAAGAATTAGAAATAGAAACATTAATAATGAACGGGTAGAGAAACGAGTAATCAGGGTGAGGGGGGCAGTAGATAGCGATTGACATTGCATTTAAATTTTTGTGGGGTAAAGATGGCTGAAAACATGAAACTGGGAGTTTCACAAGCAAGAAGTCCAAAACAAATAAAAATAAGAAACTTTTAACATAGAACTTACATCTAGCTACATGTAGCCAGCTCAGGTGTATATTGATGAGACCTCACCGTCTGTCTAGTACTGTGCTTTAATTTACAAAGTCAAGGAGTCAGAGTGAAGAGTTCATCCGAACAATTGCCATGAAAGTATTTACAAAAATGGCCCGAGGAGGAAAAGAATAGGAAAGAGCATGAAGCCGAGATAACAGATCCGGACCAATAATATTGCTGATTATTAAAAGGGTTTTATTCATGCGCACTAGTTAAATAGCAGAGCACCAGACTATATGTGTAAGCAATATTGGAAGAATGAGTCTTATGGTTGTAACCCTGTTTAAGGGGTCACAAATAAAAACAGGAACACGGGATTAATGTAAACAATTGTATTAACAAAATAACGGGTAAAGATACAATAAGCCAGCTTGTTTTGCAGATTAAAGTTGGTTGAATAGTATGGAAGCGGAAGGGAGTTCCATTAGCAAGAAGTGCTGGAAAAGAAACTCTTAACATAGAACTATAAATTGAAAACGCAAATTCTATTCCAGCAGCTTCTTTTCTCGCACTTCCCGCCTGTGGAATTCTCTTCCGCATACTTGATTTCCTGACAGATACAATCTCCAAGAACTTAAATGTAAAGTCAATAGCTGTCTCACTAACTTACATCCTCTCTCTCATGCTTTTCTACATCCACCCCACTCTCATCAGTAATCTCTTCCCTCTCCTACTCTCTTCCTGCCACCCCCTGCAACCTCTCACTCCTCATAGCATTCCTCCTCGTCCACCCCACTCTCATCAGTAATCTCTTCCCTCTCCTACTCTCTTCCTGCCACCCCCAGAAACCTTTTCACTCCTCATAACATTCCTCCTATGTAACCCCCTGCACAACAGTGGCCTTGCTTGGGGCGACACGATTATATAAAAAAAATAGTATTGTGGAAAAGAACATGAGAGGGCTAAAGAAAACGGTCTTTGTAGTTGAACATTCCAGTATTCTCGGGCTAATACATGAGTTAAAAGGGTCCTGGGTAAGACCGTAAACTGCATCCGGCAGCAAGGCCTCTGATTGGGAGGTTGTGAGGAGCATGGAACCACCTCTTAATTGCTGTTGTTCCCAGGTTCACCCTGACCCAGAGTGGTAGCATCTGTTAGGGTCCCAGCTATGGGTAAATAGTTGGCCCCCAAACCGCTATGAAATTATTACCAACAAAACTTTTTTGAATGAAAAATGTTATCAACGAAACCTTTTTTTAAATGAAAAATAACTGTGATTTAAAATAAAAATACATTTCCGGCCTAAAATGACCCATTAGATGTCGATAGGCCGTTAAACAGGAACAGGAACAAACATGAGTCAGAAAGAGAAAAAGAAAGTCCTACTCGTAATAAGCTAAGACCCGATAACCCTAGAAACATTTTGAAACGTGCTCGTTCGAAACTTGATGCAATGGTAAAACGGGAAAGAAGTTTTACTTGGAAAGTATTGGATGATAGCATAAACTTCACTGTAACACGTCGGAATATATATATATATATATAACAATTTGCAGCAACAGAAGGTAGGAAAACACTGCCACATAGAGATCTATCAAAGAAGAACCAGCAAGCATTAGATTTGCCATTCTAATAAAAAATACACCCATATCAACAACGTTTTGTGTTCAGATTCGACCAAAGTCGGCTTATTTGGTAATAAGCATACTATCCCTTCGGGTACCTCGGCGTGGTGCAATGGTTAGCAAGCTCGTCTCGCTATAAACGTTATAAGTGAGTTCGATCCTCACTACGTAACCCTACTTTCGGCCGTGTGTTACGTCTAAGCTACGTTGAGAAATCATCTTCCTCCAGGTTTGGGGGTTGGGTGTAGGGCTAAAACCCCTGTCCCATAAAAAAAAACATTTGCTACGGAAACAGCTGAAACGCTGCCTTACACACCATTAGGTGTAAGGAAAAGTTTATTTATATTATCCTTCTGTGAGAAAAAAAAACTTTCATAAATAACGAAAAGAAAAAAGAACCTAGCGAATATGTCAATAAATTATATGACTATTCTTACAACATTTTATGTTCAAAGTCGGCCTATTTAGCAATTACCATGTCCGTACCGTATTGGGAAAACTAAATCCTTCTTATAATCAAAGGGATTCTATACAAAAACCATGAAACAGTGCAGTATTGGGATCATATTTCTAGGTTTATTTTTCTGATAAAGCTTCTCATGTTAAACGCATCAATAAAGTCGATGAAATATTGCGAAAAGTTCAGGACATCTTATCTCCTCTGACAAGGCTCAAAGATCCAACTGACTTGATTAAACCTTTAGTAGTAATTTTCTTGTCTTATTTCTTCTCTTTCTTCTGTTCAGGACAGAAAACGAATTCATAAAGTTTATTTCCTAATGTTCAACATAATTTCAACGAAGACGGCAATTCTCAATATTAGTCTCAACAATATGAATTATAAAATATTGACTCTCCGAAGTCTGTTCGGAAAACATCCAACCGCTCCATATTAAAATAGTAAAGATAATATTCTACTTAGGACAATGATAACTTGCTTCCCCCTTTAGAACTTTATTTTAGCTCAATTATTCTATCGGCTTTAAAGAAAACCATCAACTGTATTTTAGCAATCTGCCTAATGTCGTCAATGATTTGAAATATCCTTCTTTATAAGGACGATTTGCATTTTTAGAAATTTAGGTTCCCAGACCTAGATTATGGCTTTGATAACAGCCCGCAGTGGAATCAATATATATATATATAGCCTTGGAGATTTGAAAAAGAAATCATTCGACCGAGCGAGGGAAAATTTCCTCACCCCCAAATCATTTTACTCGACCGACTCCATTTTCTTAATAGTCGCCTTACGTAAACATAGTGTAAATCGCTGACGGAAAACAAAAAATGAAATTTTAATTAAAATTTCGAACGTGTTAGAAAGGATTCAATTTTTTAAAAAAATAATAACAACAAAATTTGATCTTTCCTCTTAATAATAGCATAAACATTTTAATGATAAAACTTTGTTTCTATTAAGTTTAAGCTCTTTTAACATCACGATATGCTGTTTTTTTAATTTTTTTTTTTTTGGCAATTGAGTGGAGGTACCTAAATTCGTAGTCTCTATCTTCTTTTTGACAACCATCATCTCATAGATGATAAAAAAATAACAGATCTGATTTTCTCAATGATTTTCTATAAAACAAATTACTTACTTGTATAATTTGTTTTTCAGTGCGTGGTTGAAAGAAGTGTGTGTATTTTTATTTTATTTCAAAAGTTTATTTTTACTTTTCACTGACCGGGACTATAAAAGCCAGGAGTTCAATGATGTCATTGTACGTCACACTAAGAAACTTGTGAATCTTTAATGGCATACTTTTGGGTTGTAAAAGGAATTAGATTTTCTTTTTCTATATTTGAAGGGACACATTTCATTGCGAGATTTTTAATCGACCGCGGGCGAGTAAAACAATAAACTTTAATCGTCCAATTGAGTTTTTTAATCGTCTGAGTCGATCGGGCGTATGAAATTTCAAAGGTTTTATATATATATATATATATATATATATATATATATATGTGTATATAAATTATTTTTTTGAACATGTACATAATTGTTCTATATATATCCGCTACAAAGGTACGTTCGTTTAGATATTGAAACTTCAATGTCTCATCAGGCGGTGTGTAAAGATGAGACATTGAAGTTTCAGTGTCTAAACGAACTTGCCTTTGTAGCGGATATATATAGAATAATTATGTACATGTTCTAAAATATAATTTATAATAAATATTCACAGCTCTATATATTATATATCGAGCACTGTTTTAAATTAATGTTTTGGACCTTGTAAGAATTCTTTCTTCGTTCTGTATTCACTCGTATATATATATATATATATATATGTATATATAGATATATAATTTACATAAAACCTATATATATATATATATATATAGTCATCCGCATATATAGTCATCTGCTTCGCTGTATCACAGCTCATCAGTACGGTTAGACATCTGATTGCTTTTACCGAGAATTGAAACTAGACCGAATTGGCGTCAGTCGGCGATACTACCTCTAAGCTATAGGCGCTCGGTAGAAGGAAGCAGACTTTTTAGCGCATGATGTATCATACGCAGTAGTGAGAGTGCTCTAATTCATTACTAAATGAACGATGCGTAGTTGCTAGAGTAACTATTGTTTTTTCAAAGTCTACCATTCTCCCAGAGTGCTCAATCAGGGTGTGAGAGCGTAAATAGTCATCCGCAGACAGATCTCTTTCGCTGTATCACAGCTCATCAGTACGGTTAGACATCAGATTGCTTTTACCCAGAATTGGAAAGTTTTAATGTAAAGAATTTGTCACTTTAACTGAGCAGGTTCATGCCGACTTCGAAATTTCGTGAGGACACCGTTATGATGTCGTCACTCATCAGGGCTATTTTTTTTCGATCTAACGACATCATAAGGGTGTCCTCACGAAACTTCGAAATCGCATGCTCACTTATAGAAATAAAGGGTTCGGTTCTAAATTACTAGCACCTGAAGATGGCTGGAGCGTAGAATGGTCGAAATGTAGTAAACATGGTAATAAAGATGAGGACAACAGTCCGAGCAGTGTAAATAATATAACAATATCTGTACAAATTTTATATTTAAAATCTACATCATCATCATCGTCGTCATCACCAGCACCATCATCATCGTCATCAGTCCTGTGACCAACTATTGTCATCGGATCGTTGTGAATTTTTGTAATTATGTTGTACATAATGAAAGAAACATTAATGAAGCTAAGTCAAGAAAGTAGATATTAAAATTATTAACTAAATTTTATCCAAGCCTGGCGTAAGGTCATAGGTTTGCAGCTTCCATTGTTTATCGAAGCCATTGGAGGAAAAATTGGTTTTCTTGACATTCTTTCAAATCAAGTAAGGATGTATTGTCTGGTGCAGTGGATATCAACATGAAACGAGAAACCGAAGAGCCAAGATCGAATCCCAGCTGAATTCACTTCATTTAATTACTTCTCTTTGGAAAGTTATTAATCTGTCTCTACTCTTCAACTATGGGTCAAATAACAGAACAAACTGTGTTTTATAGCGTTGGTTGGCAACCAGCCTACCGCAAAAAGTAAAGGCAAACTACTGTGGGAAAATGTTCTGCTTAGTCAGTCATGTCTCTTTCGAGACATGATCGCCCAAGTTTGTATCACGTGTGGCAATGAACTGACTGTTATAAGGAAACACACCTATTCCTCAGATAATGGACTCTCCCTCCTATATTAATAAGAGTTAATAGGAAGTACTTGGGAGGTTCATAGGAGTTATTTAGACTTCTATTGGAGTTCAGTAGAACTACTAGGCAGTTGATATTAGTCGGCAGTTAGCCGAATACTAAGGAGTCAGCTTTCAGTGGAAGATTACCTAGTTTCTAACATTTTGCGTACGTTAAGTCGATTAGCAACCGACCC
The DNA here is from genome assembly GCA_037127315.1 of Ascarosepion bandense. Classification (NCBI taxonomy): domain Eukaryota; kingdom Metazoa; phylum Mollusca; class Cephalopoda; order Sepiida; family Sepiidae; genus Ascarosepion; species Ascarosepion bandense. The sequence continues at coordinate 3,421,868 of JBBBDQ010000708.1, forward strand.
GGCACGATTATAAACTTCAGTGCGGAAAACTACTCCGCAACACCGACTGAATACACCCCAAGTAAGCCATTAAAATCACTTAGACGTAAAGGACTATTAGGAGTGAAAGAAAATGAAAGGAATTTATAAGGAACCGGAAATCCAGTCCTAAACATAAAACAAAGAATAAACCTTTACTCCTGTTCAAAAGATCAGGGAAGAGTGGGAACATGCCTTTTAACAATCGAGCTACAGAACTCGCTCATTTATTCACTTAGAACAATAATCGAATACCTTTTGAAGATTCATTTTGCTTACCTGGGAATGATTTGCAAAAGAATCTAAGCTACGGTAAGCAACTGGGTTAAATTGTATAACAAATTTACGGGTAGAATATGAAAAAGAACCTGCATTTTGGATCTACACTATTATATATTTGCCTGAAAGTTCCTAGCGAAAAGACTCTTGTCTTGCGCTGCAAGAATAAACCCACCCGTTTCAGCAGTTTTATCCAGATCCCTGTGACCATCAATTAGTGTTATCTTTATCGACGTGATTTTACGGCCTATCACGTTGAATACACCGGTTCCCCGAAGTTAAGCAACGTTGAGCCTGGTCAGTACTTAGATGGGTGACCGCTTGGGAATACCAGGTGCTGTAAGCGATTAGTGATGGATGTGCGTGCATACGGCCATATCACGTTGAATACACCGGTTCTCGCTCGATCACCAAAGTTAAGCAACGTTGAGCCTGGTCAGTACTTAGATGGGAGATCGCTTGGGAATACCAGGTGCTGTAAGCGTATAGTGACGGATGTGCGTTGTGGTGCAGTGGATATCGGCTAGGAAAGAGAAATCAGTGAGACGATTTCGAATCCCACTTGAATAACCTACATTCACTTAACCACTGGTACCCTTGGGAAAGGTATTAATCCGTCCTTTCCCTCCAGTTATGTGTTAAATAACAAGGGTATGACTTGGGGACGCTGCCCTTAAAAACAAATCCCAAAGAATCTTGATATTCGAAAAGAAAAATGTTTTACTAGACACAAAACTTATATCAAAAACAACAATAAATGGTTGAAAAAAAAAAGGTATGACGAGCAATAAAAATAAAAAAAAATTAGTTGGCAATAAATGAGCCGCGGAGGTTGATTTGCCATAAAAACAAAACAACCAACCAATCATCTGTTCAAAAGCTTAATGCTTGCTTTTTATTTTTTTATCATTTTTGCTGTAATATTTGGTTCGTGGGTTCTGTTTTGGTTTTTTACAGAATCTACAATGCAAATATCGTTTCTATTTAAAAACTTTCTTTCATGATTGAATATTTTTGTTTTCGTGTTGGTTGGCTAATTGTATTCTGGTGATACCGACCGAGCAAAAGCGAGGGACCGGATGTTTGCGCTCTAGCGACCAAAAAAGCAAATGACCAAAACTCGCCGGTGCTCACCCCGATTTCGCGCAGATGTTCCGGTTGAAAACTAAAAATTAATTAAATATTAAATTTCCAGTTCGCGAGCCTAGGCGAATTTTATTTATCGGCCAATGGAGAGCCCAGAATCATATACAAGTATCGCCAGACAGACCGACGCAGAGACCCAGACAGACTCTAGAGAGACGAGAGTAATTAGTAACTCCTTTGACCAAGTCAAGTGGCTTACTATGGTCCCCTCCATTCACCTCTCCTTTCCTTCTTCGCTGTCTCAAAACTACTTACTGACTTAAGGAGCGGATACATCAAAGACATTCCTTACTCACAACGCTCCCACATACCTAAGTATTAATTCTCTTTTCAGCATTTATTCCCATGAACATTTTAACGTCCGTTGAACCCTCATTTAAAGGATTACTTTAATTGTAAAACCTCAATTGATATGTGTAGATATAAAATACTTTTTCTCAACTCAATTTGCTTTTCGTGATTTATAATCATTTTATGACTTATGGTGGGCTATCTACAACGAGGCCAAATGCCGTTAAATTGCAACAATATACAACTACCCTTCAAAAGAATGCCGTCCCCACCATAATATCATCCAGTTATTTGTCATTTCCCAGTATGTTAGTAAGTCGGTAGGTGTCTTGTATGACAATTGCAGATGAATAAAATATCTTCCACCTTTACAGGGTATGTATAGACCGTCTTCATCAGCCTTTGGATGATGCATGTTATACTTAGAAAGAAGCCTTTTGTCCTGTTCATATGATGTCATTTACAATCCAGTTCAAGATGTTAAAACTACATGGAATCACTGGCAATGAAAGGCTATTAATGGCCATAATTCTTTCTGAGAATTCAGTTCAGTCCGTAATATCAGTCACACTGTTTTATAGTACACTTTTCACACTATATCATGATTTTTTTAACCCTCATTTATGCTGAGTTATTTATAAGCTTCTTCTTACTTTAATGTTTTTATTGTTATCTGAGGGTCTGAGCTAACAGAGGATGTCTGTCGTAAAATTGTAGATTTAGCACATTTATCCATTCCTTTCCAATGTCATCAGTCAGTTTAGGTGCCATACGTGATACACGCTTGGGCGATCATGTCTCGAAAGAGACATGACTGACTGGGCAGAAGATTATCCCGCAGTAGCTTGCCATTGCTTTCTGCGGTAGACTGGTTGCCGACCAAGGCTACAGAACCCAATCTGTCCTGCTATTTAACCCATAACTGGAAGGAAGAGACGGATTAATACCTTTCCCAAGGGTATTTGCGCGTAAGTGAATACAATGGATTCAGCTGGAATTCGAACTCGGCTCCCCGGTTTCTCGTTCCGAGCCGATATCCACTGTACCACAACGCACATCCCCAATGTCATCACTGAAACATTTTACTGTTTCAGGAGACCTTTCAGCTCACTGTCAATCCTAGCATATAACTTTAAGTCACCCATTTAAAATAGATGGCTTATTTTCTTTTGAGATATAGCTATATACCATCCTGTTATGCTCGCTGGTTAATGGTTTTAGCGATATATTCTTATTATTAGTAGTTGTAGTTGTAGTAGTATACCTAAACGTCATTTTGTTAACGTATTGTTTTCTTAATAATGACGTAAGAAAATAAAGTTCAGTTCGATTTGGCTATTGGACAATAAACCTTGCTTAATAATATAAAGACTCATTCCTTCCTGGGGCTTAGAATATGACAATTACCTTTCCTGAAGGGAAGTACGCCCCTACTCAAATGAAACCACCAACTAAAAAATGATAAATATTAAAAACATCTATCTCTGAGTACATGATTACAAACCAAATATAATGACCTGAAATAAACCTCGCAATATTTGATATATAGTAAAACACTAACCGAAACTAGAATAAAGATAAAGTTTGAGTTTGTTTAACGGCATATCAACACCTCTGTGGGTCATTTTATGTCAAAAAGGTGGGGTTTTAAGGTATGTTTTAACGATCAGTTATAGGAAGAACGTTGATTTAGTCAGATTTCGATTAAAACAATTTAATTTTTTAAATTTTAATTTTTTTATATTTTATTTTCCTTGCCTTGTAAAATTTTGCAAAGTAATAATGACAAAAGAACCATTCTGTTTTCATTTGCAATTATCCACTTGGCAATAAATACTAAAAATAGTACGAAATAGATAATTTCTTTTAAAAAACTGGGGTGGCCTAATAATTATGGCCGGTAGTGTACTTCACCAACATTTTCATACGCCAGACCATGTGTCTGGTAGGTAGCAAATGTCATTTATCTACCTTATCAGCTAAACCAGAAAAATGATTTTAAAGGGTTTAATCACAAACACCCTGAAGAGACATGGTACATAAAATATGTTGATATACACTACCGGCCTTAATTATTAGGCCACACTAATGTTTTAAAAAGCAATTATGTATTTCATACTATTTTTAGTATTCATTACCAAATAAAAATAGAATGGTCCTTTTGCCATTATTACTTTGCAAAATTTTAAAAGGCAAAGAAGCAAAGAGGAACTCGTCCGAATCACCATAAATTTTCTTCATTCTTTTATTGATAAAACTGCAATATAGGTAATTATTAAATACTTCTAAATTCATTTAACGCACATGTTATTGTGCAGTATTAACAAAAGACCCATTCTATTTTCATTTACAGTTAATTACTTTGCAATAAATACTAAAAAATAGTATGAAATACATAATCTTTTTAAAACACTGGGGTGGCCTAATAATTATGTCCGGTAGTGTAATTTGATGTTGGAATTTTTAGTATACACCCTTTATTTTAGAAGCAAAGAAAAGAGTATTGAGCTGTTGTTTTACATCAATATATCTTATATTCGTTAGATTTTCGTTATTTTGTAATGGATATCGGCTCGGAATGAGAAATCGGGGAGCCGAGTTCGATTTCTGGTTGAATTCGTTGCATTCATTACGAAAGGTATTCCAACCAGTCTACCACAGAAAGAAATGGCAACCTAGAGAGGGAAAATCTTCTGCCTAGTCTGTCATATGTCGAAAGAGACATGATCGCCTAAGCGTATATCACATTAACTGACTGATACCTTCTATAGATTTCTTGCAGACCAAGAAGCATCAGAAATAAGGTTCTACTGACAGGTTATAATACCATCGACTGAATATGTGATCAATAAGAATGCTTTTTCAAGAAAATGCAAACTAAATTAACGATTATACATAAAATCAAAGACAGTGACGAAAGTGGGCTCGGAAAATTAGACACCCACATGGTATATTGTTGTAGAGGAATATCCTAGCCTACCCCGAAATGGATATGGTCCGGTCTATAAAAGACTGTGACTAGAGCGAACTATAGAGCATACGTCACTAGAGGGGAGCATACGTCACTAGACGAGAGCCTAAGTCATTAGACGAGAGCATGCGTCACTAGACGGGTGCATACGTCACTAGACGGGAGCATACGTCATTAGACGGGAGCATACGTCATTAGACGAGAGCACACGTCATTAGACAGGAGCATACGTCACTAGACGAGAGCATACGTCACTAGACGGAAGCATTCTTCACTAGACGGACGCATACGTTCTAGGTGGAGACATTGTCTACTTGATTGTTATACCTGTTACTATTCGTTGGTGTTCTTGTATGTCTATTGGTTTATTGTACTGTTGTATAATAAATCTCTTATAATCTATCTTCAGTGTTAAGTATTATTCTTGCACTATTCTTTTCCCTGATTATCCCCTCCCGGGGAAGACATGACGGACAGAGAGAAACTGTGAATAACCTGAAATTGTGTTTGCGTGAACGGATGGCAAGACAGGACAGGGTCCGATTGAAAAAAGTAAAAAGTTGCTTAGCGCTACATCTTCGAATGTCATCAAGAGAAAATTATGCCATTTCTTGCGCTTCGCGCCTGTGGAACTTCTTTCCTGACGGCTACAACCACCAGGAATTTAAACGCAATGTCAATTCCCATCTCTTATCCACTTGACTTCGGTCCTTTCTACATCACCCCTTATATTTTGTTCTTTTCTTTCTCTCTACCTTCAAACCTGTGTTCCCATCATTATCTTGCCCTTTCTTTGACACCCCACCGTAACAGGTTCGTCTTTCACTTCACTCTCCACCTGCCTAAACTTTTACTCTTATGTAGCCCCATGCTCATCAGTGGCGGTACCGCCTTGCTTGGAGTGAAGCGATTAAAAAATATACAGTCAGTCATTCTTACCTACAAACGCAAGAAAAAAATCATAAAAGAATTTAAACCGGCAATTAATAGATTATAACTCCCCACACACTTACAGACACACAACACACGCACAGACGGACCGGCATAAGTTTACACTTACACGCACACACACACACACAAGTATATACACATACTACCAAAAACAAACGCAGTGACGGACACATGGAATCCTACACGACGTGGGAAATGTATATAGATGTTTGTGATTTTCTATGTCAGTCAGTTAAGTGCCATACGTGATACACGCTTGGGCGATCATGTCTCGAAAGAGACATGACTGACTGGGCAGAAGATTATTCCGCAGTAGGCTGCCATTGCTTTCTGCGGTAGACTGGTTGCCGACCAAGGCTACAGAACCCAATCTGTCCTGTTATTTAACCCATAACTGGAAGGAAGAGACGGATTAAATACCTTTCCCAAGGGTATTTGCGCGTAAGTGAATAAAATGGATTCGACTGGAATTCGAACTCGGCTCCCCGGTTTCTCCGATATCCACTGGACCACAACGCACATCCTGATTTTCTATGTATCTATAAGAGGTACATGATGCAGATGGACAAAGGAAAAAATATTTGGGGTCTACAAAAGGAATTATTGAAAACAGATGGAATGATCACAAATCTATCTTAGGAATTTTACCAAACTGGCTAGACACATGTGGAACCTTCCCCTGTCCGATATTTAGCCCATCCCAAATCGTTTATTACCCCTTAAAGTGGAAAGAGATTCCCTCATGAGTATAAGATGTGCACTACTACTCCACACAAGCATGACGATGACTGACAAACACAGCCTGAAGACGGCAGCGAAACCAGAAACACGTGCAGCAGAATAGAAAATGGAATATGCTATATATTTTATAAAAGAACACCTGCGGTTTATCTTATTTAGAATATACTCTTTTCTCTCGTGGAAGCACTGTAACATCCTTAAGAGCTACTAGAAATAGGGAGCAGTGGAAGGCCATGATCGCCTACGTCCTAAAGGGACATGGCACATAGAAGAAGATATATATATATATTTATATACATATTCTTATATATATATATATATATATATATATATATATATATATATACAATACAATATAATTTAATTATTAAGTTTCATTTATAACATACTTTAATATAAATAAAAAATGAAAATTATCTAAACTTATTTATAAATGGAACTTTGTCTGTGTGTGTGTGTGTGTGTGTGTGTGTGTGTGTGTGTGTGTGTGTGTCCATACCTATAGACTCCGAAACGGCTGAACCGATTTTCTTGAAAATTTACACAGTTGTACTATAAGCGTCTGCGAGTGTTCTTAGCTAGGTTTTGTGTCGAGGTACCCCCGATAAATATCGATAATCGAAAAAATCGGGTTATAGAAGGAGTAGTCCGATTTTAATCAAATTTGATACACTCATAGACAACGACATAAGAAAGGATATTCAGAAGTTTCAAGGTTGCAGTTCTTACAATAGTGCAGAAAATCGATAATATATATATATATATATATATATATATATATATATATATATATATATATAAAAGCTTTCATTACACCAGAGCAACGCCGGGCTATACTGCTAGTTTTAAATAAAATAAATGACCCACACAATACTTAATTGTTGCTCTTAATACAAAATAACTAAGTACACCAAAATTATTTAATCCTAATTCAGACTTAAACGTTCTTTCCCCTTTTCTCATAAATATTAGTAAAAAAATCTATTGTTCAATAAAAAAGAAACTAAAATACAACCTCCTGTTAACAATTATTGTCTACCCATTTAAAAAAAATCTAATGTCCCACTATGAATCATACCCAGACAAAAATAAAAAGTTGCAAGTCTAGATCCAAGCCATCCTGCCCCCTTTCATAACCAAAATATTAAATCTCCATGGTTATATAATTCTCAATTTTAATTAAACAATATTGACACACATAAAGCATTTTTGTGTAGTGATATTATGCTTTTAAAAACCATCGTAATAACAAAATTGCACAATATATATATATATATATATATATATATATATATATATATATATATATATAAGGTATATTGTCTCCCCACCCCACAAAAAAGAAAGGAAAAAACCCTTTTTGCATCAATTTGTCTAACCAATGTCAGTCAGGCGAAAAAAAAAAAACGTTGAATAAGGAATTGAAACTAATCGTTGCCTATGAGTCGCAATGTACATCTCTCACATGTGCATGAGGTGTAAGTATATTCGTATTTTGACCTTTGAACCTTGGTTTCATTCCCACCATGGTCGATTTGCCAGTACGGTGACTTCTTGATGCTATCGGTCTGGGGGAGGCGATCATCGCTTTTGGAAAGCGCTTTAAAACAGGATTAACCCAAGTCTTTGAGTGCAATTGGGTAGACGAAACTATTTGGAAACCGTCGATGGTTGTGATAGCACAAAATCTCAAGTCATTCTGACCGTGCTAGTGTTCTTCAAACTGTTGATCACTTCGGATAAGGCGATCTCTTCCCAGAAACTGTAACTGATGTCTGATCACCATAAAACGCAGGTAGACTCTGTCGGAGTTGAGCAAAAGTAAATATGGCTAAGCGGGTGTCTGCAAGTGGGATTGGCGAGCCACCCTAGTCGAGATGCATCCTCGAATACGAGCAGCCATTGTTATCACTATTATTTATCTCCTAATCAAAGCTCTGTTCTAGCAATAAATAAAGTTTCAGAGCAAATTGTACAGGAAGATTTCGTTAAAAACACAGAGAAGGTTACTTGACTGTTACATGATATCTGTTCTACTAGTGAATGAAAAAGAATCAATAATAGATATGACGTGTACTTATGTAACATGACTCGATCACTTGTTTGGCGATATTAAATGTCCTGTGTTATTGACAAGTGTTTTAAATTTCTTTTTCTTCCATGTCCCATGTCTTTTAAGAACACGGATAAACATGGCCGACAAATGAAACCCATACAAATATTCCCGAATATTGTTGTACTAAATAACTTTTGATCCTCGACTATCCCGTTTTGCCCTTATTTTGTAATTCAGTCGCAGCAATTTGTTGTCATTGTTGTGCCATCATATAGGGCTCGTACATGCTTTTGAATTGTACTTAATGTTTTCAATATACTATTCCACAGTCACGCTGTCTTCATTTCACCACTGTAAATCACAAGCCGTCTTTTTATTCCACCTCGTGCAAGGAAATGTTGCCGACTACTTGTCAGTGGAGGATAAGTTCTTCGGCATTTTTTTCTAGACCATCAGTTCTCCCAGTTAATTTACGTTCCATACGTGATATACGCTTATGCGATCATACCTCAAAAGACACATGACTGACTGCGCAGAAGATTTTCCCATAGCAAGTTGCCGTTTCTTTATGCGGTTGACTGTTTGGCAACCAAGGCTACAGAACCCAATCTGTCCTGCTATTTGACCCATAGCTGGCGAGAGAAGAGACGGATTAATACCTTTCCCAAGGGTATTTGGAAGTAAATGAATGCAACGAATTCAACTGGAATTCGAAATCGGCTTCCTTTTGCATTCACTTACGCGCAAATACCATTGAGAAACGTATTAACACGTCTCTCTACTAAGCCAAAAACTTCATTGAAGAATGTTGTAAAGGTGAATTTCATTATTGCTAAGAAATCTCGCCTTGTCTGTAGTTGCTGATTCGTTAATTCACAATCCTATGAAATGTCACCGCGCTGTCACGCTTGCTATTATCAACTGACCGTATCAAATATATTGTCTTTCAGAAATACGAAACGTTTCTAATAATTTGAGTGCTTGTTTTTCATGCTGTTCTTTACTTAGATGATCTGTTTTTAGAATCGTTAACTTATTTCCTTACCATTTACAAACAATTTTACAATCGTTAAATACAGTCCGTATGCACTTTAAAAAAATTATAACTTTATTTGTATTTGTGATAGAAATAACCTGTAAAAAATGTTATAAAGTTTGATCTACCTAGTTTTAACTATAGTTATTGAATAATTTTTTAACACAAAATTTGCAACAATTTTTAGTTAAGTAATCAGATGGATTGGAAGGGGTGGACCATTTTATTGGCCTCCACGTTCGTCAGATTTGACTCCATTAGATTTTTTTATGGGGACATGTGAAAAAATTGTGAATGCAACCCAAACCTAGTTTATTAGAAGATTTGAAAGCTAAAATAACTATTGTGATTTCAGGCATTACTGAAAATCAGTTGGCAAATACTTTCCGTGAACTGCAAAATCGTATTACCCTTTGTATTGCTAATGATGAAGGACATGTGGAAACTTAAATAAAACTTCAATAAAACCTTAAAAAACATAGATTTACTTCGTTATAATCCTTTTTACAAATTACTTCTATCGCAAATACAAGTAAAGTTATAATTTTTTTAAGTGTACACGAACTTTATGAACACTCTGTATTTTTTATTTAAACACGTAAGTCCATAAGGTATATCTTTTGTTAAATATATAACAATAAACAACGGTTTTAATCTGTACTTACCTTGAGGATTTGGAATCTTATTTGGCTTGTCTTTATCTTGGTTATGGTATATGTACAATGAATTATGAGCTGAGCTGCAATGAGAGAAAAAGGAAACATTTTAAATCACTCATAAATTATCAATTATTTCGTTTAAATTTTCACATTTGAAATTTCTGTTCCAACTATTGAAATAATACATTATAATTATTTTAATTACATGTTTTTGTATTAGAACCTTAAATAAGTTCTATTTGATTTTCTTGAAAAATCATGTTTTATTTATAATATACTAGCAGTATAGCCCGGCGTTGCTCGGGTGTAATGAAAGCTTTAAAATTAATCCATGGTCCTGGAGCTCAGACTATTTGGACGTTGGCACGAAAGACTAAAAAGCATTAGTTGTTTCCAGTTAAAGCGAAACCATAGACTGAAAGAAAAATGAATGGATGTAAGTCAAATTTTGATTTCCTGGTATCGATATCAAATAAGATTTTTTTGTCGTAAACTGAATTTACAAATAAGTCCTTTGAGTAAATAGTATCATGGCGGAGACTAAGAACTACAATTATACCCACTTAGAGCCAAACTCGAAGCAAAAATTAAAATAAAAGAGCTGAAAATATACAGACATACAAGCAGATAAACAGACACACACAAAAAATCTTGCCTTTTATATATATATATATATATGTATTATCGATTTTCTGCACTTTTGTAAGAACTGCAACCTTGAAACTTCTGAATATCGTTTCTTATGTCTTTCTCTATGAGTGTATCACATTTGATTAAAATCGGACCACTCTTTCTATAACCCGATTTATTCGATTATCGATTTTCGATATTTATCGGGGGTACCTCGACACAAAACTTAGCTAAGAACACTCTCAGATGCTTATAGTACAACTGTGTAAATGTTCAAAAAAATCGGTTCAGCCGTTTCGGAGTCTATAGGTAACACACGCACACACACACACATGTACACACATATGTGTATATTTAGGCATTGTATGTTCATTTAATTGTATAATATAGACATATATTATGTCCCTTTTTCTATATTGACGCTGTCCGGTTTTCTAATCTATTTCTTGTTGTTAATATATAATTCATCAAAGAAGGTACCGTAGCTTTTCCTACCGAAGTACATTCGATCTCCTCCCCAATCATCAACTGTGAGAAAATTTGCATTTCGCTGCATTTTAAAAAAGACACGTGACAGGCTCTGTTGTAATTATTTAATTTTTTTAAATGTATCTGTTGTAGCTATGGATGTTTTGCAAATCAAGCATCCTAATCTAAGATAACTGACCGGAAATTGATAAAAATGCAAAGTGGTATTAAATGTTTGTTATGTGTGTGTGTGTGTGTGTGTGTGTGTGTGTGTGTGTGTGTGTGTGTGTGTGTGTGTGTGTGTGTGTGTTTGACTGGAGTAGATTATTCTCGTTCCATGATTCATGCTACTTCCTCTAGGACACATGGGCCAGTAAAGAAGATCGTTGGTTAGATCCAGTAATTTGTGTGTCTTCTCAGAGTGCAGTTCGTAGACGAATTACTAACCACTCCTGCCAGCTGCTACTCGTAAACCCGGAACACTGCTTCACCAAGGACTCAGTTTCCTGCGCACCGTAAGCAAAATGCTGTCTCCCAGCCACCGGTGTAGCCTTCTCGAGTCGTAAATAGCGAAGTGACTCCGAAGCAGAAGTAGGCTCTTTCTTCCCTGTTTTCTCGTATCCTTTCCTTCCTTCTTCCTCATCCAGAGCCTCACTTTCGCCAATGACGCATGCGCCGTGTTATTCGAAAGACTCTCGCACGAGCCCGCCCCGCGTCTCCACCACATCTACGAACGCACGCACAAACAAACCGCCCTCCTTCGCATCCGCGAGGCAAGTCTCCACCACATTATTCTCGTTCCATGATTCATGCTACTTCCTCTAGGACACATGGCCCAGTAAAGAAGATCGTTGGTTAGATCCAGTAACTTGACCTAAACAGTTGTGAGTTCAATATCTTGTTACATCAATGGTGAGCAAAAAGTTGAGTATTGAATACTGCTGACACATCTGGTCGGATACACCTGCTATTCACCTCAGGGTTCTTGAGAATCTGTAATGTGATCGATACCGACTTGGCAGCTCGACTGCAGTCGCTGTCTCACCGGCGTGATGTAGCTTCCCTGTGCCTCTTCTATAAATACTTTCACGGCTTCTGCTCCAATGAACTTAGATCACTGGTGCCCCCCTAGTTATGAATTTACACGAGCTACTAGATTAGCAACTAGGTCCCACATTTTTACAGTGAAACCGACAAAATGTAACCGCAATTTCTACTCTAACAGCTTCTTTTCACGCACTTCCCACCTGTGGAATTTCCTTCTATATACTTGCTTCCCCGACAGCTACAATCTCCAGGAATTTAAATATAAGGTCAATAGACATCTCCTATCACACTAACTCGCATCCATTCTCATAAGCTCTTTTTTCATCTACTCCACCCCCATCCTCGGTATCCTCATCCGTCTTTACCCTCCTCCTGACATTTCCTATAACTAACCCCTCTTTCTCATCACTTTCCCCCATGTAACCCCCTGCGCAACAGTGGCAGTAGAATGCCTCGCTTGGGGTGAGATGATTAAAAAAAAGGAAGATAACTATGACATCCGAAAGTGGCATGATCCACTGAACGAAAACAATCTATTCCATGATCAAAATAAAGGGTTTAGTTTGAAATTCTAATCACTTAAAGAAGATCGAAGCGTACAACGGCCGAAACGTCGTCAATATGGCAATAAAGATGAAGAAAACAGCCTGAGCAATGGAAATAATGTAAATATTATTCCATCTTACAAAATTAGTTCACCTTATCACTGTTGCGTTTACTAGTCAAAAATTTTAGATAAAAAAGCGTGATGCGAAACAGCGATCGAATAGCCTAACCAGTATGGCGCTGGTAAGACAGGACCCTACGATAGGATGTTCAGAATCAGTTCTTAGTTCTGTCTTTTGTGACACTGTCACCTGGCTGGATCGCTGCCCCTGGTCCGAAACCTGCTGTGCTGATGATGACTGGAACCTGAGTCAGGGTGATGCTGTCGAAACGGCACCAATTATGACAACGCTCTCGGGTCGCTAATCGTGATGATGGCCTCGTCACAGTAGCTGGTCTTTAAGACGTTTATTACAACGGTGAACATTCCTGCCCACGCTGTATTCCTTGATCTTAGGAAAAACACGTTGAAACCCGGTGGCTGTTTCTCTACCACCTCAAACCCGACCAGATACACGTGTAAACTTGTGTTAAAAAAAAAAAAAATACACGGAACCAAAAAAAAAAAAAAAAAAAAAAAAAAATATATATATATATATGAATAAGTTCGAAGACGTCTGGATGAGTACGGAAAAAGTCTTTATATATATATATATATATATATATATATATATATAAAATAGAATATACAATCGTCGGATTCAATATTCACAACGGAGCGAAGTTTTTGTTAAGAATAATCAGAGCTTTCAATTTTCCCAATAAAAAAGTCCTTTCACAGATCTTTACCAAAGCTTTACGGAGACGGCTGAAATGGGGTGTTTTGGCGACAGCGATAGTAAATTCGTCTGGCTTCTTCCGCTCGGCAGCTCCTACTGATTTTTCTCACTGAGGTCTCCATTTTTATACTTATCCCAAATTCTTTTAAGGGATGAATGACGGACACTGGGTATCTATGCAAATCAGACTTTTACCAATGAAATTTCTTTCCACCTACACATTTCAAGGTGGAGTTATGTGCCCTTGGTTCAACCAATGAAATAACAGCGCTCTTCTAACGTAAATTTATCTTCGTCCTCTTTTTCTTAATTACATCATTTTAGGTTTTCAAATTTTCACATTATTTCCCAGCAAATGTGAGAACTAAGGATCCAACCTTACCCTAACCCCATCAATTCCTTGTTTCGACTATCGTTGTCTTCAACCTTTACTGGCCCAAAATTTGCTCCTGAATACAATGGGAAAAATATAATGTTTCTTTTTCCACAGTTTTCAGCTAATTTTCTCTATTTTTCGAATTTTACAAGCGCAAGTATTAAATATTTTTAAGTATCGCGAATTACAATAAACTGCAAAATCAACAATACCACAATTAATAATTTCTTTCGCTCCGTTGTATCAAACTAAGAAGTATATTTTTTTATGTGGAAATAGGGTTACACTTTGATGTTGATCCCGCTTACTTAACTGCCGTAGAAAATACAAAACCATGTGATCGTTGCGATGAAAAATAATGAGAAAAAGAGAAAGCGTGAAAAATGAATGCCTTTTTAGACAAGTTCTGCATTTAGGAAGCAATGATTTAAAAAATACATAAACAGGCACTCAGAATAATTAAACTCTCACAAAACATTTTTTATCACTGGGTCACAGTAGGGTCCTCAACCCTGGGAGCCTTCATGATTATGCAACAAATGTATTTAAAAGGCCAGACACATCTGGTCCACATTCCTATTCAAAAGGGAATCAAATAGCCGCCGTTTGCAGGGCATTATTTAAAATGGCTTAGCGTCAAGTTGTTTCTCTATCGAGTCCATTTTATGCTGGACATTAGCCAGAATCGATGGGAAGTGTATTCACTTACCAATCAAATTCTAAATGGAATGAGAAGTCGGTAAATGCCGGATGCCATTCGCAGTCGATTTCCTTATCGATCTAACAATGCCCAAACACGGGATTTATTTTTCCAGATATTTAAAAATTGTTCTCGGGTCGCAATTGATTAACGCTAACGATCGTGTGATAGCCGACAAGACTAACAGAAAATGTGAGTATTTTCATGGTAGAAATTTCGCTGGCGACGTTAAAGCAAAATGAATATGCATTGCGAAGATGTCATTGATTTCGGTATGTTAATTATATACCCGATTCTTCCTTTTTTTGCGTGTCCTATCACTGGAACATATTGGTGGACATGACTCTCCACAACTTCTTTTTTTTTCAGGTCTAAGGATGTGCGTTTTGGTGCAGTGGATATCGCTTCAGAACGAAAAATCGGAGAGCCAAGTTCGAATTCTATTTGAATTCGTTGCATTCCCTTACTCGCAAATACAGCTGAGAAAAATATTAAACCCGCCTCTACTCTCCAGTTATGGATTAAATAACCAAACAGTTTGGGTTTTATAGCTTTGGTTGGCAACCAGACCACAGCAAAAAGTAATGGCAATCTGCTGTGGGAAAATTTTCTGCTCAGTCAGTTATGTATATTTCGATACATGATCGCCCAAGTGTGTATCACGTATAGCATGTTAAACTCCTTACAACATCTTCTAGTCCCTGTTCTGCCACACAAGTTAATTAGGTAAATTAATCACTAATTCTCTTTAGCCTTTTTGTTTTTATTATGCCTTGTGAGTGTCAAACTTTCAGAGCTCACTTTTCTCTTTATATGTTTTAGAAATATCAATTGTTTCTGAGAACTTTCCAGTTACCTACATTCTGTCTATGCTATTCTCGGTGTTTTTTACTGGAACCCTATCACACTTTGATCAAATCTTCTCTTTATCTATGCCATATATTGATATACACTACCGGCCATAATTATTAGGCAACCCCAGTGTTTTTAAAAAATTATGTATTTTATATGATTTTAGTATTTATTGCCAAGTGAATAATTGTAAATGAAAATAGAATGGCCCTTTTGTTAATACTGCACAGTAACATGTGCATCAAATGAATTTATAAATATTTAACAATTACCTATATTGCATTTTCTTCAGTGAAAGAACGAAGAAAATTTAGGGTGATTCAGACGAGTTCATCTTTGCTTCCTTGCCTTGTAAAATTTTGCAAAGTAATAATAACAAAAGAACCATTCTATTTTCATTTAGAATTATCCACTTGGCAATAAATACTAAAAATAGTATGAAATACATCATTTCTTTTAAAAAACTAGGGTGGCCTAATAATTATGGCTGGTAATGTATATATATATATATACATTACCAGGCATAATTATTATATATATATATATATATATATACATTACCAGCCATAATTATTAGGCCACCCTAGTTTTTTTAAAAGAAATATATATATATATATATATATATATATATATATAGCAAATCTACAGGGTGTGATGGATAAATTGTCGCAATTTGCCTTGTAACATTCTGCAAAGTAACAATAGCAAAAAACCATTCTATTTTCATTTAGAAATTTTGGCAATGAATACTAAAAATAGTATGACATAGATGATTTCTTTTAAAAAATTGGGGTGGCCTAAAAATTTTAGCCGGTAGTGTATCTCGAAATTATGTAATATTAGATATTACATAACATTTGGGTATTACTATCTTTGTTTCCAAAGTTTTATGTGTGACATGAACCCATCAGATCCTGGGTGATTATAGCTCTCCACAACTTCTTATCTTATCAATGTTTGTCTCCTTCATATAACTCTGTTTTGCCATCTAACTGCACCAGACGCTTAAGTAGCTTACTTCCTGTTTCCCGCCAGCGCATTTGCTTTTACATCTTGTGAAGATCAAATTCTCCAATCTCCCTTTCCTCATTATGCGTTTAATAAAGGTCAGTTGCTTCTTTCCGATTTTTTTCTAATTTTCTTTAAAATCTTTTCAGTGTTCGCATATTCTGTTCAGGTCATTTCGCAGCATCCCCCTCTTCAAAACTACATACCTGTTGCTTCAAGGCTCTTTATCAACTATGACAAAAATTGGCTGCAATGTGATGGCCTTTTTTATGTAATAGTTCCTATGATATATGTATAAAACTCAATCACTAACAGGCCAGAAGATTTGATAGTCAGTCAGTTAAGTGCCATACGTGATACACGCTTGGGCGATCATGTCTCAAAAGAGACATGACTCACTGGGCTGAAGATTATCCTGCAGTAGGTAGCCATTGCTTTCTGCGGTAGACTGGTTGCCAGCCAAGGCTATAGAACCCAATCTGTCCTGCCATTTAACTCATAGCTAGAGGGAGAAAAAATAGATTATATTACATTATTATATTAAGTATAATTATTGGGGGATCAGTTTATTACTTCATAACAATAGAAAGCCGAACCCCCCCACTTTATGCCCAGTAGAGGTTTTAATTATGTTTCCAACTATTGTATTCAGTCAGTCAGTTAAGTGCCATACGTGATACACGCGTTGGGTGATCATATCTCGAAAGAGACATGACTGACTGGACAGAAGATTATCCCGCAGTAGGTGGCCATTGCTTCCTGCGGTAGACTGGTTGCCAGCCAAGACTATAGAATCCAATCTGTCCGGTTATTTAATCTATAATAAAGGGAAGAGGCGGATTAATACCCCCCAAGGGTATTTGTGCGAAAGTGAATACAAGGAATTCAACTGGAATTCGAACTCGGCTCCCCGATTTGACGTTTCAAGTCGATATCCACGCCACCACAAACAGTACATGACATAAATAATGAATACAATTTTTTCTTTTACAAAGTTTTTCATCTTTTTTTTTCTTTTTTGGTACTTTCATATTCAAATCTGTTATCCACTCCCAGACACGAGATAAGCTTTGAAACGGAGAAGAAATTATGTCAACCGGTTTTTTATTCCGATAGAACATAAAGTATATCTAATGTAAAAAAAAAAAAATGAAAAAAAAAACATCAAAGTTCCGTAAGAGTACTGAAGAATACCGATTGCGACTATCGTGACAATTATTGCTGGTGCGCATACAGCAGTTCAGAGAAACCTCGGATAAAAACCGGAAGAAAGAATTGGAAATACAAGGAAAAATTTGAAATATTCAGACAACACTTTTACTGTGAAACCAATAAATTGTAAACGCAAATTCTACTCCATCAGCTTCTTTTCTCGCTCTTCCCGCCTTTGGAATTCCCTTCCATTTACTTGCTTCCCTGACAGCTACAATCACCAAGAATTTAAATGCAAAGTCAATAGTTATTTTCTAATTCACTAACCTGCATCCTCTCTCTGATGCTCCTTTCTCTGTCCAAATTTCGTCTACTATCAGAAATTAAATTAATGTCATTTTTAATAACGTATCTAGAAACAAAAAGATGTTGGTTAATAGAAAACTGAGAATTTTGACAAACACACACATTATAATGTAATTGTTTGGACATTATTTTTTATAAATAATAGTATTTGACTAGATATTTTGTTTTTGATTAAACAGTATATTTACATATATCTACCGGCCTGAATTTTTTTTATAAATATACTGTCTACTTAAAAACAGCGTGAGTATCTACTGAAATACAAGTATCGATTAAAAAATTATTCAAACAAATAAATTAAAATATGTCGGTTTTTAATCCATTTTGTAAATCTATATATATTTTAATTCAGATACTTTAATCCAAGCGGAAAATGCAAGAAGATAAATTCTAAAAACCCGATCCTAATTAATATTAAAAATTTTATTTCAATATTAAAAAATGATACAGGAAGAGAGCTCCATGTAATAAAATATTACAGAGCAAATATAAATTAAAAAAGGATTAATTCAATGATGTTGGATGATCATTTCGATATGAAAATCCCCACGGGGGATAACACATCACCTCAGCAACAGAAAAATCCTTTCAGAAACTGGAGAAAAATCAGTCTAATTTTCTCCAGTTTCTGAAAGAATTTTTCTGTTGCTGAGGTGATGTGTTATCCCCCGTGGGGATTTTCATATCGAAATGATCATCCAACATCATTGAATTAATCCTTTTTTAATTTATATATATATTATTGTTATTTTATATATATATATATATATATATATATATATATATATATATATATATATAACAATAATGATAATAATAACAATAATAATGATACTATTAATAATTGTTATAATATATTTCATTCCGTTTCAAAAAACCCAACGAGAATAAACACGGAGTGGAAAATAAAAAAAAGAAACCAACGAAGTACTTGAACATACGTCAAAATACTCGTAGGAAAGAAAAAAAACCCAAGACGGGAACCGTAACACTAAAGCGCTCAATACAGTAGTAAACAAATAAATGCTGGCTGTTTGCAAACCTCAAAAGAATGCACCAGGGAAAGTGATTTGGCTCCAACAAAGAAATGAAGTCGGTGACTGAGGCGTATTTTATAGCCAAAGACAAATAGTTCTACAAAAATGGTTTCGAATTGTTAGAGTAGCGTTGGAATCAGTGTATCACCCTAGAAGGAGACTATATTGACAAATAAAGACGAATTCTGCCGAAAAATTATTGTTTTATTAGTTAAACCGGGGATCTATTGAGTGATGTGCTATATATATATATAATTTTCTCCGGTTAAAGTGTTGAACGCTCTCGATTCGGTTACGGGATTGAAAACCCTTGATAGCTTTAAATAGTTTAGATAATACCAACCAAAAACAGGAATTTACCATTCTTGTAACTGTAGATCCGTGAACAACTGTCCGATGAAAGGCAAGTGTAATCTAACAAGCTCCAGATCTCCCCAACTAACAACAAAAAATTACCAAACCTTTCACGGTATCTCTGCTGGGGAATTTAAACAACGCTACTAAACTCATAAGCACACTTTTTCTTACCCCCCAATCTAAGATTTAAAGCATCTCTTTCTCGGAGGAAGGAGAAATAAACTCAATAGTTGTTTAAAAACTAACAGGCTCAACCCGCACCCCAGAAACATTTACGATATATGTAATCTCTGTTTAGTTGAAAAATTTAAAATTTTGAGTTTCGAATTTTAAATTTTAGATTTTAAATTTTTTAATTCTTAATTTTTAGTGTTCATTTCATAATTTAAATTTAAGTCATTCTAATTTTAAATAATCCAATACTAATCCCAGTGTTATAGATGTCGTCCTTTTTTCTTCCTAAATACAGTATCACAAAAAATGACTTATAGACCGATTCTTTAACCTTTTATTTGTTTTAAATTTCGACGAATTTTAATTTCTAAATTTATTTTTCTAATCCTACTAACTTTCCTGCCCAATTTATTTGAACCCTCATTATTTTTTTTACTTTATTGATAAAATTAGAATTTTATAGAGATCTACTTTTATCCTATGTCAGGTAATCTTCTTAAAATTATATATATATATATATAATTTTTAGGTCTTGGCGATCTTACTATTTTGTTAGTATATATATATATATATATATATATATATATATATATATATATATATATATATATATAAGTGCGTGTAGATTGGTATATATGTACGTGTATATTTATTCATACATATAAAATTATACATGCTAAAAATAAGAGGCTATTCATGGTCGAGTGGTTAAGACAGTACCAGATCAAATGGTAGCTTCCCCTATGTAAATAGGGGTCGCAGGTTCGAATCCTGCTGGATAGCACACATTTTCGTAATAAAAATTTATCGTGAAATAATCAGGCTGGTAGATATGGGTGTAGAATACTGTTTATTTAAAAACAGAATATCTACTTAAATACGAGTATCGGTAAAAATAATGTTCAAAATAATTCATTACAAATTGTCGGTTGCTTATAACCAAGTTTCGTTAAAATTCGTTAATTTCCGTAATATATATATATATATGGTGTGTGTATATGTGTATGTAGATATGTATGTATATGGATATATGAGGTATATATGTATATTTGGTGTGCAGATGTAGGTATATCTCCTGTTTCTATATCTATAAATGTGTATGTTGATGGTGTGAATATGAGTATGTATATATATATATATATGTGTGTGTGTGTGCGTATGTTCTTATATATATATTTATATATGTATGCATATATATGCTTGTATGTAAATGTACGTTTAAATCCTGTGCAATATTTACACATACATTGAGAGATGGAGGACATATAATTCCTTGTCGAATTTTTGTTACCTGTAACATTTTCCCTTTATTTTGACATTTTTATATTCAACCTTTTCGTTAATATCTTTTTTGAAGCCAGTCATGAAAAAAACAATCAGACAGTCTTAAACTCTTCTCAGGATCATAAAAGGAATCATTTGACAGATCCCAGTGATCTATGCCAAAATCATTTTAAGCTGAAATATGCCAGAAGAATCCCAGACTAGAACCCTACACCGTCCTCCAATGAACGCTTTTAAAACCCCGAACCTAAATCAGAATTAACGGTCGTTGATATTTTCGGAATTCTTCATTGTAGCTATTTACCGCTACCAATGGACGCAAAAGAATGTACCTTCTAAAGGCAGAAAAAATGTAATTGCTGGGGTTATAAGATAAAGCGTTTTCATGATTTCATACGATGATTTAATGTAACGACTTCATCTTATTTTCTTTGTTGTTTTAATCTAACGAATCGTCTAACTTCTTTCCCGACCTTTTTTAGGTATGTACCTTATTCAGTTGACTGAACATTGGAGCAACGAAGAAGTTCTTTACGTTATTCACGTCCAGGCAAATCTCGTCTACGTGGCCTTGTGGGTAATGTATTCTTTTCTGCTCTACAACATCATTTTCACAGATGAAACGTCACAAGGCTACCTATTGTTATTTCCTTGGAAAGTGCTAAGACGAACTATATTCTTTAGTTCCACCAGTTGTAACCTAAGACCCACAATGCCACACCCATTGTAGCGAACCACCCTCATTCCCTTCGTATTTCATTGGTGAGATGTAAGTTCCACTCTAGCAGCTTCTTCACGCGAACCGATGCTTTGTGGGACCGACTCAAAAGTGGATGATTCCACAATCACTACAATCGAAACCTGTTCAAATCCAGGATTAACCGTTAACTTCCCCACATATCCTCATAAACTGTTTTTCTCACATCTTTCTTTGTGAAACTGACTCCCAAGAGGATGCTTTCCCAGTCACTACTATCTTAACCTGTTCAAGTCAAGAGTTAATATCTAAACTTATTTATAAATGAAACTTTGTCTGTGTGTGTGTTTGTCTGTGTGTGTGTGTGTGTGTGTGTGTCCGTTACCTATAGACTCCGAAACAGCTGAACCGATTTTCTTGAAAATGTGCACAGTTGTATTATAAGCATCTGCAAGTGTTCGTAGCTAGGTTTTGTGTCGAGGTACCCCGATAAATATCGAAAATCGATAATCGAAAAAATCAGGTTATAGAAGGAGTGGTCCGATTTTAATCAAATTTGATACACTCATAGACAATGACATAAGAAACGATATTCAGACGTTTCCTGGTTGCAATTCTTACAATAGTGCAGAAAATCGATATTATATATATAAAAGGCAAGATGGTTGTGTGGGTATTTGTTTATTTGCCTGTATGTCTGTACAATTTCAGCTCTTTTATTTTAGTTTTTGCTTTGGGTTTGGCTCTAAGTATGTATAATTGTCATTCTTAGTCTCAGATACCATTTATTCAAGGGACTTATTTAGCCTTCAAAATTCAGTTTACGACGAAAAACTTATTTGATACCGATACCAGGAAATCAAAAATTTGACTTACATCCATTCATTTTTCTTTCAGTCTACGGTTTCGCTTTAACTGGAAACAACTATTGCTTTTTAGTCTTTTGTGCAAACGTCCAAAGAGTCTAAACTTCAGGGCCATAGATTAGTTTTAAAGCTTTCATTACACCCGGGCAACGCTGGGCTATACTGCTAGTGTCCTTATAAACTATTTCCTTCACCTTTTACTCTGTATCCTCCTACCTTAGGATCTTAGGCCTTGTAAAGCGTGGACATTGTTGTTAAAAAACTCATTATCTTTGTTACACAAGGTTTCGACTGTTGTGACTTCAGGCCTTCTTCAGGTGCCTGTCGATCGTGATAACTTTCAGGGAATTTTTAACTAAACTCTTTATTTAATCTTCAGGTACTAGTTTCACTGTTTATGCCGTGTGCTGTAAGCGATGATTTATGAATTTGGGGACATATTATGTGAGAGTTCAATCCCTGCGCTAGTTAGTGCAGATTTGGACACAATGGAAACACTAGGTTAAAAATCTGGTTATCACAACTGTTTTTTTTTTTTAACTGAATTAATTTATGTTGATTGCATTTTATACCGAATCGGAGACATTTTCCTTTCTTTTATATATTCTTTATCATCTTTAACAGCAGAAAACGATATTTTCAATAACCGAATTCGATTAAACTATTAATAATCATTATTTACATTGTTTGGACTGTTGTTCTTATCTTTGTTGTCATCTGTACGACTTTTCTGCCGTTGTACCCTCCGGCCTTTTTCAGGTGCTAGGAACACTTTCTTTCGATCACCGAGGTATATGATTCTGATTTCATGTGCAATGCCACTTCAGGTAGCCATGTAGTTATCACCTTTTAAATTAACTCTCTAAATTATTTGTTCACCACTTTGAAACTCGAGGACACATAGCCCAGTGGATATAGACGTTAGTTATTTCCAATGACTTGACCCAAAGACTTGTGAGTTCAATACCAGGCTACGGCAGTGGTGAACAAATAGCTTAGAGAATTAAGTTAACGGGAGAAAACTACATGGTTACTGCAATTAGCATCGCACATGGAATGAGAACGATATACCTCATTAACCAAAATAAAGGGTTCTGTTTGAAATTCTTAGCACCTGATGAAGGTCGAAACGTCGTAAACATAGCAATAAAGATGAGAAAAACGATCTGAACAATATAAATAATGTAAATATTTTCTCATCTCAGAAGTATGGACAGTTTTTTATAAAATGACATAAAATCCCAAATGATAAGAAATTTATTCCAGGCAAAGAGTTTTTATAATCATATCACCCCAAGCAAGGCGTTTTACTGCCACTGTTTTGCAGGGGGTTACATATGAGGAAAGTTATGAGAAAGAGTGACAGGCTATATAGAGGGTGTAAGGAAATGGGTAAGAGAAAGATGATTGTGGCCTTAAAGTGGGGGATCAATTTATATATTGATTGTAATATAAAATTGATCACTCACTTTATATCCACATAATAGTATAGAAAATTTTTTTTTATAATCATATCGCCCCAAGCAAGGCGTTTTACTGCCACTGTTTTGCAGGGGGTTACATATGAGGAAAGTTATGAGAAAGAGTGACAGGCTATATAGAGGGTGTAAGGAAATGGGTAAGAGAAAGATGATTGTGGCCTTAAAGTGGGGGATCAATTTATATATTGATTGTAATGTAAAATTGATCACTCACTTTATATCCACATAATAGTATAGAAAATTTTTTTTTTATAATCATATCGCCCCAAGCAAGGCGTTTTACTGCCACTGTTTTGCAGGGGGTTACATATGAGGAAAGTTATGAGAAAGAGAGACAGGCTATATAGAGGGTGTAAGGAAATGGGTAAGAGAAAGATGATTGTGGCCTTAAAGTGGGGGATCAATTTATATATTGATTGTAATGTAAAATTGATCACTCACTTTATATCCACATAATAGTATAGAAAATTTTTTTTTTATAATCATATCGCCCCAAGCAAGGCGTTTTACTGCCACTGTTTTGCAGGGGGTTACATATGAGGAAAGTTATGAGAAAGAGTGACAGGCTATATAGAGGGTGTAAGGAAATGGGTAAGAGAAAGATGATTGTGGCCTTAAAGTGGGGGATCAATTTATATATTGATTGTAATGTAAAATTGATCACTCACTTTATATCCACATAATAGTATAGAAAATTTTTTTTTTATAATCATATCGCCCCAAGCAAGGCGTTTTACTGCCACTGTTTTGCATGGGGTTACATATGAGGAAAGTTATGAGAAAGAGTGACAGGTTATATAGAAGGTGTAAGGAAGTGGGTAAGAGAAAGATGATTGTGGCCATAAAGTGGGGGATCAATTTATATATTGATTGTAATGTCAGGAAGTGAGTAAAAGAAGCATGAGAATACCGATGACTGGAGTGGACAGAGAAAGAAGCATGAGAGAGAGAGGATGCAGGTTAGTGAGATAAGAGATGACTATTGACTTTACATTTAAATTCTTGGAGATTGTAGCTGTCAGGCAAGCAAGTAAACAGAAGGAAATTCCACAGCGAGAAATGCGAGAAAAGAAGCTACTGGAGTAGAATTTGCGTTTACATTTTATTGGTTTCACAGTAAAAGGATGGGACTTAGTTGCTAATCTTGTGGCTCGAGTAAATTTATCTATAGGGGGCACCAGAGAGCTAAGTTCATCGGAGCAGTATCGTGAAAGTACACAGGAGAGCCACACTGCGCCGGTGAGAAAGTGACTGTATTTGAGCTGCTAAGTCGGGTTACATTACAGATTTTCCGTTGGATTTTGTCAAGGGCATTTAGGTGGATAACAGGGGCAACCGACCAGATATGGCAGCACGTTTATGCACATTTTTTACTTGAATTTTAAAGATTTTTAAGCTGTTTTCTGAGGCTTATCGCCCTTTTGCAGGTCAATATTTTTAGATTGTAAAATTTTTTTCGCGATAATAATTCTTAACTGATAAACGTCTTACTAATTAACCCACAGCTGGAAATAGAATAGGTGGTTTCGTACTTTTCTTAAGGGTATTTGTACTCAAGTGAATACAACGAACACAAGTGGAACTAGAAATCGGCTCATCAATTAACAATTTGGAGTCATTCTTCATTACACCTCCCGCACACTCAAGCAACTGGTCTTTCGAAAAGGTCGCCCATCTAGGTATTGACAAAGTTGCTTAACGTACGAAACGCCTCTGATGTAGATAAAACTAACAGACACTCTCCTTAGTCTAGATATTGGATAATTTTCTCGCATATAAAGTATTATCTTTTTTCATCCTAACCTAAGTAAGCCAAAGAGAGTAGACCCTCTGGCGAAACGCGTCGTTAATAAATTTTCCACTTTGCCTAAACATCTTTATATATATATATATATATATATATATATATATATATATATATATATCTTATAAATTATATTTTAGAACATGTACATAATTTTTTTTTATATCCACTACAAATAGTACATTTGTTTCGACATTAAAACTTCAATGTCTCATCAGGCGGTGTGGATAGAAATGGAAAGCCTCTTTTCTTATATTTGGTAAGTTGTGTGTGGGGTGTTGGGGGGGGGGCTTAGTGATGAGGGAACAAGTCTCGGGGATTGACCTTTAGAATTTTGAAGAAAGTGGTGTGGGTAGTTAAAATGGTTGATTAATGAGAGTCTTTGATTTCTAGACAGATTTAACATTAGCAGTTAGAATATAAGTTTTTATTTTCTTGTGACTAGACTATATCCTTTGGATTTCTTAGAGGAACAGGTTAGGGGTGGGATACTTATTCAGTACAGAATATTTTTGTATTTAAGCAGAGTTTTTATAATTAACCTAAATTTGTATATTTAATCTTAATTTTGGACTTAGGAAATCAATTTTTTCAATCAAATTTTAAATTTTAATTAGATCACAGTTTGGAAACCGATTTTTTATCTATTTAACTAGAGAGTTATCCTACCACTTTATGTACAGGATACTCCTTTGGATTCTTCTATATCTACACCGCATATATATATATATATATATATATATATATATATATATATATATATATATATAGTCATCCGCAGACAGATCTCTTTCGCTCATCAGTACGGTTAGACATCTGATTGATTTTTACTCAGGATGGAAACTCAACCAATTTGGCGTCAGTCGGCGGTTCTCACTCTGAGCTATGGGCGCTCGGTAGAAGGAGGCAAACTTTTAGTGTGTAATATATCATGTATTTATACGCCAGTAGTTAAAGTGTTCTAATTCATTACCAAATGAACGATATATATATATATATATTATGATAAAAATATAGTTTTAATGTAGGCTATATTTATCAGTCAAAATGCTCAATATTAGAGATAGAGCCTATGTAAGTATAAATACAGCAGGAGATTTTGATCAAGTGTCACCGCTAAATGTCAACTTGTGAATTCGCAGATAAATTTTGCTCTAAAATTTTCACTATCATATTTATGTGGAAAAAATAAACACTTTTTTTTTTAATCATTTCACCCCGATCAACGCGGAAACGCCACTGATGTGCAGGGGGCTACATAAATGTAAAAAGATTAATTAGAAAAGAGTGAGGAGTACAAACTAGTTAGAAAGGAACAATAGAAAGCTGAGAAAACAGGTGCGATGACAGATACATAGGTGGAGAGAAATGGAAGGTTATACAGGGGTGGGGAGAGAGCTAGAGTCCAGTGGTTAGTAGATGGGTATTGACTTTGCATTCAAATTTCTGGAGGTTGTAGCCGTCAGGAAAGCAAGAATACGGGAGCGAGTTCCACAGGCGGGAAGTGCGAGAGAGGAAGCTGCAGGAGTAGAATTGTCGTCTGCATTTGGCTAACCTGACTGTGAATGGGTGGGACCCAGTTGCCAGTCTGGTTGCACGGGTAAACACCTGTTGAGGAGGCATCAGTGACTTAAGTTCGTCTGAGCAGAAATACCTTTTTGCAGCAGCACTGTGGGTGAATATTCTATTAAGTAGAAATGATTTTGTCTGGGTAATGATGAAGAATATGAATGCACAAAGGCGCAATGCTTGTAAATATATTTACCGAAAAAATAGGAAAATCAGGTAAATGTAATCGAAAGTAAATAAGGAAAAAATAATTCACTAATATATGTCGATATAATTCTTATAAAAGCGAAACAAACAAATTGTATTTTGGAACTGTTTTTTCCCGCCCAGCTCTCTAGGGCTGACCCTGGTGCGTAGCGTGGTCGTTTTACAGCTGTGGAGAGGCCTTGTCTCACATGAGTCGTCTCATCAATTACGCCAAACAGGTCAATTTCGTTATGCGGCAAATATCGATCATTTATTGATTTTCTCTACAGAACTATTACAGTTGGGTGGTTTTCTTGTGAAACCCCAGAACCTATTTGCATGAGAAACAACAGTGAGACGAAAAACTTGTTTATATTTTTTTTACATTTACTGAACTTGATGCTTTTTGGCAGTAGGCCTTGTTCCAATACCGAATGAACTCTGTAGCAAAAAAAAAAAAAAATGATTCTTCTTCTTCTTTGTGTAGTATTCAGACTTCAGGACGTAGGGATGATGGTTCTCCACAATTTCCTGTCTTGTGTAGCTTTTAATAATTTGTGTGTGTGTCTGTGTGTGTGTGTGTGTGTGTGTGTGTGTGTGTTATTCTCTATCCAGAATGTTCGTTGTGGTGTAGTGGATATCGATTCTAAACGACAAATCGGGGTGCCGAGCTCGAATTCTAGTTGAATTCCTTGCATTCACTTACGTACAATTGCCCTTAGGAAAGGTATTAATCCGTCTCTTTCCTCCAGTTATGGGTTAAATAATAGGACACATTGAGTTCTATAGCCTTGGCTGGCAACCACTCTACCGCAGAAAGCAATGGCAACCTACTGTGGGATAATCTTCTGCCCAGTCAGTCATGTCTCTTACGAGACATGATCGCTCAAAACGTGTATCACGTATGGCATTTAACTGACTGACTATCCATTTACTCAAGCACCGTATGCATTATTTTCCTCTCTTCTTCTTTTCTTCAATCTGTCCTCTGTGTATCAAATTTTCCAAGCCCTCTTTCCTCAAAATGTTCCCCCAAAATTTTAACTGTCTCCTCCTTATGTTATGTTGGGGAGGGCCTCTTTTTACACAATAAATGGACTTGCCTGATGTATACAAATAAGCCTGCCTGTACAGAGAACGGCAGTGATCGTCACAGAGATTTTTCTCGCTGCAACGGCATTTCTCACTGTCAGCACTCTGCCTTCGGGCAGAGGGCGCTCTCTGCTTCCGAGCAGAGGGCGCTCTCTGCTTCCGAGCAGAGAACACTAACCCAGTCGTGGTTCCGCTGAAGTGTAGAAGCACGACTAGTGAAAAATAGACAGGTATTTTTTGGCCGGGCCATATAGCCTGGAAATTCCCACTCATAAACTGACCATGTGTCATATGTTGCCCTTACTGGGAGGGATAGCTAAATATAGTGATTGTCACGGAGTTCATTTGAGTAGTTGTATCGCCGTTTAGTTTAAGGATATAGACTTATTGCCCGGACTTACTTCTTCTCTACAAGATTGTATATATTGATTCCTACTAACAGTATTCCTAGTATTCCTGAATCTACTAATTCGTGTTCCAGGCTGTACATATTGTGTTCAATATACTTACATTTTATCTCTCTGTATCTGTTTTTGTTATTTTGTTTGGTTTCTAAACAAGAATCCTGTTTAAGGGATGACAATTATAAGCTGAACGAGTTCTGTGTTCACTGTGAGCGGTTAAACTACAAGTGTACACCTCGGTATTTACCAACCTTCACACGCGAGACTAGATGTGACACAAGGTCTTTTTATTGTGGGTCTTCCCGGCCATATAGCCAGGCCAAAAATATGTCTATTTTTCCCCAGTGGTGATTCTACCCTTCGGCGGAACCACGACTGGGTTAGTGCTCTCTGCTCGGAAGCAGAGAGCGCTCTCTACCCGAAGGCAGAGAGCTGACAGTGTCATAGTGGAGTACAACTAACAAGTGTACACCTCTGCTTAAAGTTAGAAATGTTTGGCATTATATAAACCAGACGAATCCATATTGTCCACGGATATAGGGGTGTTAACTACCCCAGAACACCTTTTAATTTAAATTTTCTTTAAAAGTTTGTTGCTGCTTATACGTTTGTACCATGGTATTCTCAGTATCCTTCTGTAGAATCACATTTTCGTGTCTTCAAGTCTTGTTGTTCTGTGAGAAGATTGTCGAACATACAGTGCCTTATAGAAAAATCGAGTTTACATAACAGGTCAATGTTCTTTTTATTTCTAATAGAATTTTCCTGTTTTTTAATACTTTACTTAGGTTTTGGGAAGGATCATCCCTTATTCTAATGTACATTTTGATATCAGTTTCGAATTTTCCGTCCTCTGTTAATAAATTTCTCAAATATTTAAATTGTTGCAAAATGTTTGATTTAGATATCTTCGATTAGCAATTTGCATGTTGGGCATTTTCTTTTACTAACAACCATACATTTCGACTTCTTGCAATTGAGGATTAGTCCTTTCTTGCAGCTTTTCTTCCCTAATTTCTGTAGCAGTTCTTGTAGTTTCCATTCTACGTTTGCTATCAAAGCTGTGTTATCTGCAGATCTAATGCTAAAATGTTGCAAACCAATAATGAATGCTGGTAAGACTTGTCATTCTTTCAGAATCGCCTCATTGTATATGTCGAATAAGTCCGGTGAGAAGACACACCCTTGTCTGACAACCCTTCCCATTTTTTAATATTTACGTGGTTTGTTCGTAGGATCTGGATTATTCAAATATTTGTCCAGATATGTCAAGGTTACCTAGCAGTTTCCTATATATATATATATATATATATATTCCCTGAAGATCCAATTAGGTGAAACCTAGGTAGGTTCGTTGGCACTCTAGGTTAGATATTTACTATATATACATAGATATTTACTATATATATATGTATCCATGTTATAATTTCTGAATAAATATTATATATATATATATATATATATATATATATATATATATATATATATTGTTACGGATATACAGATAGTAACACACACACACACAGACCTACGCATATGATCATTGTCTTTGCGTAGTAACAAGGAGTCGATCACGTGAATGACCAGTGCTAGTTTGGGAATAGCAGGTCAAGGCTAGTTGACCCAGATAAAAGCCAGACAGGAAATAAACCAGACATGGAAGTCGACTGCAAGTCGTGGAAGCAGCAGGAGTTAAAATTCGCGCCAAAAGAAATCACGTAGGGAGAGAAACCTAAAGTAAAAATTTAGTCAGTTGCTTGTTGAGTCTCGGCAAAGCAAGTCATGTCTGCTGAAAGCGCATTTTGTGAAAATAGCGTAAATTAACCCGTTTCATCTTAAGCAACTCCGGATAAGAAAAAGACCGAGTTTATAAATTCTTATTAGTCAAAATAAGAAAGAAAACGGAACTGTGCCGTGTTTGGAGAAAGAAAGAAATATAACAACGAAAACGAAGAGAAGTTATATTAATATTTGTATGTTGATTCATACTTGTTGAAAGAAAGAAAGAGATAGCTACGATTTTGACAGAAGTTGTAATGTAATTCGTACGCTGATTTCAGTTTATTCGAAAGAAAAAAGAAAGCAAAGCTAAGTAATTTATCAAGAGAAGAAGAGAAAAGAAAGAAAGATAACGATGCAGAGAATTCACCAGATAAAAGGAGCTGCGTTGAAGATAAAAAAAACCCAGAATTATTTGCGTGCAGAAAAGACGACGCCGATTGAAGAAAAAAATAAAGAAATGTGCGGACATTTCAGAATAGCTGTGTGCTGAAAATATAATAATCAACTGAAATATATAGAGACAGTTGTAACTACGTAAATTTCAAGTATATAAAGAAAGAGAGAAAGAAAGAAAAGAAAAGAAGAGACAGTAAAAGAGAGAAGAAACTGATACAAAGATAAGTTATCGATTTATTAGACCCATGTTAGAACACGAGTACACTTCCATGAATATTATGTTATTACACACACCATACCACGTGTTTCAAATAATATGATTTTCTCTCATTTTATTGTGTGTTGATATCTTGCATTCGTAATCGCCTGTACTTTGTTCATATTTTCTGTTGTGTATTGTGTATTGTAATTTGAGATTTCAACGACGTTGGGTATCTGAAAGTAATCTTGTGGTTCAGGTCATTGGATATTCTAATTCATACTTAGATTTCTTTTTTTTCTATTTTTATTTTTGATCTTTTATTCATTAAAATTTTATATCAAAATTATATTGTTTCGACGTTCATCCTTGATTTGTTGTCAGCGCCCATGTTGAATATCGAAGCAGACCTGGGAAAAGATTGCTATTCGATTACCAATCGAAAAGCAATCTTATTTTATTATTTTCTTATTTGAATCATTGTCCATTTGTCATGATCTGGGACAGATAACCAGTATTTGTCTATAGATGTGAAAATGCAATATACCTGACTCGACATATAAACATCTTCATGGTTATTGTCGGGACAGGTATGTGACAATATATACCACCGGCCATAGTTCTTTTTTTAAATGATGTATTTCATACTATTTTTAGTATTTGTTGTCAAGTGGATAATTCTAAATGAAAATAGAATGGTTCTTTTTTTTAATACTGCACAATAACATGCGCATCAAATCAACTGTTCTGGTGTCCAGTTTTTGTGCTCTCTTCCCCTTGCTAGTCTCTTCTTCTTATTGGCTGGCCGAAGCAAAGGCTTCCTGGCTGCCTTGTATAATTTTGCAAAGTATTAATAACAAAAGAACCATAGCAATTTTTCCCCCATGGTTGTATGAAACTAATATATATTTTTTGGTATAATCATACCAAAAATACCTATTAGGTTCATACAACCATGAGTTAAAACGTTATAACTTCTTGTAATTTTAAAAATTGGCTGCCTTGTAAAATTTTGGATGTGCGTTGTGGTACAGTGGATATCGGCTCGGAACGAGAAGCTGGGGAGCCGAGTTCGAATTCCAGTTGAATCCATTGTATTCACTTACGCGCAAATACCCTTGGGAAAGGTATTAATCCGTCTCTTCCTTCCAGTTATGGGGTAAATAGCAGGACAGATTGAGTTCTATAGCCTTGGTCGGCAACCAGTCTACCGCAGAAAATAATGGCAACCTACTGCGGGATAATCTTCTGCCCAGTTAGTCATGTCTCTTTCGAGACATGATCGCCCAAGCGTGTATCACTTCACTGACTGACTGACTGTAAAATTTTGCAAATTAATAATAACAAAAGAACCATTCTATTTTCATTTAGAATTATCCACTTGGCAATAAATACTAAAAAATAGGATGCAATACATCATTTCTTTTAAAAAAACTGGGGTAGTCAAATAATTATGGGCGGTAGTGTAGATATATATAGCAAATCTACAGGGTGCGAAGGGTAAATTGTCGCTATTTGCCATGTCAAATTTTGCAAAGTAATAATAACAAAAGAACCATTCTATTTTCATTTGGAATTATCCACTTGGCAATAAATACTAAAAAATAGTATGAAATACATCATTTCTTTTAAAAAACTGGAGTAGTCAAATAATTATGGCCGGTAGTGTAGATATATATAGCAAATCTACAGGGTGCCAAGCGTAAATTGTCGCTATTTGCCATGTCAAATTTTGCAAAGTAATAATAACAAAAGAACCATTCTATTTTCATTTCGAATTATTCACTTGGCAATAAATACTAAAAATAGTAAGAAATACATCATTTTTTTTATATATACCCTCTGTTGCCTTAGTTGTTAACCAGTCTATTAGAAGGAAAACTTTGAATCAATGTATTTCTGAAGAAAATCCTACTTAGTTACTTGTACTCTCCTTAAGCTTTGAGGTTCAATACTCGAACAATAAAGTCTGAAGAAGTCGGTTTGAAAAATTAATTGCATGCTTTTTTACCTATTCTCTATCTTCTTCTTCTTATTCATTTTCGTCTTCTTCTTCATCTTCTTCTTCGTCTTCTTCTCCTCCTCCTTCTTCTTCCTATTTTTCTTCCTATTCTTCTTCTTCTTCTTCTTCTTCTTCTTCTTCTTCTTCTTCTTGTGCAGGGTTCTTTTCAGGACGTAGCCGATCATGGATTTTCTGCTGCCCCTATCACTTGTGGCTTTTTACATGTTTTCCCGTTGGTATCTCCCCGATATCCTGCTCTGTCATCAACTTGCATCAAGTAGGTCTCACGCTGCTTTCAACTGCCAGTCTTCCCTTCTATTCGTCCTGTGAGTATCAGATTCTCTAATCCTTCTGTTATCAATTCTTCTAAAAAGCATGCCTTGTTTTACAGTGGTGAAACTATAATCCTTTCATCTATAATGACATATGAATGCTGGTAAGACTTGTCATTCTTTCAGAATCGCCTCATTGTATATGTCGAATAAGTCCGCTGAGAAGACACACCCTTGTCTGACAACCCTTCCTATTTTTCCTAGTTTGAAAATGAATTATTTCCGCTACATAGATTTCAACCTTCAGGTGATTTATAATAAGTCGATTATAAATCACCTGAAGATACCGAATTGTAGAAAACTAGGTTGCGGAAATAAAACAGATGCAAATAAAAAAATATTTAGAAGTTCTGCAATATGAATGTATTGAGCACTTTTAAATACAATTAGGTACTGGTTTAATTTAATCATGTCAAAAAACTATAGGTCTAAAAATGTGATTTATCAAACTACCCTCTACTCCAAGGAAAATCAGGAGAAACGGAATGTTTATATCGGAATTTCGGCGGGAATTTGGAAGCAACGGAATTATACCCACAGACACTCCTTCACCAACCCTAGTTTAAAATAGCAAACTGCGCTTTCTGGGAAATACTGGGAATTAAAAGAAAGAAACTTAGATCCTCAAATAAAATGGGAACTCATAGGCAAGGCTAGGACCCCTAATAGCTTAAGAGATAGGTTGAATTTATGTTTGACAGAAAAAAAATTAAAATTTTAAAAGTTCAAGATCAAAATATTCTCCTTAACAAACGAAAGGAGATCATAAGTATGTGTCGCCATAGAAATAAATACAAATTACAATAATTATCCTATTCCCCCAGTTAGTCCTGATAAAAAAATTTACAATTTTTTTAAAGTTGACCTAGCAGTTACCGTCAAACTACTTGCCCAAATAACCCTAGGGTCAGGTCACATAACACCCACTACTAAGGAAGAATTATTACTGGCTCCGTCCTCCAGCCCAACCCAAAGAAAAACCAATACATCCCAAATACTTCCTTTACCTAAACTAACCTCTGGGCTTAGAATTTTTTAATTCCGTGTTAAGAAGTGGTCGAAGAATGCATGCCCTAAAATGACATGTTGAAAATGGCTATTCCTCCACTAAGCTTTATCTGAATTTACAGATAAATAAACACACACACACACACACACACACACACACACACACACACACACACACACACACACACACATATATATATATATATATATAAATTTTGTTGCTGAGGTGATGTGTTATCCCCTGTGGTGATTTCATTTCGAAATGGTAATTCAACATCCTTGAATTAATCCTATTTAATCTATATTTGCTTTGTAATATTTTATTACATGGAGCTCTCTTTCTGTATCATTTTTTAATATTAAAATAAAATTTTAATTTTAATTAGGATCGGGTTTTTTGGAATTGACCTTCCTGCTTCTTCCGCTTGGATTAAAGTATCTGAATAAAATTATAGATAGATAGATAGATAGATAGATAGATAGATAGATAGATAGATAGATAGATAGATAGTTTAAGTGCATGAATTCGTCACTTTAACTGAGCATGTTCATGCTGATTTCAAATTTTCGTGAGGGCACCGTTATGATGCCTTCGCTCATCGAGGCTGGATTTTTTTTTGCTGTGTAGATAGCAGAAAAAAACGTAGCTTTGATGAGTGATGACATCATAATGGTGCCGTCACAAAACTTGGAAATCGGCATGATTACTGAATGCAAAGTAAAAAAACAAAACGAGGCAAAAAAACAACGATGCAGTAATCAAAAATATTACACTCTGTAAAAAATATACGGATACCTAACCGGAAAGAATATATGCTTCTACTATTACAAAAAATTGAACAGTTCCTTACCAGGATGAGCTGGAAGGCTTTATTCTTGCTCAAAAAATATGCAGAAGGGGAAAAAAAGAAAGAAATGTGAGTAATTTAAATTTTAATTTTAATTTTAAAACAACGAATTATCCTGCTTTTATCAAAGAATTAATTCGAAAAAGACATGATTTCTATATTAGATAATATAAAATTAAAAAAATCAACAATTTCCAAAAATTATTAAACACTGAAGTAAAAAATATAATAAAAGACAGAAAATATCCTTATTAATGTAGATAGAAACAAAAATATATATTAAATAAACCCAAGGGAATACGAAAAAAGATGAATGAGGAAATCACAAAATCTTACAAAAAAGTCCCAGATTCCTATATTTGAAAACATCAACAAGGGGGCTAAAATTATTACAGACAAATTAAATTTAAGCCAAAAAATACAAATCTTTACAGGCAGTCAAGTTTTCCTTACAACCAAAGACTATAAAGACAATTTTTCCAACAAACCATCACACAGACTTATAAATCCAACAAAAATAAAAGTGGGCAAAATAAGGCATCAAATATTAAGAAATATTTGTGACTTGCTAAGAACAGCCACCCAAGCCAGTGAAAGAACAGAAGTGATTGAATTCCTGGTTCCAAAAAATTGACTGCAAAAAAACAAAAAAAAAACACGTTCATTAAATTTGACATAAAAAACTTTTAATGGAAGCATTTCATTTTGCTAAAAGGCACCTAAAAATACCATCTGAACATATTAACATAATCCTACATTGCCGTAAGTCAATACTTTTCCACAAAGGTAAAGCATGGATCAAAATATCAAACAACGGCACATTTAATGTACCACAAGGATCGTATGATGGAGTAGAAATTTAAGAATTGATGGGCATATACATTTTAAATTAAATCAACAAAATATTCCATATAGAAAACCACGGATTATACAGAGATGACGGATTATACAGAGATGACGGATTATACAGAGATGACGGATTATACAGAGATGACGGATTAATGGTAGCACCGGACAACAAAAGAGAAAATGATAAAATAAGGAAAGAGCTTTTCAAATTATTCAAAAAACAAAACTTAGATATAATAGTAGAAACAAATAGAAAAGTGGTACAATATTTAGATGCAGAACATAATTTACAAACTGGCAATGTTTCGCCATACATGAAAACAAACACTAAATTAACATACCTAAACACAAAATCCAACCATCCAAAAAGTATAATTAGACACATTCACAAAGGAATAGAACACAGACTATCAAATAATTCTTCAAACAAATCAATATTTGATGAAAAGAAAAATATCTATGAAGATGCACTAAGAAAATCTAGCCATATAATCATTTTACAATATAATTCTCAACCAAACAAACAAACAAAAAACGAAAATAGAAAACGAAACATTATCTGGTTCAACCCAGCATTTAATTTAGAGGTAAAAACCAAAATAGGACAAATATTTTTTAAACTGATAGATAGACACTTTCCAAAAGGATCAGAAATAAACAAAATTTTCAATAGAAACACAATCAAACTAAGTTGTGCACTAGTGATTTAGATACATTCATAAAAACACAAAACGCCAGAAACTTAATGGTTAGTACAAAACAAAACCACTAATAAAGAATGCAACTGCAAGAACAAAAATAAAGGTCCACTTCAAGGACTTTGCAACACAAAAGAAATCATTTACAAGGCAATGATACATGACTTAAATGGCCAAAATGAAATATATTTGGGTTCAACCAAATACACCTTTAAGATCAGGTGGTTCAATCACAGGTCTATATTCAAAATAGAAAACTTAAAATAACAAGCCACGTGTCGAAATTAAAATCAATTAAAATTAAACGATGGAAAAGACCCAGACATAACCCGGAGTATATTAAAAACAGCCAAGGTTTACAACGGTGGAAAAATATGGAAACTGTGCCAAGAAGAAAAGTTAGAGATTATGCTATTTCCAAACAAAAACAAACTATTGAATGAAAGAACGGAAATTATAACTAAGTGTAACCATACAAAAAACTACATCTTAGGTTCATACAACCATGGATGAAAACGCCATAATTCCTAGTAATTTTTTAAAAATTACGCGTTCAAAAATTCCCTGCCACGTGAGCGTTCAAAGAAAACACCGTTACGTGAGCGTTCTTAAAAAAATAGGTAAACGGAAAAAATCAGTTATTGCAAATCGCCTGAAGACACCACATCTCGTACTAACTCTTTTCCGAATAGAATATATATATATATATATATATATATATATATATATATATATATATATATATACTAGGAGTATAGCACGGCGTTGCTCGGGTGTAATTAAAGCTTTAAAACTAATCCATGGTCCTGGAGCTCAGACTCTTTGGATGTTGGCACGAAAGACTAAAAAGCAATAGTTGTTTCCAGTTAAAGCAAACCGTAGACTGAGAGAAAAATGAATGGATGTAAGTCAAATTTTGATTTCCTGGTATCGATATAAAATAAGTTTTTTTCGTTGTAAATTGAATTTTGAAGGCTAAATAAGTCCTCTGAGTAAATGGTATCATGGCTGAGACTAAGAACTACAATTATACCTATTTAGAGCCAAACCCGACGCAAAAACTAAAATAAAAGGGCTGAAAAAAATACAGACATACAGGCAGATAAACAGACACACACATAAAATTCTTGCCTTTTCTATATATATATATATATATATATATATATATATATATATATATTATCGATTTTCTGCACTATTGTAAGAACTGCAACCTTGAAACTTCTGAATATCGTTTCTTATGTCTTTGTCTATGAGTGTATCAAATTTGATTAAAATGTGACCACTCCTTCTATAACCGATTTTTTCCATTATCGATTTTCGATTTTTATCGGGGGTACCTCGACACAAAACTTAGCTAAGAACACTCGCAGACGCTTGTGTAAATTTTCAAGAAAATCGGTTAAGCCGTTTCGGAGTCTATAGGTAATGGACACACACACACAGACACACACACAGACAAAGTTCCATTTATAAATAACTTTATACATATATATATATATAATACCGGTCATAATAATTAGGCCACCCCAGTTCAAAAAAGGGATGTATTTCTCATTATTTTTAGAATTTATTGCCAAGTGGATAATTCTAAATAAAAATAGAATGGTTCTTTTGTTATTATCTCTTTGCAAAGTTTTACAAGGCAGCCAAAAAGCATTTGCTTCGGCCAGCCAATAAGAAGAAGAGACTGGTATGGGGAAGAGAGCACAAAAACTGGACACCAGAACATTTGATTTTATGTAACTGTGCCGTATTAAAAAAGACCCATTCTATTTTCATTTAGAATTATTCACTCGAATTATTCATATTATTCATATATATATATATAAATCAACGAATTTTAACGAAACTTGGTTATAAGCAATCGACCATTTGAAATGAATTATTTGAACATTACTTTTTATCGATACTCATATTCTATTATTAATGAAACAGTAATTAATAAGTACTGTTTCATTAAAAACAGAATATCTACTTAAATATGAGTATCGATGAAAAATAATGTTCAAACAATTCATTTCATATATATATATATATATATATATATATATATATATATGAATTTTCTTTATCTAAACTTATTTATAAATGGAACTTTGTGTCTGTGTGTGTGTGTCTCTCTCTCTCTCTTTCTCTCTGTGTGTGTGTGTGTGTCCGTTTTTGCTTCGGGTTTGGCTCTAAGTAGGTATAATTGTAGTTCTTAGTCTCAGCCATGATACCATTTACTCAGAGGACTTATTTAGCCTTCAAAATTCAGTTTATGACGAAAAACTTATTTTATATCGATACCAGGAAATCAAAATTTGACTTACATCCATTCATTTTTCTTTCAGTCTACGGTTTCGCTTTAACTGGAAACAACTATTGCTTTTTAGTCTTTCGTGCCAACGTCCAAAGAGTCTGAGCACCAGGACCATGGAATAGTTTTAAAGCTTTCATTGCACCCGGGCAACGCCGTGCTATATTGCTAGTATATATATATATATATATATATATATATATATATATATATATATATATATGCTAGGTGCGATTGGTAAATTGTCGCAATTATTTTATTATTTCAAATATTCTTTAAGCTGAGTCTGAGCTCCAGGACCATGGAATAGTTTTAAAGCTTTCATTGCACCCGGTCAACGCCGGGCTATACTGCTAGTCTATAATAATCGCATCAATATATGATAATAAAATAAATGATTAAATCCTACATCCATAAGCTTGAGACCTCCACGGTATTAATGTTTGTGGGTTAAATTCTTTGGACCTACTTAGGGGTGGATAGTGTCATGGATTTCTCACCAACATTCGCAAAGAAAATGTTTTAAATATAAATTTTTCATGCATCTTTGGTGTTTCTGTTCGTATCATATGACTCGGAATTAGCGGGACCCGTTTGCAATGTTGCATAAAAACTCTGTGTCAGAGAGAATCGTATACTAACTGAACCCGACTAAAGGTTTTGTGAAGCGTAATTAGTCAGAGAAAATGGAGGAAGACACACGAGATTCAATAAATATTTCAATGAATTGCTTCATCTCTAGGCAACAGAAGGATCACTCTATAAAAGGTTTTGGAAGCGAAAACGAGCACGAAGCTATCCGAAGGAATTTCCAAACGTAAAAAGAACCGGAACGGAAATTGGCAATAGCAAAATAATTGCGAGATTTCTTTCTTTCTCTTTTCTTTCTTTCTTTCTTTCTTTCTTTCTTTCTTTCTTTCTTTCTTTTAGCATTAATTTTTCTTTCTTTTTTTAGCATTTTCTTTCTTTCTTTCTTTCTTTCTTTCTTTCTTCAGATTTTAGTTTTTCTGTACCGAGTTCGTTCTTTCTTTTATTCTATTCTCTTTGCTTGTTTCTTTTTTTTCTTTCAGTTTTTAACTTTTCGGCAGCGTTTCTATTTGTTAATCAGATCGTCAGTATTTTTTATAATTATTGTTCTATATCCTTTCTTTTTTCTTTCTAATGGTTAGTTCACTTCTTTCTTTCTTTCTTTCTTTCTTTCTTTCCTTCTTTCTTTCTTTCTTTCTTTCTTTCTTTCTTTCTTTTCGCCTAAGTGCTGTCCTTTCTAAATATGCAAAACTTCTATTCTTTCTTTACCTCTTTAAATAATCAGTTTTGTTTTTTTTCTTTCATTCGTCAAACTCAAATTTTTCTTCAGCATATGTCCATTTTTCTTTCTTTCTTTCTTTCTTTCTTTCTTTCTTTCTTCTGCTTTTCATTTCTTTTCTAGCTGAAGAGAAAAGGAAATTTATAGATCTTCAGCCTCCATGTCACCCCCGCAATCCCCGACAACGGTCGTGTTTCTGACTGATACTCTCATGTGGTTAGTGAAGTCGATATGTCAAAAGCGTTCTTTTCTCCCTCAACTGCAGGGTTAGTGATGCCCGCATGCGCTCATTCCCAACACACACACACACACACACACACACACACACACACACACACACACACACACACACACACACAAAAGAGATATACAAGGTGCGGCAGAAATAGCTTTCGCATACACTTTCCAGAAATACCTCTTCCATAATGTATGACCATTATGTGAAAGGTATTTCTTAAGCACCCAGTACATATGAATAGGGTATTTTCGTGGAAGTTGAATTGAAGTACTTAGATTCACTTACACGCAAATACCCTTGGGAAAGGTATTAATCCGTCTCTTCCTTCCAGTTATGGGTTAAATAATAGGACAGATTGGGTTCTATAGCCTTGGTTGGCAACCAGTCTACCGCAGAAAGTAATAGCAGCCTACTGCAGGATAATCTTCTGCCCAGTTAGTCATGTCTCTTTCGAGACATGATCGCCCAAGCGTGTATCACGTATGGCACTTGACTGACTGACATATGAAGATGATATCAAACAACTGATCTGAGTGGTTTGGGAAGCTGACAGTTTTAAAACAACCTTCTGAAGGGTGATGCAAGTCTGTGAAACTTAGAGACAAAATATATTAACATATTTAATTTTATGTATGTTTCATATTTACACACATAGACACACACACATATACATATACACATATATTTCCACCTATTTCATATATATCTCATATCACACACACCAAAACACGCACACGCATACATACACACACATGCATATATACACGCATATATACATACACACACAGACACACCAAATTCAAATGTTAACCCCAAACAATATAAAAGAACCAGAAAACAATTCTAAAATGCTCTCACACACTTCCATACACACACAAACACGCACGCACATGCGCGCACACGCAATAAAATCAACCAGCTGACCGACAGAAGGCAATTACAGAGTGACTTGTAGATAAGGAAGGCACCTAGAAGATAACTTAAACGTACTAATGAGGGAATC
Organism: Ascarosepion bandense; assembly: GCA_037127315.1. Classification (NCBI taxonomy): domain Eukaryota; kingdom Metazoa; phylum Mollusca; class Cephalopoda; order Sepiida; family Sepiidae; genus Ascarosepion; species Ascarosepion bandense. The sequence goes on from JBBBDQ010000708.1 coordinate 3,463,914, forward strand.
CCAAATCAACATCATTTCAAAGTGGAGTAAGAACCTTATTTATTTATTTATTTATTTATCCATTTATACATGTGCTGATGTGAGAAACCACAGACATTTCAACCCACCAACATTTGATTTATTTTATCTTATTTTATTGATTTGATTTGATTTATTTTTTAAATTTTTTTACTTACTTATTTATAGACATCACGTTGGCCCTCAGAAACAAAAGGAACTCGATATGTAAAGCCACAAATTTATTCGCCTGAAGAGAGTCAACTTTAGACTCGAAACACGTGCAGCGTCACAAATACCATTATGGACACTTAAAGTATCATAACATGTATAATAGCAACAACAATAAATATACACTTTAAACAAAACGTCCACGGCCTCTCACACTTTTTATTCTATACCAATTTCTCTCATTGGACAACCCTATTTCTTTTTCTAATATATATATATATATATATATATATATATATATATATATATATATATATATATGATAAATAGAGAAAAGTCTCGTTTCGAGATTAAGTGTCCGGCTATAGGTAAGGCGAACCGGCTTGAAAAACGATGACCGGGAAATGATGTGGTTGACAGATACATGCGACCGTAGATAAAAGTCAACAACGTACAAGTGGGACTGTACAGATATATGCGGCCGTAGTTGATGTCAACAAAGTGCAAAAAACAAATTACAAACAACTTTTGGATGAAGAGACAGAGACTGGCTAACGACTCCCGAATGGCCTCCGAGTGCTCTACTTATTCACACAGACGTCATCGCCGAAGAATAAAAATGTAAAACACTATTTTATGTATATGTTTTCTTCGTTGTTTGTCCAAATTCAGCGTAATATACTACAGAAGTTCTAATGAACGAAACGTGTCACACGAAAGGTTTTGCACTTTGTCATATATCTTTGTCCCATATCTGTTGCTGATCTACAAAAATTTATATGTCCTTATACTATATATAAAAATTAAGAAAGAAAGGAAGGAAATAGAAAGAAAGAATGAAAGAAAAGTGATGATAAAAGAAAGGAAGAACTCGCTACAGAAAGGTTAAAAACGGCAAGAAAACAAAGAAAGAAAAAGAATGGAATGAAAGAAAGGATATATATATATATATATATATATATATATATATATGTGTGTGTATATATATATATATGTATATATATATATGTATATATATATATGTATATATATATATATGTATATATATATATATGTATATATATATATATATATATATATATATATATATATAGGAAAAACTACTAAAAAGTTGTAAGTTGAAAATGTTTTTTTTGACAGTATTTATTTATTTCTATTATTATATATATATTTGATATTTCAGACCGGCCTCGGCCTTTCATCAGAAACAAATGATTTTAAACTAGAAGCGTCCGTCGCGAGATGCCTCCCTCGCGAGAAGCGTCCGTCGCGAGATGTGTACATCGCGTGATATAGAAAGCAATAGAGTTTGAATATTTTTAAACGTAAACCGAACTGTAATAATACTTTTAAATGTTGTTTTAAAGAAAAATTTTTAATAGATCTAAAAAATGTTTAACTATTGAAATATTTACAAAGATTCAAAATACCTAAGTCTTTATTTAACCCTAGCCTATATGTATTTAATTTTAAAATCCAGTATTTTTCTTTTTTTCTGCGTGAGTATGTGGAACTAAAATCGGAATCTATCAGTAAGCATTTGAAATCAGGTGAAGCAGAAACCATACTGTTTTTCCGAGAAGAGTCTGTGGGCTGAGATGCTGAACCACCACAGCGTTGATAATGGCTTCGAACACTTTGCCAAATATCGGTAGGAGGCTGATATAGCAGTAATTAGCGGGGTCCGAGGGTTCTCTAGTATTCTTAAATATAGGAACTACAGAGGAAGACTTCCAACAAGCAGGAAAGCAGGAAGCAGATAAGCAGAAGTTGGAGAGCTTAGAGAGGGCAGACGAGATTTCAGGGGCACATTTCTTTAAGACTATGTTTGAGATTCCGTCTCCTCCGCTCGCTTTATGAGGGTCAAGCTTTGATATTATGTTAGAGACCAGCGAGGGAGTAATGTGGAAGCCATTCAGTTGGGCCTCAGTTCTAGTTGAGAAGTCGGGTATAGATATTCCAGACGAATCCAGTCTCAAATTGGTGGAGAATCTGTTAGCAAAGCATTCAGCCTTGTCCGTTGAAGAGGTGAGGACTTCAAATTTATTGATTAGAGGGGGTATTGAGGTTTTACTATTTTTAAGCACACTTTAGAGAGTTGCAAGTAGTCTTTGGTGCCGAACTTACGGGATGCTATGCGTTGCTTCATTCTGGCAGCAAACAATATCTTAGCTTCATTGAGTATCTTTTTGCACTTATTACATACTGAGGCGAAAAGTCGGCTGTTAGGGTCCGTGTGGCTTCTGTAAAGCTGAAAGAAGTGATTCCGTTGAGCAGTGGCAGCCGAGCAAGCGGGCGAGAACCGGGGAGACGAATTGGATTTCAGCTGAAACTTTCTGGCGGGTATGAATGCATCGATGCCAGCCTTTACACAAGAGGAGGCCTCGGATGCACAGTCTTCAACGGGAAGACTAAAAACATTGTTCCAAGGGACGTCACACAGGAAGTCGCGAAACGAGTCCCAGTCTGCTCTTAGGTAGCAGTAGGATATTCTGCTGGTCTGCGTTTCTTGGGTGGCGTGGGAGTAGAAGAAGATGTTAACGGAAACTACCGCATGGTCAGAGTTTCCGAGAGGGCAGAGCTGCTTGACATTGCAAGAGTCTGAGATGGAAGTAAAGCAGAGGACAAGCAGTGAGTCCCTTCTATTAGGGTTATTGGAGAAACGCGTGGGGAAATCCACCACTTACGTAAGAGACTGGGTGATTGAAAAATTCATGGTGTGGACACCAGCAAGATCGGTGACAGAGTTTTCCAGCCACTTGGCGTGGTGGGCGTTAAAGTCACCAAAAACAAATATATGGGCAGATGGATGAGAAGAAATGGCCTTATCGATATTGTTAGAGAGGTTATCAAGTACTGAACAGCCAGAAAATGTGGGTGAGCGGTAGCGAAAGAAAAGATAGGCAACCGAGCTTAGAAGATGAGAGCCTTAAGCACATGAAAGAATGGTCTAGGGATTCAAGATGGATCACCCTAGCTAGAGGGAGGAGTTCAATGATATAAACATCAAACCCATGCATATGGACATTAGAGTATTTCCTGAAGAGGGGAAGGTAACCAAGAACGTAAAACTCAGAAGATGGGATAGAAGGGTAGAGTTTCACAGAGAGCTTAGATGTCAGGTGAGTTTGTTTGAAGGAATGATTCTACGCTGTAAAAGTTAGTGCGAATACCTCGTATGTTTGCGAAGGAGACGCAGCAATTATTAAAGAGATAAATCTATACAGAGAGCTCTACCTCTATCTCATGTGGATTCTGGGTCTTGTGTAGGGTGAATCAGTCAGTTAAGTGCCATGCGCGATACACGCTTGGGCGATCATGTCTCGAAAGAGACATAACTGACTGGGCAGAAGATTATCCCGCAGTAGGTTGCCATTGCTTTCTGCGGTAGACTGGCTGCCGACCAAGGCTATAGAACACAATCTGTCCTGCTATTTAACCCATAACTGGAAGGAAGAGAAGGATTAATACCTTTCCTAAGGGCATTTGCGCGTAAGTGAATGCAAGGAATTCAACTGGAATTCGAACTCGGTTCCTCGATTTCTCGTCCCGAGCCGATATCACTTGCACCACACCCTTAAAAAGCACACGCAAAAAGAAAATGACGTTTCTCGGAAAATACAGTTCGTTCGTGTTTTAGATTTTTTTTATACCGAGAGGCCATCGATCGTTTGTAGAGGATAAAATTCCCTGAATGACAATGGGATCTTTTTTCAATTTTTTCCCAAAACAAGTTTCGTGAATTTCACGAAACTAGAGACACTTAAAATATAACATTAAATTATCTGCAACGTGGTACTTGTGAAATAATTAATTCTAATTATCACCGTCTTCCTGGGTGCCAAAAACAGCACCTCCCTCGTTCCAGCATTACCAAAGCAAACAGAGAAATTTGTTTTAAGAAAAATGTACCAATATTTTGCATTGGCACCGATTTCTAACGTTACATGATATAAAAACAAATGTTTAGAGGAATCTGTGCACCTGTCTATGCACACGTGACTATCTATGACCTTTTACAGTCTGTAATTATATGCATTTTACACGTGTGTTATTGTTCGCACCTGTTCCCAGATGTCGGCTTCTGGCTGAGTAAATACACGCTTTTCAAATATTCTGAGATTCGTACAGAACTTATAAAAACGGGATACATGGGTTACGGTGGAATAATTTAAACAAAACAGTTATGTGCCACTTATTATACACCTACTTTGTTTTTTAAAAGTCATAGATCGAAAGGTATACAAATAGAAAATATGAATAAAACATTTTGAAAAAAGAAATTGTTTAACAGACAAGAAGAAGTGCATTGCTTCAAACAAGGGATACAAGATTTTACACACACAAGCGCACACGTACACACATGCGCGCGCACACACAAACACACACACAAATATTCGCCTATCGTCTGATTAACGCCACTTCCTCGTAATTTCAACAGAGGTAGAGATTTATCTCTTGTTTCCTGTTTAGCATTGGGTTACTGGTTTCTTCTCAAATATTTGGCATTCTCTTTCATTCCCAGTAGCCCTTTTGCATCTTAGTGACATTATCGCCTTGTCTGGGGTAAATTCTCTTATTCTTTGTCTCTCTTTATAGTATTTACATTATTCGGACTATTGTCCTGATCTTGCCATTTGTACGACGTTTCGGCCGTTGTACGCTGCGGCCTTCTTCAGGTGCTAGGAATTTCGAAACGCTTTATTACAATTACTGTGGTATGTGAGCTCCATTCCTTGCGTGAAGCCTCGATTGGAAGTCATGGGTTATATCCCTCTAAACCCTCGAGTTACTTGTTCACCACGGCTGTAACCTGGAATTGAACTCACAGCTCTAGGAGTCAAGTCAGGAACTAACCAACATCTATATCCACTGGGCCATGTGTCCTTAAGGACACATGACTAAGTAGATATAGAAGAAGGCTAGAGCGTACAATGGCCGGTTCGTCGTACAAATGGCAACAAAGATGAGGACAATAGTACGAATGATGTAAATACTGTAAATTTACCTCATCTCAGAAATATAGACAAATAGAATGATTTATTATTAAACGTCGTAAAAATGGCAGGAAAGATGAAGACAATAGTCCGAATAATGTAAATACTGTAAATACTACCTCATCTCAGCAATATAGACAAATAGAACGATCTATTATTAAACATTGTACAAATGGCAACAAAGATGAGCACAAAAGTCCGAATAATGTTAATACTGTAAATATTACCTCATCTCAGAAATATAGATAAATATATATATTATTAAAAAGTATTAAGGAACATGCTACTGAAAATAGTGTTCATCGCTATCCAAAATTTTTTCCCATCTTTCTGGCAGCATTTGAATTCCACGTTAGAAAAACGTCATGTCTTTTAAAGTTAACCACGAACCATTTTTTTTGCATCTTCATATGAATAAAAGTGCTGCTAAGCCAAGACATGTGCCATCTATCGGAACAATTGATAATTGGATAGGGCAATGTCTGATGAATCTAGTGGAGTAGGATTTCCCTTTTTAAGTGTTTCCTAGTAGGCTTTCACCCTTTTTGCAACATATGGCCTAGCGTTGTTATTTTGTCGTGTCTCTGCTCGTACACAGGCCGTTTTTTCTTTAATGCTAGGCTCAAAGGTATCAATTGTAGTGCATAGGGATCTCCCATGATCGGATTGAGCAGCTCATAAAAACTAAACCCAGTTGAATAGAAGCTTCGAACCATGGAAATTCGGCGATGTCCATGCAACCGGGCTTACCCCACTACGCTTAAGGTTATCGTAGTGTATCCACTTTTCATCGCTTTTATTTTCTGACATTATATATATATATATATATATATATATATATATATATATATATATATTATTAATTATAGCTTAGAACATGTACAAATTATTATCTACTACAAAGTGTACATTTTGTTTCAACATTGAAATGACAATGTCTCATCAGGTAGTGTGAAAAGGAATGGAAATTCTTTTTCTTATATTTGGCGAATTGTGCGTGAGAGGTAGGTGGGGTGGGAGATAGAGAGATAAGGATTGTAAATTGTTCGTTATTATCTTATTTTCCCCTTTTATTAAACTCGAAGAAAACCAGCCATTAACTATAAAGGACCATACCTTATCTTCTAATGTTAAATCTGTCTAAATATTTTAGACACGTTCATTAATCAACTCTATCCTCGATCTGTTCTCTTTTTACGTTCAAAAATCTAACGGACAACTGACACGTCTTATTTCCCCATCTCCAACTCCACCTACATCCCACACACTATTCGCCAAATATATATATATATATATATATATATATATATTAATAATAATATTTATTAATAAATTATAACATTGATATGTTATAATATCACTACAAAAGTAGCTATTTTGTTTCGACACTTTTTGTGTCTTTTCAAGTGATGTTGTTATTTCGAAAAAACAACATCACTTGAAAAGACACAAAAAGTGTCGAAACAAAATAGCTACTTTTGTAGTGATATTATAACATATCAATGTTATAATTTATTAATAAATATTATTATTATTATTAGCTCTACTTTGTATTGAGCACTTTTTTAAAAATAGTTTTTCTTTGGATGGGAAATATTATTCCACCCATACTTGGATATATATATATATATATATATATATATATATATAAATATTAATAATAATAATAATATATATATATACACATATATATATATATATATATATATATATATATATATATATATATATATTCCCGTAGATTTACTGATATAACGCATTTTGGCAAGCAGGGTTTTTCTTGATTTTTTATGGTTAATTTCTCGTTATCAGGATGAAGATAAGAGCGTTGATAATTTTAGTGCAAATATTTTATTTACATTTTGATATTAGTACCAGATGTACTTTTCTGCCTCACTTTCGATGCAACAAAAACCTTCTTATTTTTTAAATATTTTATTTACATTTTGATATTGGCACCAGATGTACTTTTCTGTCGCCTAGTCGTTGCAACAAAGAACTTCTTATATTTTAAATGTTTTATTTACTTTTTGGTGCGTTGTGGCGCAGTGGATATCGACTCGGAACGAGAAATCGGAGAACCTAGTTCGAATTCCAGTTGAATTCCTTGTATTCACTTACGCGCAAATACCCTTGGGAAAGGTATTAATCCGTCTATTCCTTCCAGTTATGGATTAAATAACAGGACAGATTGGGTTCTATAGCCTTGGTCGGCAACCAGGCTACCACAGAAAGCAATGGCAACCTTCTGTGGTATAATCTTCTGCCTAGTCAGTCATGTATCTTTCGAGATATGACTCGCCCAAGCGTGTATCGCGTATGGCACTTAACTGACTGACCATATATAGTTTTCGGCATCTCAATCATTGCAACAAAACTTGTACATTTTTTAAATATTTGAAATATCTTTTTTAGATTTTGATATTTGTGACAGGTAGAGATTTCAGCATCTCAGACATTGCAACAAAAGCTTCCTTATTTTTAAATATTGTTTCAAATTCTGATGTTCGTAGCCGATGTAGTTTTCGGCATCTTAGTCGTTGCAACAAAAACTTTCTCAATTTTTAATATTTTTAATAATTTCATATTTTTTCGAATTCTGATATTGACATCATATGTAGTTTTCGGCATACTGGTCGTTGCAATAAATGTTCCTTATTTTTTAAATATCTTTTTAGATTTAGATATTGATACAATCTGTAGTTTTTCGGCATCTCAGTTAATGAAATAAAAACTACCTTATTTTTAAATTATTTTTTTCAAATTCTGATATAAGTATCATTTATAGTTTTCGGCATCTTAGTCGTTGCAACACAATTTTATTTATTTTTAAAATTTTTTTTAGATTTTGATATTTGTACCATTGCCTCCTCAACAGGTGCTTACTCGTGCAACCAGACTGGCAACTGGGTCCCACCCATTCACAATCAGGTTAGACAAATGCAGACGACAATTCTACTCCTGCAGCTTCTTCTCTCGCACTTCCCGCCTGAGGAACTCGCTCCCATATTCTTGCTTTCCTGACGGCTACAACCTCCAGAAATTTAAATGCAATGTCAATACTCATCTATTAACCACTGGACTCTAGCTCTCTCACCACCCCCGTATATCCTTCCCTTTCTCTCCACCTATGTATCTGTCATCGCACCTGCATTCTGTTGCTCCTTTCTAACTAGTTTGTACTCCTCACTCACTCTTTTCTAATTAATCTTTTTACAATTGTGTAGCCCCCCCCCCCACCGCTCATCAGTGGCATTTCTGCCTTGCTCGAGGTGAAATGATTAAAAAAAAGTAGTTTTTGAGATCTCAGTCGTTGCAAAAAAATCTTCCTTACCTTCTAAATATTTTATATATATTTTTCAGATTTTTATCTTTGTGCCATATGTAGTTTTGGTATCTGAGATGTTTCAACAAAAACTAATTTTCATTTTTATATTTTAAATATATTATTATATTTTACAAATTCCGATATTGGTAGGATCAAAGTTGTTGCAACATAAACTTCCTAATTTTTTAAATATTTTATTTACATTTTGATATTGGCACCAGATGTAGATTTTGACTTCCAGTCGTTGCAACAAAAACTCTTTTTTAAATATTTTATTTACATTTTGATATTGGCACCAGATATAGTGTTCTGTCTCCCACTCGTTGCAACAAAAACCTTCTCGTTTTTTAAATATTTTATTTACATTTTGTTATTGGCATCAGATGTAGTTTTTGACTTCCAGTCGTTGCGACAAAAACTCTTTTTTAAATATTTTATTTACATTTTCTTATTGGCACCAGATGTAGATTTTGACTTCCAGTCGTTGCGACAAAAACTCTTTTTTAAATATTTTATTTACATTTTGATATTGGCACCAGATGTAGTTTTTGACTTCCAGTCGTTGCAACAAAAACTCTTTTTTGAATATTTTATTTACATTTTGATATTGGCACCAGATGTAGTGTTCTGCCTCCCACTCGTTGCAACAAAAACCTTCTTGTTTTTAAATATTTTATTTACATTTTGATATTGGCCCCAGATGTAGTTTTTGACTTCCAGTCGTTGCAACAAAAACTCTTTTTTGAATATTTTATTTACATTTTGATATTGGCACCAGATGTAGTGTTCTGCCTCCCACTCGTTGCAACAAAAACAGTCTTGTTTTAAAATATTTTATTTCCATTTTGTTATTGGCGCCAGATGTAGTTTTTGACTTCCAGTCGTTGCAACAAAAACTCTTTTTTAAATATTTTATTTACATTTTGATATTGGCACCAGATGTAGTGTTCTGCCTCCCACTCGTTGCAACAAAAACCTTCTTGTTTTTAAATATTTTATTTACATTTTGATATTGGCACCAGATGTAGTTTTTGACTTCCAGTCGTTGCAACAAAAACTCTTTTTTAAATATTTTATTTACATTTTGATATTGGCACCAGATGTAGTGTTCTGCCTCCCACTCATTGCAACAAAAACCTTCTCGTTTTTTGAATATTTTATTTACATTTGGTTATTGGCACCAGATGTAGATTTTGACTTCCAGTCGTTGCGACAAAAACTCTTTTTTAAATATTTTATTTACATTTTGATATTGGCACCAGATGTAGTGTTCTGCCTCCCACTCGTTGCAACAAAAACCTTCTTGTTTTTAAATATTTTATTTCTTTTTTGTTATAGACAACAGATGTAGTTTTTGACTTCCAGTCGTTGCAACAAAAACTCTTTTTTGAATGTTTTATTTACATTTTGATATTGGCACCAGATGTAGTGTTCTGCCTCCCACTCGTTGCAACAAAAACGTTCTTGTTTTTAAATATTTTATTCACATTTTGTTATTGGCCCCAGATGTAGTTTTTGACTTCCAGTCGTTGCAACAAAAACTCTTTTTTAAATATTTTATTCACATTTTGATATTGACACCAGATGTAGTGTTCTGCCTCCCACTCGTTGCAACAAAAACCTTCTTGTTTTTAAATATTTAATTTACATTTTGATATTGGCACCAGATGTAGTTTTTGACTTCCAGTCGTTGCGACAAAAACTCTTTTTTAAATATTTTATTTACATTTTGATATTCGCACCAGATGTAGTGTTCTGCCTCCCACTCGTTGCAATAAAAAAACTTCTTGTTTTTAAATATTTTATTTCTATTTTGTTATTGACACCAGATGTTGTTTTTGACTTCCAGTCGTTGCAACAAAAACTCTTTTTTAAATATTTTATTTACATTTTGATATTGGCACCAGATGTAATGTTCTGCCTCCCACTGATTGCAAGAAAAACCTTCTTGTTTTTAAATATTTTATTTACATTTTGATATTGACACCAGATGCAGTTTTTGACTTCCAGTCGTTGCAACAAAGACTCTTTTTTTAAATATTTTATTTACATTTTGATATTGGCACCAGATGTAATGTTCTGCCTCCCACTGATTGCAACAAAAACCTTCTTATTTTTAAATATTTTATTTACATTTTGATATTGGCACCAGATGTAGTTTTTGACTTCCAGTCGTTGCAACAAAAACTCTTTTTTAAATATTTTATTTACATTTTGACATTGGCACCAGATGTAGTGTTCTGCTTCCCACTCGTTGCAACAAAAACGTTCTTGTTTTCAAATATTTTATTTACATATTGGCACCAGATGTAGTTTTTGACTACAGTCGTTGCAACAAAAACACTTTTTTAAATATTTTATTTACATTTTGATATTGGCACCAGATGTAGAGTTCCGCCTCCCACTCATTGCAACAAAAACCTTCTCGTTTTTTAAATATTTTATTTACATTTTGATATTGGCACCAGATGTAGTGTTCTGCCTCCCACTCGTTGCAACAAAAACCTTCTTGTTTTAAAATATTTTATTTCCATTTTGTTATTGGCGCCAGATGTAGTTTTTGACTTCCAGTCGTTGCAACAAAAACTCTTTTAAATATTTTATTTACATTTTGATATTGGCACCAGATGTAGTGTTCAGCCTCCCACTCATTGCAACAAAAACCTTCTCGTTTTTTAAATATTTTATTTACATTTTTTTATTGGCATCAGATGTAGTTTTTGACTGCCAGTCGTTGCGACACAAACTCTTTTTTAAATATTTTATTTACATTTTATTATTGGCACCAGATGTAGTATTTGACTTCCAGTCGTTGGGACAAAAACTCTTTTTTAAATATTTTATTTACATTTTGATATTGGCACCAGATGTAGATTTTGACTTCCAGTCGTTGCAACAAAAACTCTTTTTTGAATATTTTATTTACATTTTGATATTGGCACCTTATGTAGTGTTCTGCCTCCCACTCGTTGCAACAAAAACCTTCTTGTTTTTAAATATTTTATTTACATTTTGATATTGGCACCAGATGTAGTTTTTGACTTCCAGTCGTTGCAACAAAAACTCTTTTTTGAATATTTTATTTACATTTTGATATTGGCACCAGATGTAGTGTTCTGCCTCCCACTCGTTGCAACAAAAACAGTCTTGTTTTAAAATATTTTATTTACATTTTGTTATTGGCGCCAGATGTAGTTTTTGACTTCCAGTCGTTGCAACAAAAACTCTTTTTTAAATATTTTATTTACGTTTTGATATTGGCACCAGATATAGTGTTCTGCCTCCCACTCGTTGCAACAAAAACCTTCTTGTATTTAAATATTTTATTTCCATTTTGTTATTGGCGTCAGATGTAGTTTTTGACTTCCAGTCGTTGCAACAAAAACTCTTTTTTAAATATTTTATTTACATTTTGATATTGGCACCAGATGTAGTGTTCTGCCTCCCACTCATTGCAACAAAAACCTTTTCGTTTTTTGAATATTTTATTTACATTTGGTTATTGGCACCAGATGTAGTTTTTGACTTCCAGTCGTTGCGACAAAAACTCTTTTTTAAATATTTTTTTTACATTTTGATATTGGCACCAGATGTAGTGTTCTGCCTCCCACTCGTTGCAACAAAAACCTTCTAGTTTTTAAATATTTTATTTCTATTTTGTTATAGACAACAGATGTAGTTTTTGACTGCCAGTCGTTGCGACAAAAACAATTTTTTATATATTTCATTTACATTTTGACATTGGCACCAGATGTAGTGTTCTGCCTCCCACTCGTTGCAACAAAAACGTTCTTGTTTTCAAATATTTTATTTACATATTGACACCAGATGCCGTTTTTGACTTCCAGTCGTTGCAACAAAAACTCTTTTTTAAATATTTTATTTATATTTTGATATTGGCACCAGATGTAGTGTTCTGCCTCCCACTCGTTTCAACAAAAACCTTCTTGTTTTTAAATATTTTATTTACATTTTGTTATTGGCGCCAGATGTAGTTTTTGACTTCCAGTCGTTGCAACAAAAACTCTTTTTTAAATAATTTATTTACATTTTGATATTGGCACCAGATGTAGTGTTCTGCCTCCCACTTTTTGCAACAAAAACCTTCTTGTTTTTAAATATTTTATTTACATTTTGATATTGGCACCAGATGTAGTTTTTGACTTCCAGTCGTTGCGACAAAAACTCTTTTTCAAAGATTTTATTTACATTTTGATATTGGCACCAGATCTAGTGTTCTGCCTCCCACTCGTTGCAACAAAAACCTTCTTGTTTTTAAATATTTTATTTACATTTTGATATTTGCACCAGATGTAGTGTTCTGCCTCCCACTCGTTGCAACAAAAACGTTCTTGTTTTCAAACATTTTATTTATATTTTGATATTGGCACCAGATGTAGTTTTTGACTTCCAGTCGTTGCAACAAAAACTCTTTTTTAAATATTTTATTTACGTTTTGATATTGGCACCAGATTTAATGTTCTGCCTCCCACTCGTTGCAATAAAAACCTTCTTGTTTTTAAATATTTTATTTACATTTTGATATTGGCACCTAATGTAGTTTTTGACTGCCAGTCGTTGCGACAAAAACTCTTTTTTAAATATTTTATTTACATTTTGATATTCGCACCAGATGTAGTGTTCTGCCTCCCACTCGTTGCAATAAAAAAACTTCTTGTTTTTAAATATTTTATTTCTATTTTTTTATTGACACCAGATGTTGTTTTTGACTTCCAGTCGTTGCAACAAAAACTCTTTTTTAAATATTTTATTTACATTTTGATATTGGCACCAGATGTAATGTTCTGCCTCCCACTGATTGCAAGAAAAACCTTCTTGTTTTTAAATATTTTATTTACATTTTGATATTGACACCAGATGCAGTTTTTGACTTCCAGTCGTTGCAACAAAGACTCTTTTTTTAAATATTTTATTTACATTTTGATATTGGCACCAGAGGTAATGTTCTGCCTCCCACTGATTGCAACAAAAACCTTCTTATTTTTAAATATTTTATTTACATTTTGATATTGGCACCAGATGTAGTTTTTGACTTCCAGTCGTTGCAACAAAAACTCTTTTTTAAATATTTTATTTACATTTTGACATTGGCACCAGATGTAGTGTTCTGCCTCCCACTCGTTGCAACAAAAACGTTCTTGTTTTCAAATATTTTATTTACATATTGGCACCAGATGTAGTTTTTGACTACAGTCGTTGCAACAAAAACACTTTTTTAAATATTTTATTTACATTTTGACATTGGCACCAGATGTAGAGTTCTGCCTCCCACTCATTGCAACAAAAACCTTCTCGTTTTTTAAATATTTTATTTACATTTTGATATTGGCACCAGATGTAGTGTTCTGCCTCCCACTCGTTGCAACAAAAACCTTCTTGTTTTAAAATATTTTATTTCCATTTTGTTATTGGCGCCAGATGTAGTTTTTGACTTCTAGTCGTTGCAACAAAAACTCTTTTAAATATTTTATTTACATTTTGATATTGGCACCAGATGTAGTGTTCAGCCTCCCACTCATTGCAACAAAAACCTTCTCGTTTTTTAAATATTTTATTTACATTTTGTTATTGGCATCAGATGTAGTTTTTGACTGCCAGTCGTTGCGACACAAACTCTTTTTTAAATATTTTATTTACATTTTATTATTGGCACCAGATGTAGTATTTGACTACCAGTCGTTGGGACAAAAACTTTTTTTTAAATATTTTATTTACATTTTGATATTGGCACCAGATGTAGATTTTGACTTCCAGTCGTTGCAACAAAACTCTTTTTTGAATATTTTATTTACATTTTGATATTGGCACCTTTATGTAGTGTCTGCCTCCCACTCGTTGCAACAAAACCTTCTCTTTGTTTTTAAATATTTTATTTACATTTTGATATTGGCACCAGATGTGTTTGACTTCCAGTCGTTGCAACAAAAACTCTTTTTTGAATATTTTATTTACATTTTGATATTGGCACCAGATGTAGTGTTCTTGCCTCCCACTGTTGCAACAAAAACATTCTTGTTTTAAAATTTATTTCATTTTTACATTTTGTTATTGGCGCCAGATGTAGTTTTTGACTTCCAGTCGTTGCAAATAAAACTCTTTTTTAAATATTTTATTTACGTTTTGATATTGGCACCAGATATAGTGTTCTGCCTCCCACTCGTTGCAACAAAAACCTTCTTGTTTTTAAATATTTTATTTACATTTTGATATTGGCAATTCAGATGTGTTTTTGACTTCCAGTCGTTGCAAAAAACTCTTTTTTGAATATTTTCTTTACATTTTGATATTGGCACTACAGATGTAGTGTTCTGCCTCCAACTCTGCTGCAACAAAAACCTTCTTGGTTTTTAAATATTTTATTTCCATTTTTGTTATTGGCGCCAGATGTAGTTTTTGACTTCCAGTCGTTGCAACAAAAACTCTTTTTAAATATTTTTATTTACATTTTTGATATTGGCACCAGATGTAATGTTCTGCCTCCCACTCTCATTGCAACAAAAACCTTTTCGTTTTTTGAATATTTTATTTACATTTGGTTATACCAGATGTAGTTTTGACTTCCAGTCGTTGCGACAAAAACTCTTTTTAAATATTTTATTTACATTTTGATATTGGCACCAGATGTAGTACCCTGCCTCCCCACTGTTGCAACAAAACTTTCTTGTTTTTAAATATTTTATTTCTATTTTGTTATAGACAACAGATGTAGTTTTTGACTGCCAGTCGTTGCGACAAAAACAATTTTTTATATATTTCATTTACATTTTGACATTGGCACCAGATGTAGTGTTCTGCCTCCCACTCGTTGCAACAAAAACGTTCTTGTTTTCAAATATTTTATTTACATATTGACACCAGATGCCGTTTTTGACTTCCAGTCGTTGCAACAAAAACTCTTTTTTAAATATTTTATTTATATTTTGATATTGGCACCAGATGTAGTGTTCTGCCTCCCACTCGTTTCAACAAAAACCTTCTTGTTTTTAAATATTTTATTTACATTTTGATATTGGCACCAGATGTAGTTTTTGACTTCCAGTCGTTGCAACAAAATCCCTTTTTTAAATAATTTATTTACATTTTGACATTGGCACCAGATGTAGTGTTCTGCCTCCCACTCGTTGCAACAAAAACGTTCTTGTTTTCAAATATTTTATTTACATATTGGCACCAGATGTAGTTTTTGACTACAGTCGTTGCAAACAAAACACTTTTTTAAATAATTTATTTACATTTTGATATTGGCACCAGATGTAGTGTTATGCCTCCCACTTTTTGCAACAAAAACCTTCTTGTTTTTAAATATTTTATTTACATTTTGATATTGGCACCAGATGTAGTTTTTGACTTCCAGTCGTTGCGACAAAAACTCTTTTCAAAGATTTTATTTACATTTTGATATTGGCAACCTGATGTAGTGTTCTGCCTCCCACTCGTTGCAACAAAAACCTTCTTGTTTTTAAATTTTATTTACATTTTGATATTTGGCACCAGATGTAGTGTTCTGCCTCCCACTCGTTGCAACAAAAACGTTCTTGTTTTCAAACATTTTATTTACATTTTGATATTGGCACCAGATGTAGTTTTTGACTTCCAGTCGTTGCAACAAAAACCCTTTTTTAAATATTTTATTTACGTTTTGATATTGGCACCAGATGTAATGTTCTATCTCCCACTCTGTTGCAACAAAACCTTCTTGTTTTTAAATATTTTATTTACATTTTGATATTGGCACCTAATGTAGTTTTTGACTTCCAGTCGTTGCAAAAAACTCTTTTTTGAATATTTTCTTTACATTTTGATATTGGCACCAGATGTAGTGTTCTGCCTCCAACTGTTGCAACAAAAACCTTCTTGTTTTTAAATATTTTATTTCCATTTTGTTATTGGCGCCAGATGTAGTTTTTGACTTCCAGTCGTTGCAACAAAAACTCTTTTTTAAATATTTTATTTACATTTTGATATTGGCACCAGATGTAATGTTCTGCCTCCCACTCATTGCAACAAAAAACCTTTTCGTTTTTTGAATATTTTATTTACATTTGGTTATTGGTACCCTTGGGATGTAGTTTTTGACTTCCAGTCGTTGCGACAAAAACTCTTTTTTAAATATTTTATTTACATTTTGATATTGGCACCAGATGTAGTGTTCTGCCTCCACTGTTGCAACAAAAACCTTCTTGTTTTTAAATATTTTTATTTCTATTTTGTTATAGATAACAGATGTAGTTTTTGACTGCCAGTCGTTGCGACAAAAACAATTTTTTATATATTTCATTTACATTTTGACATTGGGTTCAGATGTAGTGTTCTGCCTCCCACTGTTGCAACAAAAACGTTCTTGTTTTCAAATATTTTATTTAATATATATTGACACCAGATGCCGTTTTTGACTTCCAGTCGTTGCAACAAAACTCTTTAAATATTTTATTTATATTTTTGATATTGGCACCAGATGTAGTGTTCTGCCTCCCACTTGTTTCAACAAAAACCTTCTTGTTTTTAAATATTTTATTTACATTTTGATATTGGCACCAGATGTAGTTTTTGACTTCCAGTCGTTGCAACAAAAACTCTTTTTTAAATAATTTATTTACATTTTGACATTGGCACCAGATGTAGTACTTTGCCTCCCACTCGTTGCAACAAAAACGTTCTTGTTTTCAAATATTTTATTTACATATTGGCACCAGATGTAGTTTTTGACTACAGTCGTTGCAACAAAAACACTTTTTAAATAATTTATTTTTACATTTTGATATTGGCACCAGATGTAGTGTTATGCCTCCCACTTTTGCAACAAAAACCTTCTGTTTTTAAATATTTTATTTACATTTTGATATTGGCACCAGATGTAGTTTTTGACTTCCAGTCGTTGCGACAAAAACTCTTTTTCAAAGATTTTATTTACATTTTGATATTGGCACCAGATGTAGTGTTCTGCTCCCACTCGTTGCAACAAAAAACTTCTTGTTTTTAAATATTTTATTTACATTTTGATATTTGCACCAGATGTAGTGTTCTGCCTCCCACTCGTTGCAACAAAAACGTTCTTGTTTTCAAACATTTTATTTACATTTTGATATTGGCACCAGATGTAGTTTTTGACTTCCAGTTGCAACAAAAACCCTTTTTTAAATATTTTATTTACGTTTTGATATTGGCACCAGATGTAATGTTCTGCCTCCCACTCGTTGCAACAAAAACCTTCTTGTTTTTAAATATTTTATTTACATTTTGATATTGGCATTCCCAATGTAGTTTTTGACTGCCAGTCGTTGCGACAAAACAAATTTCTACATTTTATTTACATTTTGAATTTGGCACCAGATATAGTGTTCTGCCTCCCACTCGTTGCAACAAAAAGAACTTCTTATTGTTAAATATTTTATTTCTATTTTGTTATTGACACCAGATCTTGTTTTTGACTTCAAGTCGTTGCAACAAAAACTCTTTTTTAAATATTTTATTTACATTTTGATATTGGCACCAGATGTAGTGTTTTGCCTCCCACTAATTGCAACAAAAACCTTCTCGTTTTTTAAATATTTTATTTATATTTTGTTATTGGCACCAGATGTAGTTTTTGACTTCCAGTAGTTGCGACAAAAACCTTCCTGCTTTTAAATATTTTATTTACATTTTGATATTGGCACCAGATTTAGTGTTCTGCCTCCCACTCGTTGCAACAAAAACATTCTTGTTTTTAAATATTTTATTTACATTTTGATATTGGCACCAGATGTAGTTTCTGACGTCCAGTCCTTGCGACTAAAACTCTTTTTTAATATTTTATTTACGTTTTGATATTGGCACCAGATGTAGTGTTCTGCCTCCCACTGATTGCAACAAAAACCTTCTCTTTTTTTAAATATTTTATTTACATTTTGATATTGGCACCAGATGTAGTTTTTGAGTTCCAGTCGTTGCAACAAAAACTCTTTTTTGAATATTTTATTTACATTTTGATATTGGCACCAGATGTAGTGTTCTGCCTCCCACTCGTTGCAACAAAAAAACTTCTTGTTTTTAAATATTTTATTTCTATTTTGTTATTGACACCAGAAGTTGTTTTTGACTTCCAGTCGTTGCGACAAAAACTCTTTTTTAAATATTTTATTCACATTTTGATATTGGCACCAGATGTAGTGTTATGCCTCCCGCTCGTCGCAACAAAAACCTTGCTGTTTTTAAATATCTTATTTACATTTTGATATTGGCACCAGATGTAATGTTCTGCCTCCACCTGATTGCAAGAAAAACGTTCTTGTTTTTAAATATTTTATTTACATTTTGTTATTGGCCCCAGATGTAGTTTTTGACTTCCAGTCGTTGCAACAAAAACTCTTTTTTAAATATTTTATTCACATTTTGATATTGGCACCAGATGTAGTGTTATGCTTCCCACTCGTTGCAACAAAAACCTTCTTGTTTTTAAATATTTTATTTATATTTTGATATTGGCACCAGATGTAGTTCCTGACTTCCAGTCCTTGCGACAAAAACTCTTTTTTAAATATTTTATTTACATTTTGATATTGACACCAGATGTAGTGTTCTGCCACCCACTCGTTGCAACAAAAACCTTCTTGTTTTTAAATATTTAATTTACATTTTGATATAGGCACCAGATGTAGTTTTTGAATTCCAGTCGTTGCGACAAAAACTCTTTTTTAAATATTTTACTTACATTTTGATATTCGCACCAGATGTAGTGTTCTGCCTCCCACTCGTTGCAACAAAAACTTCTTGTTTTTAAATATTTTATTTCCATTTTGTTATTGGCGCCAGATGTAGTTTTTGACTTCCAGTCGTTGCAACAAAAACTCTTTTTTAAATATTTTATTTACATTTTGATATTGGCACCAGATGTAGTGTTCTGCCTCCCACTCATTGCAACAAAAACCTTTTCGTTTTTTGAATATTTTATTTACATTTGGTTATTGGCACCAGATGTAATTTTTGACTTCCAGTCGTTGCGACAAAAACTCTTTTTTAAATATTTTATTTACATTTTGATATTGGCACCAGATGTAGTGTTCTGCCTCCCACTCGTTGCAACAAAAACCTTCTTGTTTTTAAATATTTTATTTCTATTTTGTTATAGACAACAGATGTAGTTTTTGACTGCCAGTCTTTGCGACAAAAACAATTTTTTATATATTTTATTTACATTTTGACATTGGCACCAGATGTAGTGTTCTGCCTCCCACTCGTTGCAACAAAAACGTTCTTGTTTTCAAATATTTTATTTACATATTGACACCAGATGCCGTTTTTGACTTCCAGTCGTTGCAACAAAAAACTCTTTTTTAAATATTTTATTTATATTTTGATATTGGCACCAGATGTAGTGTTCTGCCTCCCACTCATTTCAACAAAAACCTTCTTGTTTTTAAATATTTTATTTACATTTTGATATTGGCACCAGATGTAGTTTTTGACTTCCAGTCGTTGCAACAAAAACTCTTTTTTAAATAATTTATTTACATTTTGATATTGGCACCAGATGTAGTGTTCTGCCTCCCACTAATTGCAACAAAAACCTTCTCGTTTTTTAAATATTTTATTTATATTTTGTTATTGGCACCAGATGTAGTTTCTGACTTCCAGTAGTTGCGACAAAAACCTTCCTGCTTTTAAATATTTTATTTACATTTTGATATTGGCACCAGATTTAGTGTTCTGCCTCCCACTCGTTGCAACAAAAACATTCTTGTTTTTAAATATTTTATTTACATTTTGATATTGGCACCAGATGTAGTTTCTGACGTCCAGTCCTTGCGACTAAAACTCTTTTTTAAATATTTTATTTACATTTTGATATTGGCACCAGATGTAGTGTTCTGCCTCCCACTCGTCGCAACAAAAACCTTCTTGTTTTTAAATATTTTATTTACATTTTGATATTGGCACCAGATGTAGTTTTTTATTTCCAGTCGTTGCAACAAAAACTCTTTTTTAAATATTTTATTTACATTTTGATATTTGCTACCAGATGTAGTGTTCTGCCTCCAACTCGTTGCAACAAAAACCTTCTTGTTTTTAAATATTTTATTTCCATTTTGTTATTGGCACCAGATGTAGTTATTGACTTCCAGTCGTTGCAACAAAAACTCTTTTTTAAATATTTTATTTACATTTTGATATTGGCACCAGATGTAGTGTTCTGCCTCCCACTCGTTGCAACAAAAACGTTCTTGTTTTATTTACATTTTGTTATTGGCCCCAGATGTAGTTTTTGACTTCCAGTCGTTGCAACAAAAACCTTCTTGTTTTTAAATATTTTATTTACATTTTGATATTGGCACCAGATGTAGTTTCTGACTTCCAGTCCTTGCGACAAAAACTCTTTTTTAAATATTTTATTTACATTTTGATATTGGCACCAGATGTAGTGTTCTGCCTCCAACTCGTTGCAACAAAAACCTTCTTGTTTTTAAATATTTTATTTACATTTTGATATTGGCAGCAGATGTAGTTTTTGACTTCCAGTCGTTGCAACAAAAACTCTTTTTTAAATATTTTATTTACATTTTGATATTGGCACCAGATGTAGTGTTCTGCCTCCCACTCGTTTCAACAAAAACCTTCTTGTTTTTAAATATTTTATTTACATTTTGATATTGGCACCAGATGTAGTTTTTGACTTCCAGTCGTTGCAACAAAAACTCTTTTTTAAATATTTTATTTACATTTTGATATTGGCACCAGCTGAAGTGTTCTGCCTCCCACTCGTTGCAACAAAAACCTTCTTGTTTTTAAATATTTTATTTACATTTTGATATTGGCCACAGATGTAGTTTTTGACTTCCAGTCGTTGCAACAAAAACTCTTTATTAAATATTTTATTTACATTTTGATATTGGCACCAGATGTAGTGTTCTGCCTCCCACTGATTGCAACAAAAACCTTCTCTTTTTTTTAATATTTTATTTACATTTTGATATTGGCACCAGATGTAGTTTTTGAGTTCCAGTCGTTGCAACAAAAACTCTTTTTTAAATATTTTATTTACATTTTGATATTGGCACCAGATGTAATATTCTGCCTCCCACTGATTGCAACAAAAACCTTCTTGTCTTTAAATATTTTATTTACATTTTGATATTGGCACCAGATGTAGTTTTTGACTTCCAGTCGTTGCAACAAAAACTCTTTTTTAAATATTTTATTTACATTTTGATATTGGCACCAGATATAATGTTCTGCCTCCCACTGATTGCAACAAAAACCTTCTTGTTTTTAAATATTTTGATATTGGCACCAGATGTAGTTTTTGACTTCCAGTCGTTTGAACAAATGTTCTTTATTTTTTGAATACTTTGAATATTTGTTAGAGTTTGATTTTTATGCCATATTTAGATTTCAGCATCTTACTCGTTGCAAAAAACTTCCTTATTTTTAATATATATTAAATATTTTTTCAGTTTTTTATATTGATACCATATGTAATTTTCTCTATTTTAGTCGCTGCAACATAAACATCCTTATCGTTTAAATATTTTAAATATTTTATTCAAATGTTGACATTGATACCAGATATAGTTTTCAGCATCTCAGTCTTTGCAACAAAAACTTCTTTATTTTTTAAATATTTTTTAAATTCTGATATTGTTAATAGATTTAGTTTTTGTTATCACAGTTGTTGCAACAAATTGTTTCATATTTTAAAATATTTTTTATATGTTGATCTTGGTACCATGTGTACTTTGCAGTCGTTGCAAGAACAGCTTTCTTATATTTAACGTTTTTTCTAAATTCAGTAATTGTTAGTAGATGTAGTTTTCGGCATCTCAGTTGTTGTAACAAAATGTTTCTTGATTTTAAAATATTTAAATTTTTTAGATTTGGTATTTGTACCATAATTAATTTTCGGCATCTTAGTCGTTGCAACAATAACTTCATTATTTTTTAAATATTTGAAATATATTTTCAGATTTCGATATTGGTACCATATATAGTCTTAGATATTTTAGTTGTTGCGTCAAAACTTCATATTTTTTAAGGATTTAAAATATTTTTTAGATTTTTGCATTAGTACCATATGTAGTTTTCAAGATTTTAGTTGTTGCGTCAAAACATCATATTTTTTAAGGATTTAAAATATATTTTTTAGATTTTTGCATTGGTACCATATGTAGTTTTCAAGATTTTAGTTGTTGCGTCAAAACATCATATTTTTTAAGGATTTAAAAAATATTTTTTAGATTTTTGCATTGGTACCATATGTAGTTTTCGGCATCTGAGTCGTTTGAAGAAAAACTCTTTTACTTTTTAGTATTTTTATAAATTTCAATATTGGTAGCATATGAAGTTTTCGGCATCTTAGTCGTTGCAACAAAAACTTCCTTATCTTTTAAATATTTTAAATATATTTTTCAAATTTTGATATTGGTACAAGATATAGTTTTCATCATCTCAGTCGTTGCAGCAAAAACTTCCTTATCTTTTAAATATTTTAAATATATTTTTCAAATTTTGATATTGGTACAAGATATAGTTTTCATCATCTCAGTCGTTGCAGCAAAAACTTCCTTATCTTTTAAAAATATTTTTTACATTCTGATATTTGTACCAGATGTAGTTTTTCGCATCTCAGTAATTGTCATAAAATGTTCCTGTTTTTTTAAAATAATTGAAATATTTTTCCAGATTTTAATATTTGTTCCATATTTAGTCGTCAAGATTTCAGTCGTTGCAACAAAAACTTCCTTATTTTAAAAAATATCTTAAGCATATTCTTTAGATTTTTATATTGGTACTATCTGCTATTTTTGGTATCTGAGTCATTTCAACAAAAATTTCTTACTTGTAAATATTTCTAATATTTTAATATTTTTTACAAATTCCGATATTGGTACCATATGTAGTTTACGTCATCTTAATCGTTGCAACAAAAGCTTCATTATCTTTTAAAATATTTTCTATATTTTTTTAGATTCCGATATTGGTACCATATATAGTTTTTGTTGCGACAAAAACTTCCTTATATTTTAAATATTTTAAATATGTTTTTTCAAATTTTGATATTGGTACCAGATATCGATTTCAGCATCTCAGTCATTGCAACGAAAACTTTCTTTATTTAAATATTTTTTAAAAATTCTAATATTGATACCAGATGTAGTTTTCTGTATTTCAGCCTTTGCAAGAAAATGTTCTTTATTTTCTTAAATATTTTATATGTTTTTTATATTATGATATTGGTACCCGATGTAGTTTTCGGCATGTCAGTCGTCGCAACAAAAACTTCCTCATTTGTTAAATACTTTAAATATTTTTTTAAAGATTTGAATATTGGTATTAATCATTGCAACAAAAACTTCTTTATCTTTTAATATATGTTATGAAATTTATTCAATTATTTTTACAACTTGCCAACCCTTTCATGTTATTTAAAATTTTTTGGGGTTGTAAGAATAATAACTTTTTTGTTGTGTCAAACATTGTATTAACAATTTTGGTGAGTAAACAACGATTTTCTAGATATATCTTACTATTTAACCCATTGTTGTGGGGAATGAAATTTCTTTCATACCTTTGCCATGACTATCTTCGTATAAATGTATAGAACGAACCCGACTGAATTTCAGCTGCCCTCTTGATCTTTACTTAGTTCATCTTAGTCTGACATAAGGTCAAATTAATAAGAGGTTTTCTCTATACAATGGAGTGCAAAAGTAATCCCTCTATAGATTTCCTAGTTGTGTATCGCTTGTAAATCTTTCAGCGAAGTCTATTCATCGCGACTTATTTCAAGCAAACCAGACGACATCATCGGCTGTTAGTGCTTCATTTTCTATATTTGGTTTTATAAGACGCATTTAAAATAGCAGGCAAACAAGCAATAAACAAACCCAGTGCTCTGAGAGTTGAGGGACTGGGAGCCGCCTACACCTTGATGCAAAAAGACAAGATTCCGAGCATTAAAACTTTCAGAATGATGAACGTAGAAGAATTTGAAACCAGTCTTTAGTGGGAGAAAACGCGTCTTCTACGGCGAAAAAATCTGGGTGGGGGTTTAACAGGTAACCGGCATAACGTCAGCTAGAATTGCAATACATTCCAGATGTCGTATTTGTTCCAAAGTTAAGAGGCGCAACACAAGCGTCATTCTTGAAATGAATGTTTGGTTGCTTGTCGGAAAATGTGTGTGTGTGTGTGTGTTTGGGGTGGGAAATGATGGGGCTAGATTTTCAATGATGCAAGATTTGAAGCAAGATCGATTGCATCTAAATAGGTAAAAGTGCAAAAGTGTGGGTTTTAACGTACCATTTATGCATAATTTCACATGGACAATAGTATGCTCTCAACAAGAAATATTCCTGCCGAGAATTAGTGTCATATTCTTTAATCGTAACTAAGTAATATAAATCTCTCTCTCTCTACTCTCTCGACCTATTTTCTCTCTCTTTACTTTCTCTCTCTTTACTCTCTCTCTCTGCTCTCTCTTTTTACTCTCTCTCTCTCTACTCTCTCTCTACTCTCTCTCCCTATTTTCTCTCTCTACTTTCTCTCTCTTTACTCTCTCTCTCTGCTCTCTCTTTTTACTCTCTCTCTCTCTACTCTCTCTCTACTCTCTCTCCCTATTTTCTCTCTCTACTTTCTCTCTCTTTACTCTCTCTCTCTGCTCTCTCTTTTTACTCTCTCTCTCTCTCTCTCTCTCTACTCTCTCTCCCTATTTTCTCTCTCTCTTTCTCTCTCTTTACTCTCTCTCTCTGCTCTCTCTTTTTACTCTCTCTCTCTCTACTCTCTCTCTACTCTCTCTCCCTATTTTCTCTCTCTCTTTCTCTCTCTTTACTCTCTTTCTCTCTCTGCTCTCTCTTTTTACTCTCTCTCTCTCTACTCTCTCTCTACTCTCTCTCCCTATTTTCTCTCTCTACTTTCTCTCTCTTTACTCTCTCTCTCTCTGCTCTCTCTTTTTACTCTCTCTCTCTCTACTCTCTCTCTACTCTCTCTCCCTATTTTCTCTCTCTACTTTCTCTCTCTTTACTCTCTCTCTCTCTCTCTCTCTCTTTTTACTCTCTCTCTCTTTATTCTCTCTCGCTACTCTCTCTCTCGCTACTCTCCCTCTCTACTCTTTCCACTCTCACTCTCTACTCTCTCTCTCTCTCTCTCTACTCTCTCTTTACTTTCTCTCTTTACTCTCTCTCTCTCTTTCTTTCTCATGCGGCTCATCCTTTATCTTTTTTGATACACACACACACACACACACACACACGCTGGTGTTGGATTGCAGCTCGGATAAAGGAATCAGAGAGCTGAGTTCGAATTCCAGTCGAGTTCATTACACATACTCACTTATATGCTAATACCTTGACAATCCATCTTTTCTCCCTCCACCCACCTATCTTTCTTCTTTTTAACGGCATATCAATACCTATGTGGGTTATTTAATGCCAAAAAATTAGGGTTGTAAGGTATTTTTTTAAATATTCGGTTATAGTGAAAAGGTTTATTTAGTCAGATTTTAAAATTTCTTGTTTTTGTTCTTTTTTATTTTAGAAAAATGAAAATGTCTTCTAGTTTTGTATCCAAAAATATTTTACTGAGAATAATTTTTTACTTCAAAAATGTGTTATTGTAATAATTTTTTTCCTTAAAAAATGTATTTTTGGTGATATTTTTCCTTCAAAAATGTATATTTTTTTTATAAAAGTCTATTTTTATGTATATAGTTCTATAAAAATCTATTGTTATTTTTATTTTATTTTAGAAAACTTAAAATGTCTTCTAGTTTTGTATTCAAAACTGTTTTGCTGAGAATAATTTTTTCTTCCTTCAAAAATGTATATTTTTCTATAAAACTCTATTTTTGTGAATATATTTCTATAAAAGTGTATTTTTATACTTTCATAGTGTTTTGACCCCGTTTTAGGGGTTAACTATTTGCCCATAGCTGGGACTCTAACAGGTGCTACCACTCTGGGTCAAAGTGGATCTGGGAACAACAGCAAATTAAGAGGTGTTTCCATGCTCCTCACAACCTCCTAATCAGAGACCTTCTACTGGATGCAGTTTACCGTCATGCCCTGGACCCCCACCCACCTATGTGAAAATATCAAGAAAGACTGGGTTCTATAGCCATGTGGTAAGAGAAGGAAACTTTGCACAAAAAATACAACTATGCATAAATAGCAAGACAGCCAGAGTGGATTTTATGGCCTTTGGTGGCAACCGGTCTAGGAAAAGAAAAAATTCTAAATTCCAAACCTCCAACTATGAGTAAATAGTAAGACAACCAGGCAAAGATAAAAAAGAAATTTGAATTAAAATCCTGATCCGGTGTCAGTAAGACAGTCTGATTTCAAGTTCCAGAAACTCCTACAACAGTGCCAACACGTATTAGGACCTGACTTTGCCTTCAACAGATCGGTACTTTGGTATGGGTAGACGTTATGTTTTGGCAACTGCCGAGTTCTCGTTGAAATAAAAAAAACTGACCGTGCGTGTGCCCTTGAGAGGGCATAAACCTTTGGATGCATATACAGTCTCTCAAAACCGATGGACACACACACACACACACACACACACACACACACACACACACACACACACATATCTATCTATCTATCTATCTATCTATCTATCTATCTATCTATCTATCTCTCTCTCTCTCTCTCTCTCTCTATATATATATATATATATATATATATATATATATATATAATCATTTCACTCTAACCAAGACTGGACCACCACAACTACACAGTGAAAATGGGGTACAGGTGGTATTGAAGAAGGCTTAAAAGACGAACGGGATACAAAATAGAAGATGGCAATTGACGTTACATTTAAATTTTTGGGAGATTGTAGCTATCAGGGAAGAGAAAAGACTGGGAAGAAAGGTAATTGAAGAAAGGATAAAAGATGAATGGGATTCATGGAGACAGAAGATGGCAACTGACGTTACATTTAAATTTTTTGAGATTCTTGCTATCAGGGAAGCAAGTATATGGAAGGGAATTCCATAGACGGAAAGTGCGAGAACAAAAACTCTTTGAGTTGAAGTGGCGGTTAAATCTAACTATTTCAATGGTAAAATGGTTGCGTGGGACCTAAATGCCAATTTAGTAGCGTGCATAAATTCACGTGAACCTGCTTTTAATTTATTTGGATCTAAAATTAGTCGACTTGTTAGATAATACTTTAAATTTGTCGAATGAAACATTTAAAACCTATCAAAAAACAATGAAGCGCCAACCTGCATAAATATCTACTCCAATCCTCCCCAAGAAATAATCAAACAGATTCCTGCCATTTTAAATGCTAGGATCAACAAGTTATCTTCTAATGGGAAAATCTTCAATGAAAATAAGACCCCTTACAATATCGTCCTAACAAAAGTGGCCTAAAACAGGAATTATGCTACCTAAAATCCATCAAATATACCGGAACAAATTGATCTAAACATAGAAAAAGAAGAGTAATATAGTTCAACCGCCCCTTTCTGTCAAATATCAAATATTAATATCGGTTAACATTTTTTTTAAAATTGATCGACAGATATTTTAAGCTGAACAACTCACTAAGTAAGATTTTGAGCAGGCAGACAATAAAAATTAGTTATTCTTACACAAACAGCATTATTGTGTGTGTTGATGATGCTACATCATCATCTCCCACAATAATTGTATACTAAAAAACTTTATAACAATTAACAAGCAGATAGTACAACCACCTGTAATAGTTGAGTAAAAAAAAAAATGCCCAGTTGGAGGTATATGCAAATCCGAAAAAAATCATATACCAAGCAACCATTTTCCCTGGAGAACACAAAACGAGAAAAAAATATGTATATGAATTTCCGCCGGACCATGGAAACCACGACTTTATAATCATAAACCCCACCTAAAATATCAAACCGATCTTTCTAAACATTTCTGGGAATTAAAAGACGGAAATCTCTCCCCCACAGATTGAATGGAAAATTATAGGTAAATCTCAAACCCCCAACAGCTTCAAAAATAGATGTTGTTTGTGCTTGGACGAAAAGATTAGAATTATCAATTTCAGAGAAACTAGCCAATTATTAAACCAGAGAAATGAAATTTTTAAATGCCGTCATAAAATAAATTTATACTATCTATTACATAGAACCTTATAATTACCCCATTACGTCATGCTTGCCGATTTATTCCAGTCTTGCGTTGGAGGATTTTACAGAATGAAGAAATAAAAGTGGAAATCTGCCATGGGTAGACATGTCAGTATATGTATGCAACGACTTTGTATTATGTATGAATTTGAGACTGTTATACTTCGCATTATATAATGATGAATGCATTTAAATTTAAATATTTTATGTGTATATGGGTGCACCTAGTTGTATAGTCATATGTCATTTTCCTGTATATGGGTGCGTCTAATCATATGTAAGTTTTTCGTGTATATGAGGGGATATAATTATATGTATGTTGGCGCTACCTTTGTATTAAGGGTGTAACTGATTGTACCCTACGGATCTGATTGTACTCTCCTGAATTGATTGTACCTTTCTTAGTTGATTGTACCTTTCTGAATTGACTGTACATTCCTGTATTGATTGTAGCCTCCTGTATTGATGGTAACCTCCTGAATTGATTGTACCTTTCTGAATTGATTGTAGCTTCCTGTATTGATTGTGGCCTCCTGAATTAATTGTACCCTTCTAAACAGATTGTACCCTCAAACATTTATTGTACCCTCCAGTATTGATTGTACCCTCCTAAACTGATTGTACTTTTCTGAATTGATAGTACCTTTCTGAATTGATTGTAGCTTCCTGAAATAATTGTACCCTCCTAAATAGATTGTACCCTCAAACATTTATTGTACCCTCCTGAATTGATTGTACCTTTTTTTAATTGATTGTACCTTTCTGAATTGACTGTACATTCCTGTATTGATTGTAGCCTCCTGAATTGATTGTAACCTCCTGAATTAATTGTACCCTCCTAAATAGATTGTACCCTCAAACATTTATTGTACCCTCCTGTATTGATTGTATCTTCCTGAATTGATTGTACGTTTCTGAATTGATTGTACTTTTCTGAATTGATTGTATCTTTTTGAATTGACTCTACATTCCTGTATTGATTGTAGCTTCCTGAATTGATTGTACCACCCTGAATTAATTGTACCCTCCTAAACAGATTGTACCCACAAACATTTATTGTACCCTCCTGTATTGATTATTATACTCATTTATGTGCATCTTTATATCGAAATCTAAACAATATGCGTCGGTATTTGTATGTAACTGTTTTTTTATGATGTATCTAATGTGAAGTATTTCACCTCGTTAGGTGTGAAAAAGTGGACACTTATGTATATAGATGTTAGCATTGTTCTTGTATACACACGTATAAGTTTTTATAAGTAAGTACATGGATGTAGAAAGGCGAGAGTGTGCAGAGATATTAAATGTATATGTACACGTAGAAGATTTTGTGTATTTATGCATATATGTATATACAGTTAGGAAAGTGGATTTTTTATATAATCGTATCGCCCCTAGGAAGGCATTATACTGCCACTTTTTTGCAGGGGGTTACATCGGAGGAAAGTTATGAGAAGGAGTAACAGAATTCAGTGGGTGCCAGGAAGTCGGTAAGAAAAAGATGAGAATACTGCTGAGAGTGGAGTGGACAGAGAAAGGTTAGTGAATTAGAAAATAACTATTGACTTTGCATTTAAATTCTTGGAGATTGTAGCTGTCGGGGAAGCAAGTAAACGGAAGGGAATTCTACAGACGGGAAGAGCGAGAAAAGAAGCTGATGGAGTAGAACTTGCGTTTACATTTTATTGGTTTCACAGTAAAATGGTGGGACCTCGTTGCTAATCTTGTGGTTCGAATAAATTCGTATACAGGGGGCACCAGTAAGCTAAGTTCATCAAAGCAGAAGCCGTGAAAGTACTTATAGAAGAGGCACTGGGAAGCCACACTTCGCCGATGATAAAGTGACTGTATCCCAGCTGCCAAGTCGGGATCGATCAGATTACAGATTTTTCCTTTGGAGCACCCGACCAGATAGGTAGCAGTATTCAATGCACGGTCAGATGTTAGATTTATATATGTGCGGGATTATTTCAGACGGGAAAAACTTAGCTACGGATTCTATATAGTCATTCCACTTGAGGTCTGATATGAGAATTAACCCGAGGAGGCACAGTGTTTTACTTTCAGGGAGACTAGCCTAATCCATGCTAATGGGGGGGTAGGTGTGATTGTCTGTGATGGCTAATAGATAGCAGCTTCGTTTTGGAAGCATTAAAATTTTCTAAGTATATGTGGGGTTTGCTAGTATCAGTCAGTTGAGTGCCATACGTGATACACGCTTGGGCGATCATGTCTCGAAAGAGACATGACTGACTGGGCAGAAGACTTTCCCGCAGTAGTTTGCGGTAGACTGGTTGCCGACCAAGGCTATAGAACCAAATCCGTCCTGATATTTAACCCATAGCTGGCATACTTGCGTAAATATGTGTTAGCATTATTTATACGTATATAAGTCCATTCTTCATAAATATTTATATGAATGTGCAAACACAATTACTACATGTGGATATGGATGTGTGTATGTGTGTATAGCTAAGCGTGTGCATAGACGCATTTGTATGGACATATGTGCAAGAATTGACAAATGTGTTTGTCGGATATACATGTGGATGTGAAATATGTATGCGTATGCATGTAAACATGGATATTCATGTCACTGAATATATATATATATATATATATATATATATACTATTTTTACATTGTTTAGACTGGGGCGCATCATTCTACTCTAGTAGCCGTAATACTCATCTATTAACCACTGGCCTCTAGCTCTCTCCCCTCCCCTGTATAACCTTCCCTTTCTCTCCACCTATGTATCTGTCATCGCACCTGCTTTCTCAGCTTTCTATTGTTCCTTTCTAACTAGCTTGTACTCCTCACTCTTTTCTAATTAATCTTTTTACATTTATGTAACCCCCTGCACATCAGTGGCGTTTCCGCCTTGCTCGGGGTGAAATGATTAAAAAAAAATAAATAAATAAAAAGATTCGGTTTGAAATTTATAGCAACTGAAGAAAGCAGGAGCCCACAACGTCCAAAAGATCGTAAACATGTCAATAAAGATGCGGACAATAGTCCGAACAATGTAGATATTGTAACGACTACCTTATCTAAGATGTATAGAACGCAGTTTGGTTCAGCTATCAAGTCGAACGCTCTCAGTCACTGGGGTTTGTTTACATCCTGTTGTGAAAGCTGCCTGCTTCCACCATTACGCAGATGGCTCGGTGGTAAGATGTTCCTTTAATGACAAATTACGTAGAGATTTCGATCCCGGCTTGAAGCTAAATGAATAATCTAGCGGTACTGATGAGCTGTGTTACAGCGAAACAGGCAACAGGCTTATTTACAGATGATTATATATATATATATATATATATATATATATATATATATATATATGTATTATCGTACGTCGATTGCATGACTCGGAGTGTCATGCGTTATGTTATCATCAGGTGCATTTTTCAAACTGACTATTTAATAGATTTTAATTTCATATATATATATATATATATATATATATATATATATATATGTGTGTGTGTGTGTGTGTGTGTGTGTGTGTGTGTGTGTATATATGTTTGTACGTGTGAATGAATATGATTGTTTATATATATCTATATATATATATGTATATAAAAATCGACGAATAATGAATTTTTACATTAATTGTTTGAACAACCGTGTCAATTCTGGTCAACCATACTTAGCTGTCATTTCAATTCAAGCTAATAAATAAAAGTTTCAAGAAAACTTTTCTTAATTAAAAAAAACTCAATTAAAAGTTAGGTATTGATGAATGGAGGTACGTAAATATATATATATATATATATATATATATATATATATATATATGATAGAATAAATAAAAAACAAACAATGAAACGTATCTCAATCAAACATGTTAAACTTTTATTAAAATTTCTTTAAAGATCGGGTTAAAGATGAAAAATGTTTACAAGGAAAATCTTTACAAGGATGTTGTTTGGGATTGATTCATATTGATCAAATATATGTCACGTGTATTAAGGCAATAAATGATTATTTTTAAATGTATGTATGTGAAAAAGTTTTGTAAATGTATGTGTATATGGAAATGCTTGTCTGTTTACATGTATTTTTGTGTAATATTATGCCTGTCAAGAGTATTGGACAATTTTTTAAAGATATGAACAAAAAAACTTTGTAAAGTATATGAGTGTGTGTGTTTGGTGGTCGGTAATCTTAGTGTATATGACAATTTTCTAAGCTCCGCTAAGATGTGGCATAAGGCCTAAAGGATGGGGCACCAGTGAGAATTGAACTTACTTCTTAGTTGTAATAGGTGCTTGTGAGAAAAGCTTGCTAACCATTACACTAGGTCGAGGTTAGCCGGTAATGTTAGTGTATATGTGTGTGTTAATATCTAAACTTATATATAAATGGAACTTTGTGTGTGTGTATGTCTGCGTGTGTGTGTCCGTTATCTATAGATCCGAAACGGCTGAACCGATTTTCTTGAAAATTTACAGTTTTACTATAAGCGTCTGCGAGTGTTCTTAGCTAGGTTTTGTGTCAAGGTACTCCCGATAAATATCGAAAATCGAAAATTAAAAAATCGGGTTATAGAAGGGGTGATCCGATTTTAATCAAATTTGATACACTCATAGACAAAGACATAAGAAACGATATTCAGAAGTTTCAAAGTTGCAGTTCTTACAATAGTGCAGAAAATTGATAATATATATATATAGAGAGAGATATATAGATATATAAGACAAGATATTTGTGTGTGTGTGTGTGTATATTTGCCTGTGTGTCTATTTTTTTCAGCCCTTTTATTTTAGTTTTTGCTTCGGGTTTGGCTCTAAGTAGGTATAATTGTAGTTCTTAGACTCAACCATGATACCATTTACTCAGAGGACTTATTTAGCCTTCAAAATTCAGTTTACGACGAAAAATCTTATTTGATATCGATACCAGAAAATCAAAATTTGACTTACATCCATTCATTTTTCTTTCAGTCTACGGTTTCGCTTTAACTGGAAACAACTATTGCTTTTTAGTCTTTAATGCCAACGTCCAAAGAGTCTGAGCTCCAGGACCATGGATTAGTTATAAAGCTTTCATTACACCCGAGCAACGCCGGGCTATACTGCTAGTGTTCATATACGTTTCCTCTTAAATCGTTGTGAATGTGCTGAACAAATTGGTATTTTTTATTTAATTGTATGTATTATTAATTTATATATATTATTTAGAACATTATTTGTTATTAGTTTTATAAGAACATTATACGTAATATTTAGAATATTATGTACAATAGAGAATATTATAATATGATTTATTTAGAATTTATTAATTAATTTATTATTATTATTATTATTATTATTATTATTATTATTATTAATTAATTTATTATTATTATTAATTAATTTATTAATAAATTTCGGTTTATTAATTAATAAATTAATTAATAAAATTAATAAATTTAGAATTTATTAATTTAAATTCTTCAGTTTATATTTTTTCATAGTATCAGTTTTGTTTGATTTGCTTATATTGCTAAGTGTCCATAGCAAATAATAAGCTTTTTGTGAATTACTTCACTCCAAGAAAGATGATAAAGTCACGAAGATTCAAGGGCTTACTTAGAGCAAAATAATCCGAGATAAAAAAAGACATTATTTAAGAGAGAGGATAATAAAAGAAAAGCAATCAAGAAGACAGTAAATACGATTGACATTGCATTCAAATTCTTGAAGATTAAATTTACCCAAAAAGCGAGAAGCCAGAAAAGAGTTCCACGAGCGATAAGTGCGAGAGAAGAAACTTTTATCATATATATATATATATATATATAATTCCATATTGCAGTCATCTGCACAACTAACATCAACATAGCCTGATGATGAGAATCTATCTCGATACATAGAAATTTCCATGTCCAATTGATACATAACTATATAATTATATATATATATTAGTCATTTCACATACAAGCCTGTTTCGCTGTATCACAGCTCATCAGTGTGGCTAGACACATCCACTTGCTTCTGACCTGGATCGAAACTCAACCGATTTGGTGTCAGTCGGAGTCACTACTCCCTAAGCCATAGTCGCATGGAATCAGAGAAGGGAAATTTTAACGTGTTGTATAGAAGCAGTGTATACACACGCCAGTCACCGAAAGAACTCAATTCATTTTTGAAGAATCAAGCATATCGCAGAAGTGGAAACTGTTTTTTAAATTTTCTTCTCCAGAGAGCTGAATCGTAATATATATATATATATATATATATATATATATATATGTATATATTGTGTCTGTCTATTTTCTAAGCTTTCACTCCCTCATGGTCTTTTGAGCGAGAGTAAACGTTTAAACCTTCTTTCCTGTTTAGAACTGGGTTTCCGGATCCTTATAAACTCTACTTCTGATATAGTTGTAAAATCTACCCCGAACTTGAAATTTTATTTAGCAAAAATTTATTTTTTGTTTTCTTCAGTAGGAGTAGATGGGTTTGCTTATAACCGGGTTCACGTTTCTCACTGATCAGGGTTAGAGTTGTAATCCTTGTTTCCCACTTGGGTTCCCGGTTCCTCTTAGTCCTTTTATTCACTTTTACTCCCAGTGGCCTCTTGCGACCCAGGGGCCTTATCACTATGCTTAGAGTGAAATAAGAAAAAGATCTAACATATGATTTTTAATTCCATTGCATTGTGAGTTTTCCACGCATCGATCTTACTCAGGGTAGCCATGTATCAGACAAGGAATAATTTGATAAATATTCCAATTCCCATATAAAAAAATTCGACCCATAACTTTCATAGCTAGTCTCATACGACAACACGTCCCTACATAGGTACACTAATAGGCCAATCTCTGCAAAGAGACTCGGCAAAGAGACTCCACGTGGCGGCCACCTGTCCACTTGGCAGTGTTAAGCGATCTTGTGAACGCCAGGCAGATATTTTATCTTTTACAGTTTGTACACAAAAGACCCTCGATAAACACACACATACAGATACCATTTACTCTTTCTTAGAAGCGGATATCCGCTTACTCATTATTGTAAGATGTGCCACAGACAGGTCTTTGCCGTATGGACATAGAATATACGATCTGCTTAAACCCACGCACTTTTCTCAGTGCTTACATAGATAAACGGAAACAAAATCAGTAATATTTTCCTTTATCTATTGATATTTACTAAAGTTGTCATTGTCAGGCACAAGTATGAAACGCCCAGTATAATCAAACTTACTGCGCTAGTAACAGAATATACAAACCTATTTAAATCGTTCTCCAAAGCTAGATGTCTGAGTCATTCGTTAAACTTATCTTAGTTTGACACAAGACTACATGTACGAAGCACACAATAAAAAATCAAACTCACTACGGTAGTAATGTTCTGAATATATTAATGTCTTTAAGCCATTCTCCAAAGCTAGGTTCATTCACTACACTTAACTTAGTCTCGCACAAGGCCAGAAATATCAGACGTGAGGAACAAACTTATCATGTTAGAGATGATTAGAATACAATGAATTTTATAATCATTGTACGATAATGAGTTAATCATATATATATTTACTTACGTTAGTCTGACACAAGGGTCGGTAACCTTACGGCCCGCGGGCCGGATCCGGTCTGCGAAGGCATTTTGACCGGCCTGTCAGCCTGATTACCAATGACTCTATTTTTAACATGAGAGACGAGGCTTTCGAATTCAACAAAAGGCCTCCTGTTATCTTCTTCTGATCCACACAACTGAATTTGAATACTATGACCGCAAAAACACGATGTATATATATATATATATATATATATATATATATAAAATAAGTTTTCAATGTTCAAAATTGTTGTTGTATGATCATTTCAACATGAAATCCCTAAGAGAGATTTCACATATCGTCAGTAACTAACACTTTTTCAAAATGAAAAAAAAAAGTGAAAAAGTGTTAACTGCTTACGATATGTGAAATCTCTTTTGAAAAAGTGTTAACTGCTTACGATATGTGAAATCTCTTTTAAAAAAGTGTTAGCTGCTGACGATATGTGAAATCTCTTTTGAAAAAGTGTTAGCTGCTAACGATATGTGAAATCTCTTAGGGATTTCATGTTGAAATGAGCATACAACAACAATTTTGAACATTGAAAACTTATTTTATTTTATTTTATATTAGCTCTGTAATTTTAATTACACTGAGCTCTCCTCCTGTATCATTTTTTAATATTAAAATTTCAATATTAATTAGGATCAGGTTTTGGGGATTTACCTTCCTACTTTTCCGTTTGGATTTAAGTTATTTAAAATATATATATATATGATAAAACAAAATTTCGATATTTAAATCCGTCGGGTAGCCATTTCTACGAGGAATCCTTGCTTCTTCAGCAACGGCGAAACGAAAATTTTAATTACTCAAATTCAAATGTGTTAAAAGATTTTATATCGATAGAAGTCCAAAAAATCATCTATACACAGGAAAATAAATGGGATTAAAAATTTTTGAATTTAAGGAATTAAAAAGGGGAAAGCAGGCAAATACCTATATCTGATATTAGAAGACATACCTCTCTCCCATACAACAGTCAACAGTTTAAAAGTTAATATATATATAAATATATTTTCTAAACATATACTGTTAAATATAACAGACAATGAATGTCTATTATGTTTAATCATGAGCCGTTCTAAACGTCGTTTTTTGGCGTTAATTTCAGTTGAAAATAAAGACAAAAATTTTCCAACATTTGGATAATTTTTTATTAATTTGGTTCTAAGCTTTCGGCTCACATGAGCCATCTTCAGAGAGGTTATTAAGACGGTAACACGATAACATCCACCATCACCGACGATTTTATTTTGTGTTGACATAAAACTCCGCTAGGCAAATCTGGCCATAACACATTACATTGCATTTGAATACATGGTTCTGTTGTCATTTCGCACTATCACGCGGTGTGACGTCATAGAACCGCATTGCAAATTTGCGAACTGCGTTTGTTATATTCGGTAACTATTGCCGTTGCCGTAACATAATTATCGCAAAAAATATCATAAAGCACTGTTTTAAAGCAAACACACACACACACACACACACACACACACACACACACACACATATATATATATATATATATTGTCATCCGCAGACAGATTTGTTTCGCTGTATCACAGCTCATCAGTACGGTTAGACTCCGAATGCTTTTAACCCAGATATAGACTACGGACATATTTATTAGGCCATCCTAGTTTTAAAAAGTATTTTTTAGTATTTATTGCCAAGTAGATAATTCTAAATTTAAATAGAATAGTTTTTTTTGTTATTATTACTTTGCAAAATTTTACAAGACAGCCATGAAGCCTTTGCTTCGGTCAGCCAACAAGAAGACGAGACTAGCATGGGGAAGAGATCACCAAATCTGGACACCAGAACAGTTCATCTGATGCACATGTTATTGTGCAGTATTAACGAAAAAAAATTATATTTTCATTTAGAATTATCCACTTGGCAATAAATACTAAAAATAATATGAAATATATTATTTCTTTTAAAAAACTGGGGTGGCCTTATAATTATGGCCAGTAGTATATATATATATATATATATATATATATATATATATATATATAACGGTCTTTATTATAATAGAGAGGATGTTACCATTGAAAAACAAAGCAGGAAAGCTCTAACTCGTCAGTAAGCAATGGTAAACCGCTATATCGCGTAAGAATAGTATACATTCTGAGATTCGAGGCGATAGTGCCTAAAAATAGAAAGCCTGTCCTTGTGATTAACAAAGAATATTGTTATTGGTTCACTTGCTGTTCTACAATCATACTGTATGTTGTCGTTCTCTTACATATTTCTACCCGCAACCCCTTGTCTTCCCCCGCCCCTAACCAAAGTACCATCTAATGAAGCTACATCAGTTATGTTGATTTTGTCTCACCAGGGGTAACATTCGGGTCGATTTTTTTTCATCTCTACCATCACAGGCAACGGTAGGTATGTCGAAGAGATAGCAAGTCGAATATATAACATGTCCAAGTTTGCAGCTGTTTTTATAACACCTATATGCGTAGACATTGAAGCGTATCTACACACAAATGTAACACCTGTCACTAATCATGCACTATGAAAAGAACATACACTATGCCTAGAAAAAATGGGACTGCTACTTGAATGGTATACTAATTTTAACGGTAGGTAAGCATATGTACTTTGTGGTGCAATGGTTATCGATTCGGAATGAGAAATTGGAGGGCCGAGTTCGAATGTGCTGCATTCACTTATGCGCAAATATTAAACAAATCTATTAATAGATGTCTTCTCCCCCCAGCTATGGGTTGAATTAGATTTGGTTGGCAGAAAGTCTACCAAAGAAAGAAGTGGCAACCGAAAATGCAAAAATCTTATCAGTTATTGATCGAAAGAGACTTGATCACCCAAACGTGTATCATGTATGGAACTTAACTGACTGATCGGGATAAAAGAATTGAATAGCAAGAAAGATTGGATTGAATTAGCCTTGGTTGTCAGCTAGTCTACCGCAGAAGAAATGGCAACCTACTGTGAGAAAATCTTGTAAGTCATGGACCGAAAGAGACTTGATCGCCCAAATGTGTATCATGTATGGCACTTAACTGACTGATCTGGATAAAAGAATTAAATAACGACAGATTCGGTTGAATTAGCCTTGGTTGGCAGCCAGTCTACCGTTTAATTAACTGACTGACTGAAGCAGTGCAACATCTTTCAATTCGAATAATGAAATCAAAAAGCCGAATTTAAATTCCATTTTAGTCTAATACTAAATGACAGAATTTCATGTATTCTTCCCTAGATAATAATCAAATAACAGGCTATACTGAGATCTCTAGAATGGCAACCTAGCTAAGAAAAGGAAAAAACTATTTATAGACATGACCCAGCACTTACTATAGAGAGTATGAGGTTTGTGATTAACTGCAGTGCGAGGTTGTCTTTGCTTTTTTGCTATTGATTTGTTTTTATGCCTTATCTATCTTTTACAGGTTATTTAAAGCCAGAAAAATATTTTAGATTGAAAGATATCGCTCCGTTTAATTATCACTTGTTCCAACTGATGGCACGTGGCCTGGCTGAGCAGCACTTTCATTCTTATGAAGATACCAAAAGATGGGTCGACTCGTAGTTAGCCTCAAAGGACGTGTCGTTTTTTTGACGTGGAATCCAAATGCTGCCAGAAAGATTGAAAAAGTAGTAGTTATCGATGGACAATACTTTAAGTGATATGATTCTTACTAATTTCTGCAAATAAAACATTATTTTTCATGAAACAATCGGCGAGAACGTACTTAAGGTCCTAATAGTTTGGAAAACTTTCTTTACAAAATATAATTGCGTGATGGCAAGATTAAGCTATTTCGAGGTTCATAGAATATATTGTAAGGGAGAATATAAATTAAAAATAAATTAAAAAATAAATGCGAAAGACTCCATTTTTCCCATCTTGGTCGTTTATATAAGCTAATCTAATTTAATGTTTCATACTAAGTATAAGTTATATGTAAGCAGCAATTTTAAATGTCTGTGAGGAAAAGAGTGATGTCGAGACGCCTGGTCAGGATCGATTAAATTACAGTCACTTTGAATTTTGTCAAGAATCTCGCTATATCTAGTAGAAGCACTAGACCTGATTTGCCAGGAGCGTTCGTTATGATCCTTACTTGTGACGTAACGAAAAAAAGAAACATCAGTATTTATCCTGTGATAAAAAGCAACTGAAATTAAGATGAAAAGTAACTCGTAAAAAATATGTTATACGACAACTACTATTGTGATTCTTTACCAATAACACCGGTTGATATTTTTTCTGGCTCAAATGTTGTCAGGCCCATGTTCATGTGCTATTTTTCCACGCTGAATCTGAAAATCAAGTCTATTTTGCTCAATCACATCCCGTTTTCTCAGTACAAATAATGTCTATTTTGCTTAAAGCAGGCCAAAGTGACGAATTAACAGAGAATTATCAAAAAAGTAAAACGGACATGATTTTCAGATTCAGCGTGAAAAAATAGCCCTGAAACATGTGCCAATTGCCCGATAACATTTGATTTGAAAAAATGTCGGTGGTCCTGAAACAGACCACCAACACCTTTCAATTTGTTGTTTTTCATTTTTTAAAAATTTGTTTTCAGTGCAATCTTATCGATTACACTCTAAACTTTCCGACTGACAAAAATTTTTTTAAAAATTCAATACTTAACCAATTTTAGGTGGAGCTCTGTTTTTCATACAACGTTATAGTAAATCGATCCTCCATTTTGGAACCACTCGCCGGTACGACATTATCACCACCTGTAAATTTGTTGATTATGAAATTTTTTTCACTTTTTTTAGTGCAATCCTATCGATTAAACCCTAAACTTTCTGATTGACATAAAATAATTTGTAAAAAATTCAACATTTAAACAATTTTTTGGTGGGGGCACAGTTTTTCATACAACCTTATAGTAAATCGAACCTGTGAAATTAACTTGAGCATATTCAACAACTGAATCCTTTGCAAAAATTTTGAATAAAGCCATTCGTGGAGTTTCCGAAGAAGATGCATTCTTAGGATCTGAAGAAAACTTGAAAAAGACAAAACCAAGAGCAACTCGTTACAAAAAAACAAAACAAAGAGACCCTAACGCGAGTGGATCCAAAATGGAGGAACGATTTACTATAACGTTGTATGAGAAACTGCGACCCCTCTAAAATTGTTTAATTGTTTCCAAATTGTTTTTGATAATCGGAAACTTTATGTAATAATCGATAAGACTGCGCTGAAAAAAGTAAAAAAATAAAAAAATAAAAGAAAAACAACAAATTTAAAGGTGGCGGTAGTCTCCTTCCGGTCCGCCAAAATGTTGACTTTTGTAATCTATCCGTAAAAATGTGCTAATTAAATTCCATGTGTTAAAACTGAGAAGATACAGTTATATAATATATTTAATACTCTACAATTTTGTTATACATAAAAAGAAAATAATCGCATCTTTTAAATAATTTTATATTGAAACACAGGAAAACAGCTTCATTGCACAATTGATATTTGATTAAAAGTCATAAAACATTTCTTCTGGTTATTTTCTGGTTATTTAATTAAATAATCCATATTTTCAGTGATTTTAATCTGCTCTCTGTTGGAGAAGAGGAGTTATTTCTTCATTTATATGCGATTAACATTCCTAGCTCTTCACAATTTCTTCTCGTTTGTCGCTCTAAACCACTTTTGCCACGCGATATCCTGTCATTAATTCATTCAAACTACAGGGAAGATAGAAGGACCTTTTAGTTAAAGGATCGACTGCTGCTGAATCAAATCGACGGTACTGACAGAAACATGGCGATCTGAGAACTTTTCTTCAAAATCTAAAAGACTTACGGCCTATCACGTTGAATACACCGGTTCTCGCTCGATCACCGAAGTTAAGCAACGTTGAGCCTGGTCAGTACTTAGATGGGTGACCGCTTGGGAATACCGGGTGCTGTAAGCGTTTAGTGACGGATGTGCGTGCTTAGAGCCTATCATGTTGAATACACAGGTTCTCGCTCGATCACCGAAGTTAAGCAACGTTGATCCTGGTCAGTACTTAGATGGGTGACCGCTTGGGAATACGAAGTGCTGTAAGCATATAGTGATGGACGTGTATTTTGGTGCAGTGAATATCGGCTCGAAAAGAAAAATCGGTGAGCCTAGTTCGAATTCCAGTTGGACACTCTGCATTCACTTAAGCACTGGTACCCTTGGGAAAGGTATTAATCCGTCCCTTCCCTCGAGTTATGGGTTAAATAACAAGAGTAGAACTTGGGGACCCTGCCCTTAAAAACAAATCCCAATGAATCTTGATACTCGAAAAGAAAAATATATTACTAGACACAAAACTGATATAAAAACAACAATAAATTGTTGAGAGAAAAAGGTATTACCAGAAATAAATAAATAAAGTTTAGTTGGCAATAAATTACTCGCCGAGGTTGATTTGCCAGAAAAACAAACCAACCATCTAAATCAAAATCAACTGCAGAGCTCGAACGGAAGACGTTTACTCCGATTGTCAAACGTTCTGTAACCGATTTAGGAACACTTACCAATCCCGAACTGTATAAAACCGTCGTAGGTCTTTCCACACGATGAGAAACGATGATACCTTGTATTGTCGAGATATTTACTTGGTTTAGCCAAGTCGAAAACTTTGGTGGGGTCAATAAGGGTTTGTTGTTCCGGTCTTCAAAGTGAAAAAGGCAAGCATGCTTGGAGAATTACTATTCTAATTGCTGATTTTTACCTCGAACTCTAACGTTGACAATCATGGGAAGTTGGCATCCTCTTCAGATTATATATTTGGGTTTCTGAACAAAATTACTATCAATTCCTCCATAAAATAAAGTAAAAATAGCAGAGCTAAAATAATGTATTTTTCTAGCGAGTATTTTTCAAATCCGTCTTTAAATCAAGTTTTTATTAAGCGTTACGCAATTTAAATATTTTAAAGTAATTTTATTAGAGCAATAAAAACCGACATTTAAAATGTCCATTCATAACAAAAAGAAACAATTCATAGCAAAAAAAGTAGGGTTTTTTACATTTGGAAGT
Organism: Ascarosepion bandense; assembly: GCA_037127315.1. NCBI lineage: Eukaryota > Metazoa > Mollusca > Cephalopoda > Sepiida > Sepiidae > Ascarosepion > Ascarosepion bandense. The sequence continues at coordinate 3,507,098 of JBBBDQ010000708.1, forward strand.
CAGTCAATTACGTATCCTTGGTTACAATCTATCGGTATCTTCAGGCATTTTAAAACGCTGAATATACCGAAAGGTTGAAACTAGGTTTGCCTAATCGACTGACTTCCGAATGAAAATATTTAGAAGCTCTACATTATACATGCATTGAGCAATTTTTAATACAGCTGCATACTGGTCTAATTTAATTCTGACTAATAACTGGTTAATAATTATATATATATATATATATATATATATATAAACCAACCAACCGCGGTATAACAGATCTTTAATGCGGACAGATTAACGGTTTGCCTCAATCCGAGACTAAAACCCGATTGATTTGTTAGCAGCCGGAGATTCACCCACTAGGCCATTCCATAGCGTGTAATATTTTTACGAAATGTAAATACGTCAACAGTTGAGAGTGTTTTAACTTGTAACCGCACCGAACGAGCGTTCTACACGGTAACCAGAGAACATATATATAAATTATACATATATATATATATATATATATATATATATATATATATTGTAGCAAAGTTGTGGAACTCGTAGGTTTTTTAACCTGGTGTTCATGCATTTACTTTTATAAAGAGTGCTCGATACAAGCGTAGAGCGTTATATTTTAATAATTGTTACAATGGTTTATAAATTCATAGTATCACTACATACCATTTTCGCGTTTCGAAGCTACCTTTAGGTGCTTCTCATCGGGTGACGAAGTTGAAAATGTTCACAAAATGAGTGAACATATTGATATGGGAATTAGGTGTGATTTTCAACTTCGTCACCTGATGAGAAGCACCTAAAGGTAGCCTCGAAACGCGAAAATTTTATGTAGTGATACTATGAATTTATAAACCATTGTAACAACTATTCCAATATATATATATATATATATATATGTGTGTGTGTGTGTGTGTGTGTGTGTGTGTGTGTGTGTGTGGAAATGGACATTGACGTTAACACCCAGAGACAACAGTACGCAATTGTCAGGTTATAATATTTCGTTTTATTTGAATGCGAACAATGTGGCACATGGTCAGAAGTGAGGATGGGGAACGCAACTTTACATGTATTTTTGTCTTAAAAACTTAACTAGCCACAATCACTGACCCAAACAAATTATACAATATTTTTTTGTACCAGAACACCACATTCTTACTTACGATTCTTACTGCCACCACCATGATACTTCAAAGAATTTATGAAGTCCTAACTAGTTCCATATTGTTGTAGCCTTGCCAGGGATCAAAAATAAAGACACAATGACGGAATAGAGCAAAACAAATATATTCACAAAGAACAGTATTAAAAACATATAAAACATGAGAAGATCACCAGTTGATCCGGCTGTCAGAACTATCTGCTGAAATAGCCTTAATATTTACAATATTCTGCAACGGATGCGACACAAGGTCAGTGTCTAGGTGGCTTTATCGACAATACCGTAGAAAAATTCCCAACGCCCCTCGGCATTTCCCCTTTTACGCCGTGAGAGAGGTAGAGACTGGCTCTCTGGGGATTGGCACCCAACAGTATAATTTTTCTCAACTGCATGTGTCTGTGAGGAAATGGAATAAAATAAACAATTTTCTAAAAATTTAAAACGCTGCTGAATATTCCAACTTCGATTGAAAAATGTATTCCATGTGGGTGCTCAAAAATTTGTTGACTTGTGCCAGATTTAACTTAGTAACTATAATAACCTTAATTTTTCTTATGAAAGTGTTTTATTAATTTTCTAGTGCTAATTAAAGCTGCTATAAATATACAAAATGAGTGAACGTATTGATATGGGGATTAGGCGTGACAAGACTCTACCCCAGCCTGTCTTGCAAATACAGTGAAACTGATACAACTGTGAGCACATCATATACTCATATGGTAAAGCCATCAGTTCCTGGAATGATTATGTTAACCGCAATTTTACGCTTTCTAAACCCTGTGCCCACTGCGATCTATCAATCGGTAAAATCTACGATACCCCTAAATATAAAGACACCTTGATAAGAAACATGTTTGCCTAAAAGGCTTGTCGTTTCCGTTTCTTCAGGTGGGCCACAAAGATAATCTTTGATGGCGATATGGGGTCACCAATTCCGTCAGGGAACAGACGTTTTTTGGTTCTACAGTATTATTGGTTGGAACCGTATTTGCCATTCTAGACACTTATGGGCTGAGAGCAATAGGCATCAGGTTTCAAACGTTGGTGTGTCTCTGTAGAATACAACAATGACCAGGTGTAGTAATTGACATATTCACATTATGGATGCTGTTGCCCCTACATCAGATATTATTATGCAAGTCATTTTTCTTCACAATAAAAATGATGTTCAATTTTCTTTGTGGAAAGAAATTGGCTTACCTGATAAAATCTGTTGTTGCAAATGAAACTGAGTGATTTTAGTAAATCTTACTGAAAGATGTGCACTTAATGTACTGGCGTCTCGGATTGTGAAACAGGCGCACAGAGTTCGAATTCCGTTCAGTGCGTTATATTCGCTTTTGCAAAAATAAATTTGCGAAAAGTATGACACCAACTCTTCTCCTTTCAGCTATGTTTTTTTTTAAAAAATCATTTCACCCCAAGCAAGGCATTCCACTGCCACTATTGCGCAGGGAGTTACATAGGGGAAAGTGATGACAAAGAGTGACGTCAGGAAGTGGGTAAGAGAAGGATGATTGTGGCCATAAAGTGAGGGATCAGTTTATATATTGATTGTAATGTAGAATTGATCCCCCACTTTATATCCACATTATTATAGTATAGAATTTTTTTTTAATAATACTATTTTTTTAATCATTTCATCCCAAGCAAGGCATTCCACTGCCACTGTTGCGCAGGGGGTTACATAGGGGAAAGTGATGAGAAAGAGTGACAGGTTATATAGAGGACGTCAGGAAGTGGGTAAGAGAAGGATGATTGTGGCCATAAAGTGAGGGATCAGTTTATATATTGATTGTAATGTAGAATTGATCCCCCACTTTTGCGCAAGTGGTTACAGCGGGGAAAGTAATGAGAAAGAGTGGTTAGGGGGTTACATAGGGGAAAGTGATTGGAAAGAGTGGTTAGATATAGGAAATGTCAGAAGGAGGGTGATAGACGGGTAAGGATAGCGAGGATGGGGGTTGGGTAGATAGGAAGGGTGTTTGAGAGAATGGATGCTAGTTAGTGTGTTAGGAGGTGTCTATTTACCTTACATTTAAACTCCTGGAGATTGTAGCTGACGGGGAAGCAAATGTATGGAAGAGAATTCCACAAGCGGGAAGTGCGGGAAAAGAAGCTGTTGAAGTAGAAATTGTGGTTACATCTTCTCTGTTTCGCTCTAAAAAGGTGGGACCTAGTAGCTAGTCTAGTATCTCGTGCAAATTCATACCTAGGGGGCACCAGTGATCTAAGTTCATCGGAGCAGAAGCCGTGAAAGTATTTATAGTAGAGGCACAGGCAAGTCACGTCACGCCGGTGAGAGAGTGCCTGCCAAGTCGGTATGAGCACATTACAGATCCTCCGTTGAATTTTGTCAAGAACCCCGAGGAGAATAGCAGGGGCACCTGACCAGATGTGGCAGCAGTACTCAATACACGGGTGGAAGGTAGATTTATAAATGTACAGGATAGACTCAGGCGGGAAAAACTTCCGGGCTCTGCACAGAGAACCGACATTCATAGCAGCGGACTTAACAATGGATTCACTATAGTCATTCCACTTGAGGTCCGCTGAGAGTGTGAGACCAAGGAGGCCTAGTGTTAAACTGAAAAGCCTACTGGCTTCTATAGCTGTCCCCAACAAACAGTTTTAAAAAAATGACAAATATGAATTCCAAAACGCAGCTATCTGTAGCTGAAAAAAAAACTGCTTAGATATGTAATGCATACACTAAACAAAAAAACAAAAACAAAAAACAAAAAACAAAAACAAAAAAGAAACAATATATTTCAACAGCTTTTGAGTAGATAGACTAAACTATCGCCCGATTCACACTCCACCCACGTCTATTGAACAGGTGAAGAGGCTCATCCCTTGTTCCCTGTTTAGGATGTGGTTTCCGGCTTTCCCTTTTCCAATCTTTCCACTCTTACGTAGCCCCCTGCGCATCAGTGGCGTTACCGCCTTGCTCAGGGTGACTTGATTTAAAAAATGAAAAAAGTATTTACCTATTTTGTTGACACTAACAGGAATTGGGTCAAGGAATAATATAACAGTTAATATCTGTTTTATTTTATTTCTGTTTTTTTCTTATCCATCAGGTTTGGCCAAATTTGCTCAACGTAAGAACCGTTTATGATGAAGTCCAGATTTTTGAGAGCCGCAAGACAAATAACATTTACACACGATTTGGAAATATCATGCTGTACTCCTTGGAATTCGCACCGGAAGTTTCAATACGAACATTTCAGAGTGTCGATCTGAGAAATTTGATGTATCCCGGGAGGGGATAATCAGGGAAAAGAATAGTGTAAGAATAATACTTAACACTGAAGATAGATTAGAAGAGATTTATTATACCACAGTACAATAAACCAAATAGACAATACAAGAACACCAACGAATAGTAACAGGTATAACAATCCAATAGAACATGTCTCTGTCTAGGACGTATGCGTCCGTCTTGTGAAGAATGCTTCCGTCTAGTGAACGTATGCTTCCGTCTAGTGACATATGAATATTTATTTGCCTTCCCACTCAAGGCAAAATGCGGCACAAGGCCTTTTTAAAGTTGGATCCTCCGGGCCCTATAGCCCGGCAAACATTTCTGTCTAATTTACCTCAGTTGTGACTCCACTTTTCGGCGTAGTCACGACTGGGTCAACGCTCTCCGCCCGAAGGTAGAGGGCTTGACAGTGCGCAAAGCCGTCAACTTTAGCTTTGCCCGTCTAGTGACGAATGCGGTATTTAACAACCTTCCCAAGTAATGTTATATGCGACACAAGGTCTTTTTATTGTGGGTGTCCCCGGTCATATAGCCAGGCCAAAAAATGTCTGTCTATTTTTCCTCAGTCGTGATTCTACCCTTTGGCGGAACCACGACTGGGTTAGTGCTCGCTGCTCGGAGACAGAGAGCTGACAGTGTCATAGATCCGTCTAGTGACGAATGCATTATTTAGCTGTCCCTCCCAGTGAGGGCAACATATGACACATGGTCAGTTTATATCTGGGCTTTCCGAGCTATATGGCCCGGCCAAAAAATGTCTGTCTAATATTCCCCAGTCGTGCTTCTACCCTTCGGCGGAACCACGACTGGGTTTGTGCTCTCTGCTCGGAAGCAGAGAGCGCCCTCCACCCGAAAGCAGAGAGCTGACAGTGTCATAGATCCGTCTAGTGACAAATGCATTATTTAGCTGCTTGGCCCAGTAAGGGCAACATATGACACATGGTCAGTTTATATCTGGGCTTTCCGGGCTATATGGCCCGGCCAAAAAATGTCTGTCTATTTTTCCCCAGTCGTGCTTCTACCTTTCGGCGGAACCACGACTGGGTTATTGCTCTCTGTTCGGAAGCAGAGCGCGCGCTCCACCCGAAGGCAGAGAGCTGACAGTGTTATAGATTCGTCAGTCTAGTGACGAATGCGGTATTTAACAACCTTCCCGCGTAAGGTTATATGCGACACAAGGTCTTTTTATTGTGGGTGTTCCCGGCCATATAGCCAGGCCAAAAAATGTCTGTCTATTTTTCCTCAGTCGTGATTCTACCTTTCGGCGGAACCACGACTGGGTTAGTGCTTTCTGCTCGTAAGCAGAGAGCGCTCTCTACCCGAAGGCAGAGAGCTGACAGTGTCATAGATCCGTCTAGTGACGAATGCATTATTTAGCTGTCCCTTCCAGTAAGGGCAACATGTGACACATGGTCAGTTTATAACTGGGATTTCCGGGCTATATGGCCCGGCCAAAAAATGTCTGTCTATTTTTCCTCAGTCGTGCTTCTACCCTTCGGCGGAACCACGACTGGGTTATTGCTCTCCGCTCGGAAGCAGAGAGCGTCCTCTACCCGAAGGCAGAGAGTTGACAGTGTCATAGATCCGTCTAGTGACGAATGCTGCTAGTTCGCTCTAGTCCCCGTCTTTTATAAACCGGAACATATCCATTCCGGGGTAGGATAGGATATTCCGCTACAACAAAAACGAAAAAGATTCGGAAAGTGTTAAATAAATCTAATGGCAATTACAAAAGTACGACTGTTTGGAAAACTGATTCCGATTGTTCTCATAGAAAATGCGATCCCTCCAATCAGATATATTACCAGTGCTTCTCTAGATCAAAAGGGTGACTGCTAGAAGATTCTATGTCCGGCAACACCATGCTATTCAAGCAGGATAATTCTGTCATGAAGTTCTGACAATTTCTGCGAGTACATCACATTTTACCTCTGGCCACCTAACTCTATATACCACAGCTTCTTTGATTGTTATGTGTAGAGCGCGGTTATGGAAGAGACCAAAAACTTCATGTAACACCAACAATAACCTGAAGTCAAGGATTATAGCAAGATCCACCAGTTTAAACAAGGAAACCACCCAGAAGTGCAGGAGATCCTGAAATCATCTAGAGGCAATAGTTGATGCCAATGTCGATTAAATTGAATACATTTACTCTTACGTATTTCAAGATATTTTTGTGTAATTGTAATAAATATATATGTTAATCAGCAAAAAGAACAAACCAAAATGCCAAATAGAAATAGGGGATACTAGAATCAAGCATGTATAAAAGTTTAAATACCTAAGAAGTATTCTAACTGGAGATGGAAAGTGCGACACAGAGATCCGAAGGCGAACTGGCATGGCAAAGACGCGTTCCAGAAGCTGAGTAAAGTACTAAGACACAGGAAAACTTCACTAGAAACAAAGAAAAGAGTGCTGGATTGCTATGTGATGTCAGTTCTTCAATACGACATTGAATGCTGGACAATATCATCGAAAATGAGGACAAAACTTGAAGCAGCGGAAACGTGGTTCTACAGAAGGATGCTGCGGATATCATGGACTGGGCATGCAAGCAACGATGAGGTGTTAGAAAGAATGGTAACAAAAAGGAAATTAATAGTGAGAGAGACACTTTTATTCAAACGTGTGTATTTGGCAGGGAAATCTTTTTTGTACGTTTAGAAATAATGTTTGTAACTAGGAAGAAAATAAAGCCTGGATGTGTTTAAATATAGTATACATGTGAGTATGTTTACTTATAATTTAATTTTTTTCAGAATGTTCCGAAGGAAGGAAAAAGCTGTTTTCTCTTGTGTGCGAACGGCTTGGTGTCTTGCTGCTGTTTAAAGTGAATGTCTGCAGGGTTTTATAAGAACTTATAAGGCTCGGGACAAATCGGAAATTAGTTTTCTCTGCTTGTTCAAGTATTTTATAATCAGTTGAAGAAAACTGAATGCATGGTCATCAGCAAAAGGTGCAACCCAAAATGCCAAATACAAGTGGGGGATACCAGAATCAAACAAGTACAAAAGTTTAAATACCTAGGAAGTGTTCTAACAGGAGATGGAAAGTGCGACACAGAGATCCGAAGGCGAATTGGTATGGGAGAGGACGCGTTCCAGAAGCTGAGTAAAGTACTAAGACACAAGAAAAGTTCACCAGAAGCAAAGAAAAGAGTGCTAGATTGCTATGTGATGTCAATTCTTCAATACGACAATGAATGCTGGATAATATCATCGAAAATTGAAGCAGCGGAAATGTTGTTCTACAGAAGGTTGCTGCGGATATCGTGAACCGAGCATGCGAGCAACGATGAGGTGTTGGAAAGAATGAAAACAAAAAGAAAATTAATATTGAGCATCAGGAAGAGACAACTAAAGTTCCTGAGACATGCAATGAGGAAGGAAAGCTTGGAGAACCTGATACTGACAGGGCAGATAGAAGGAAAAAGAGACGGAGGAAGGCAGCGGATAACATATTTGAAGGGCCTGATCAGGTGGATGACGGAACGGGGTTTGCATGGTGTAACAGGAGAAAACATACTAAGAGCCACCAGGAATAGGGAGACGTGGAGAAACATGATCGTCTACGTCCTGAAAGGACAGGGCACATAGAAGAAGAAGATATGTTAATATAAGAGTTTCAGAGTATCAGTTTTGTTTAACGGCATATAAACATCTGTGGGTTATTTAATGCCCGAAAGGTAGGGTTTTAAAGTAGTTTTTAATGTTCAGTTATAGTGAGAAGGTTGATTTAATCAGATTTTGATGAAATTTTATTTTAATTTTTAAAAATCTTTTTTTTTAATTTTAAAATTTTTTTTTTATTTTAGAAAACTGGAAATATCTTCTAGTTTTGTATTGAAAAATTTATTGCTGGTAATATTTTTCCTTCAAAAATTTATATTTTTCTATAAAGTCTGTCTTATGTATACCTAATCTAAACAACTTTCTGTGTGTGTGTCCGTTACCTAAAGACTCCGAAATGGCTATACCGATTTTCTTGAAAATGTGCCCAGTTGTACTATAAGCGTCTGCGAGTGTTCTTAGCGAGGTATTGTGTCGAGGTAACCTCGATAAATATCGAGAATCGATAACCGAAAAAAATCGGGTTATAGAAGGAGTGGTCCGATTTAAATCAAATTTGATACACTCATAGACAAAGATATAAGAAACGATATTCAGAAGTTTTAAGGTTGCAGTTCTTACAGTAGTGCAGAAAATCGATAATACATATATAAAAGGCAAGATATTTGTGCGTGTCTGTTTATCTGCCTGTATGTCTGTATTTTTTCTGCAATTTTATTTTAGTTTTTGCTTCGGGTTTGGCTCTAAGTAGGTATAATTGTAGTTCGTCGTCTCAGCCATGATACCATTTACTCAGAGGACTTATTTAGCCTTCAAAATTCAGTTCATGAGGTAAAAAACATTTGATATCGATACCAGGAAATCAAAATTTGACTTACATCCATTCATTTTTCTTTCAGTCTACGGTTTCGCTTTAACTGGAAACAGCTATTACTTTTTAGTTTTTCGTGCCAACGTCCAAAGAGTCTGAGCTCCAGGACCATGGATTAGTTTGAAAACTTTCATTACACCCGAGCAACGTCGGGCTATACTCATAGTATTTCTATAAAAGTCTATTTTTATACTTTTATAGTATTTTGATCCCAATTTGGGGATTAACTATTCACCCAGAGCTGGGACCCTAATAGGTTCTATCACTCAGGTTCAAGGTTGAACCGGGGACCAACAGCAATTAAGAGGCGGTTCCATGCTCCTCACAACCTCCCAATCAGAGGCCTTGCTGCCGGATGCAGTGTTAGTAGAAGAGGTCAGATTTTTCTCATGTTTGCATAATTTAAACGGACATTTATCCATCACACTCTGTATACATACATTGTTAAGGAATCTATTTTTACGAATTAAACTCCGACTTCTGGGTCATTTAGATCAAAGATTTCAAAAAACCTTTTGATATGGTCGGATAACATTACTAAGTAAAGATCTTCATTGGTGCTTCCGCAACAGGTGTTTACTCGTGCAACCAGACTGGCATCTGGGTCTCACCCATTCACAGTTAGATCAACCAAATGCAGACGACAATTCTACTCCTACAGCTTCTTCCCTCGCACTTCCCGCCTGTGGAACTCGCTTCCTTATTCTTGCTTTCCTGATGGCTACAACCCCCAGGAATTTAAATGCAATGTCAATACTCATCTCTTAACTACTTGACCCAAGTTCTTTACACACCGCCCTGTATATCCTTTTCTTTCTCTCCACCTTTGCAACTGCCATCACACCTGTATTCCCATTTTTCTCTTGCTCTTTTCTAACTGCTTCGTCCTTCTCTTCAATCTCCTAATCTTTTTCTCCTATGTAACCCCCTAGTAGCTTTACCGCCTTGCTCGGGGTGATATGATTAAAAAAAAAATCGTATTTTTTGGTTGACACCAAAATTAAGCGAGTTGGTCAGCGACGTCAGTTGTTGTCCAAATCTGTTTCTGAGCAGTCTGAGTACTTCTGTTCGCTGACCTGATTGGTAAACTATGTCCCATGACAAAATCCAGCAACTCACGACTGGAGTTACTTAAAGTCTCTTATGTTTTGTTCCCTTTTAGCCACTGAAATTATAATAAAACCTTTTTTTGTTTTACTATAAAACTAGGACGTGCGTTGTGATGCAAAGGATATCGACACGGAACAACAAATCGGAGAGCCGAGTTCGAATTTCAGTTGAATTCCTTGCATTCACTTACGCACAAATACCCTTGGGAAAGGTATTAATCCATCATTTTCCTCCAGTTATGGGTTAAATAACAGGACTGATTGGGTTCTATAGTCTTGGATGGAAACCAGTCTACCGCCGAATACAATGGCAACCTAGTGCGGGATAATCGTCTGCCCAGTCAGTCATGTCTCTTTCGAGACATGATCGCCCAAAGCGTATATCACGTATGGCACTTCATTGACTAATTTAATATAATAGTTGGAAACGTATTTAAAACTTCAAATGGGCAAAAATGGGGGATCGGTTTTCTGTTGTTACGAAGTAATAAAATGATCCCCCACTAATTATACTAGATATAATAATGTAATATAAGCTATCTCTTCTCCCTCCAGGTATGAAGTAAATGGCAGGACAGATTGGGTTCTATAGCCTTGGTTGGCAACCAGTCTACTGCCGAAAGTAATGGTAACCTACTGCGGGATAATCTTCTGCCCAGTCAGTCATGTCTCTTTCGAGACATGATCATCCAAAGCGTTTATCACGTATGGTACTTAACTGACTGACTGAATATAATAGTTGAAAACATGATTAAGACTTCTACTGGGCATAAAGTGGGGGATGGTTTTCTATTGTTATGAAGTTATAAACTGATCCTCCACTAATTAATACGTAAAATATAATACATTTCTTTCTCCTCTAGCTATGAGTCAAATAACAGAACAGATTGGGTTCTGTAGCCTTGGCTGGCAACCAGTCTTCCGCAGAAAGTAATAGTAACCTACTGCGAGATAATCTTCTGTCCACTCAGTCATGTCTCTTTCGAGACATGATCGCCCAAAGTTTGTATCACGTATGGCACTTAAACCTTAGTTGGTCTTTCTTAGTTCCTTTTACTTCTCTATCTTATTTTTTTTTTTTTTTGCTGTCTATCAGCACTCTATTATCTGCCTATTTTATATTGTTCAGATTGTAGCCGCCAATGACGAATCCTGTCAGGATCTCTCAAACTGTCAGCATCTTTGTTACAATGTCGTATGGTCCAGGCTGCTTTGTTCCTTATCAGTTTGATCATTGTAACTTCCGCTTCTGAATTTAATATTTCCGGTCCGTCAGTATCTTTGTGTATTGTAACTTGCTGTCTCCTGTCGTGGAAGAGATCATTTATATATTCGTCTTTGGTTTGCTGTGAAAATTTATTATAAATTGTTCCACTATAGAAGCAAAGGATGAATATAGATGAAAATTCATCCATCGCACCCTGTAGATTGATTAATTGATTGGGTATATATATCAGTACATCTCAAAATATAATAAAGCAGAACAAACCAATGGCGCTACAACATCACTGAAGAAAAATGTGTTTTCTTTTTTGCTTTTCGCCTCCATACCTTTTCTTTTTTCTATATTTCTAATGTAACACACACACACACACACACACTCTCTCTCTCTCTCTCTCTCTCTCTCTCTCTCTCTCTCTCTCTCTCTCCACACACAAAATAATGGATGCTGACGAAAGATACAGTTTTTGGTTCACTTCATCAAAGGAAGCAAAATACTTTCGATAACAACCAGACATTAGTTGCCTTCTCATGCATGGGTTGTCTCATATCGAGAGAAAGAAAAAGCCGGTGAAACAAAAACTAAATCGAAGTAACCATTTTGCCGTCACAGAAACAACAAACACACTCCTGATGTCTCCGTGACGTCAGCCCGGGGTGGGGGGGAAGTGTTCAAGGCGATGCTATTTTATACGGTTTCTGCTGTGTGCACCTCCCACGCAAATAGTACAACGGAGGTATTTGCATCATTTCCCTTTCCCGTTTTGAGATTTCTGTTTGCAAAAGCCGTCCAGTCGTTTTACGTGAGGGCAAAATGAATGCCTGTCTACCAATTTATCTCTCTCTCTCTCTATCTATCTATCTATCTATCTCTTTCCCTTTCACTCTCTCTCTCACATTTTTTCACTCTCTCTCTCTCTCTCTCTCTCACTCTCTCTTTCTCTCTTTCTTTTCGTGCTTAAACGTATTGGCGTTGAAGATGTCTGTCTGATGTTTGAAAAGGACTTGATAGCTGCGTACACACCTGCTGTAGGGGACGGCCAAACTACAAAGTTAGCCAGGATTTAACTCTTTTCAGGTTCATTCAAATTTTTAACCATTTCACCCCATGTAAGGTAATAAAATCACTAGGTTGCAAGGGGTTCTTGATCGGGAAACAAACGGTGGCGACACTAAAGTAGGACTGAAGAGAAGATTTTATTAAAATTTTGTGAAGATCGTAGTTGACAGGATAGCAGGAATAAAAAATAAAGTTCCACAAGTGAGATGAGCGAGAGAAGAATCTATTAGCATAGAACTAGCGGTTACATCTAGCAATTTTAACTGTAAAATGATGAAAATTGCCTCCAATCTAGTCAGCCAGTAAGTCAATTGCCATACGTGATCCACGCTTGGGTGATCATGTCTCTTGACTTGATTTGATTCATGACTGACTAAGCACAAGATATTCGCGCAGTGGCTTGCTATTTCTTTCTGGGGTAGACAAGTTGCCAACAAAGGCTACAGAACATAATCTGTCCTGCTATTCAACCCATAGCTGGAGGGAGAAGAGATGAATCCATACTTTTTCTAATAGAATTTGCGCGTAACTAAAAAAAAAAAGAATTCAACAGAAAATCGAACTAGGATTTCCAATTTTGAGCATATGTCCTTTATAATGATGAGACCTAGCTCCCAATCTAGTACTGCACTTAAATTCGTACAGTCGAGGTATCAAAGAGGAAAGCTCATCAGAACCATTCTCATGAATGTATTCTTAGGGAAGGTTATATATAGCCATTTCAAATGTAAAATGATGAGACCTAGCTGCCAATCTAGTACAGTACTTAAATTCGTAAAGTCGAGGTATCAAAGAGGAAAGCTCATCAGAACCATTCTCATGAATGTGTTCTTAGTGAAGGTTCTATCTAGCCATTTCAAATGTAAAATGATGAGACCTAGCTGCCAGTCTAGTACTGCACTTAAATTTGTAAAGTCGAGTTATCAAAGAGGAAAGCTCATCAGAACCGTTACCTTAAAAATGTCGCGGGGAAGCTACGTGGCGACGGTAAGAAAGCCGAGTTACTAGGTCAAGTCTAACAGCATTGCCGATTCTTTTTTAATTTTGTCAAGACTCTCTAGATATATAGCCGGACTAATAAACCAGATGATGCGGTAATATTCGATGCACAGACGAAGAATAGACTTATAAACGTGTAAGATAGATTCTTGCCATAATAACTGTCTAGCGCAACACAGTGAACTAACACTTCCAACGCCTCCTTGAAACACCAAACAGCCCTATCAAAATACTACTGGAAATTGAAGGGCGGAGGACTCACCCCACAGGTTAAATGGAGGATCATTAAATTCCAACAACTTCAGGGACAAATGTAATCTATGCTTGGAGGAGAAAATAGATATTATAAAATATAGAGATCCAAATGAACTTTTCAACCAGAGAAATGAACTGATTTTTAAATGTTGACATAAAAATAGGTATAGGATCACTTAACATGATGAAAATTAAACTTATATGTTTGCTTTTGCAAATAATATAGAACGTCCCGTTTGAGACTTTATGCCCTCAAAAATTGTTTTCATATCATTATTGCTATCATAGGTACTATACTATTATGTTATTATTATTATTATGTCATTTTTCAGATTTCGATTTCTGCTCTGGCCGCACTACCTACCAAGTCTGCGGGAAGACATAAGACAGGTCGTGGCGTGTTGTTATGGCTCCATTTCATGTTTTTTCTATCTCCCCTATCATCCCTAGCGTTACATAGACAAAGTTCTCCTTAGTGTGTGGGCTGTACTTAATAAGACAATTTTTTGTATATATCTTAAGCTGGGGTTTCCAGGGATTCTTTCAATGTGTTGTTTTGTTCCATTTTTTATCATTCCAAGTGCACCTACTATCACTGGCACAACTCTTGTTTTCAATTTCCACATTTTTTCTATTTCAATTTCCAGGTCTTTATATTTTGACAGTTTTTCAAATTCCTTGATTGCTATGTTACAATCCGCTGGACAAGCCATATCAATTAATAGACAAGTTTTCTCCTTCTGGTTTTTAACAATAATGTCTGGCCTGTTTGCTTCAATTTTTCTGTCTGTGTAGATGGTGTAATCCCATAGAATGGTGACATCTTCTATTTCTGTAACCGGTGCTGGGTGATGTTCATACCATTGTTTGTTTACAGCTTTTCCATAATGTTTGCACATTGCCTAATGTAAATATTGCCCAACTCTATCGTGGCGATTTTTATATTCATTTGGGGCAAGCACAGAACAGCTTGAGATTAGGTGGTCTATTGTTTCTTGGTGTTTATCACAAAACCTGCATTTTGGATCCATATTATTATGCATAATATTTGCCTGAAAGTTTCTCGTGAAAAGACTTTGGTCTTGTGCTGCAAGAATAAAGCCTTCAGTTTCAGACTTTAATCCAGATGCACGTAACCATCGATGAGTATTAACTTTATCAACACTGGATTTATTGGCACGTTCTGGATATTGGCCATGCAGAGGTTTGTCTTGCCAGCGCTGTTTCATCTGTTCAAGAGCTTTATCTTTGGCTTTCATTTTCATATTTTTTGCCGCAATAGTTGGTTCTTGGCTTCTGTTTTGCTTTTCTACAGAATCTACTAACTGTAAATCTTGTTTGTATTTACTGCCTTCTTTTATTATTGAATATTTTTCTTTCTTTCTTCATGTTGCCTTACTAATTGTATCATCCAATCCTTTGTTGTTTCTATGTATGTTAGTAAGCCAATAGTTGTTGTCTTGTATGACAATTCCAGCCGAATAAGACCTCTTCCACCTTCTTTACGGGGTATGTATAGACGGTCTACATCAGCCTTTGGATGATGCATCTTATACTTAGAAAGAAGCTTTCTTGTTTTAGCATCCATTCGCCTGATGTCGTTTAGATTCCAGTTTAAGATGTTAAAGCTATATTGGACATCTGGGATTGCAAGGCTATTAATGGCCATAACTCTGTTCTGTGAATTCAATTCAGTTTTTAATATCATTCGTAGCCTTCTATAGTACTCTTTACACACTATTTCTTTCATTTTTTTATGGTGAATGTTTTCGCTCTCATTTACACCTAGGTATTTATAAGCTTCTTCTGGCTTCAATTCTTTTATTGTTACAGCAGGGTCTAGGCTAATTGAGGATGTTTCTTGTATTGATCCACGTAAAACTGTAGCTTTAGCACATTTATTCAAATTGAATTTTATTCTAATGTCTTCACTGAAGCATTTTACAGTTTGCAGAAGACCTTCCAGCTCATTATCATTCTTAGCATATAACTTTAAGTCATCCATGTAAAATAGATGGCTTATTTTCTTTTGTCCTATTTTATAACCACATTCTGTCTTATTAAGTTGACTGGTTAGTGCTATTAATGATATGCAGAATAGTAAGGGAGATAAAGAATCACCTTGAAATATACCTCTTTTGATGTTTATTTCATCAGACTTATAGGTTCCATTTATATGATTGAGGTAAAGGTTTGTTTTCCATATAGACATGCACTGTTTGATGAAATTGAAGATGACGGGCAATATCTTGTATATATTTAAAGTCTTTAAAATCCAGGAATGTGGCACACTGTCGAATGCCTTTTATTATTATTATTATTATTATTATTATTATTATTATTATTATTATTATTATTATTATTTTAACTTTTATTTAGAGTAGGTATATATGTCATAGTTTTTAAACTAGTTTTTTTATATTATCAGGGCATACGACCTATCACGGTGAATACACCGGTTCTCGCTCGATCACCGAAGTTAAGCAACGTTGAGCCTGGTCAGTACTTAGATGGGTGACCGCTTGGGAATACCAGCTGCTTTAAGCGTCTAGTCACGGATGTGCGTTGTGATGCAGTAGTGGATATCGGCTCGAAAGAGAAATCGGTGAGCCGAGTTCGAATTCCAGTTGAATACCCTGCATTCACTTAAGCACTGGTTCCCTTGGGAAAGGTATTAATCCGTCCCTCCCCTCCAGTTATGGGTAAAATAACAAGGGTAGGACATGGGGACCCTGCCCTTAAAAACCAATTCTAATGAATCTTGATACTCGAAAAGAAAAATGTATTACTAGACACAAAAACTTATATAAACAACAAATTTATTGTTGAAAGAAAAAAGGTATTATTAGCAATAAATAAATAAAATTTAGTTGGCAATAAATGACCCGCCGAGGTGTTGATATGCCATAAAAACAAAACAGCCAATTAGCTTATATTATGAACAATCATTATTAATTTATATTCACTTATCGTTGCATGTTATCTTCATTACTAGGATTATTAGTATTTTTATATTTATTTTTAGTATTTTTATTCTTATTATTATTTTCATTATTATTAGTAGTAGTTTTTCTTTTATGAGTTACATATTTTTAGTTATTTATTATTTTTTATTATATTTTTTAATTTTTTTTTAATTTTTAAATTTTTTTAGTTTTTCAATTTTTAATTATTATTAATTTTAAATTTCTACCTTTTAATTTCTTTATTATCACGTTATTCTCCCTATAATAATATAAGACCACTATTATTATTACAAGTAAAATTAAATAGAAAAACTAAAAATTATTTTTGGAGCGTAAATTCAACCCCTAAATTTTAAATTTTAAATTTTAATGTCATACATCTAAAACAGACAACTGGCAGCTCGGCTCAAAGGTCATTTCTTCTACCAACAAAAGTTTTCTGTGAATCTAAGTCAAAGACGCTGCGCGAAGCTAAGATCTAATACGTTAAGTTAAACCCTCTTTCCCATTATTCTTTTCTTCTCCTTTTCTTTCTCTTTTCTCTTCTTTTTAATATGTACTTTTTTCTTTTTTTCCTTTTTCTATTTCACTTGACTTCGTCTGGATAAATTTGAAATATTCATTGTTGTATGAATTTGGTCTGAGGAGAGGCTGGAGCCGCGAAATATATTACCAATGGATTTGTAAAAATACCTAACTTTTGCTTCCTGATTATATATATATATATATATATATATATTAAGAAAGATACAAACCTATCTCAATTAAAAAAGGAAAAAAACGAAAAACAAGAGAGGGATTTTAGACGCCTTTCGGCCGACACCACTTCAGAAATAAATCTTCGGCAATTAAAACAGAGAAGTTGTCATAAATCCTAAACAGCGTCTGAGGTTAAAAACACAAGATTGATTTAAAAAAAAAGGGGCCATTACCTATATATCCCCAAAGTGTTCTAATTTATATTTCAAATTTCTCTGTCTGCACAGAACAGGACGTTGTATGTTGATGGTCAGAGATTCCAAGATGTCAAGATGGAGTCTCGTCCAAGCCCTTTGAAAGACAGAGAAGAAATCCGGAGAATATTGTCCTGCAGTCGCTTAAGTTCAATAAGTGCTCGCCGATTGCTGATTCATGAGTCTGCGACTGCCCAGATGTTATATGCTCCTGTCCGCGGCGGACTCTACTCGGCACGTGCTGAGCTATCCTTACCTCCAAACGCTGAATGGCTTTCCCCACGTAGAATTAAGAAATGTGAAACAATTGGTATTGGTTAATGGGTTCACAATGGGTTCAATGAAGAGAGAAAATTCGGCTCTCACAAGAGTCCTATTTATTTAAGACTCCCATGGATAGGTTCTGAGGGTCAGGTATTATCTGAGAAAATTGTAAATTCCATTAAGCTGTACTTCATTGCTGTCAATGTTAGGAACATCTTCATTGCCAGAACTGTTTTTCTCCCTCCACGTAAGAATGTCCTGCCTACCAACCAACAAAGTCTCATTGTTTATCAGTATAAGTGTCGGTGTGAGACCAACTACGTGGTCAAGACGTGGATGAAAAACTGGGGGCATTACTTCATGAAGACTCATATCGGGGGCAAGCAGAATCATTGGGAGTTGGTCAAACAACAGTTTCGAAACGTTTAAAAGCATTAAGAATTATTCAAAAGCAAGGACATTGGGGGTCGTACGAGTTGAATTCAAGAGACGTCGAACAGTGTCTTGTAACGTGAACAGTTGCTTTAACGGCAGAAAAGGAAAGTTCTTTTTGCATCGTATTGTGATCGGCGATGAAAAGTGGATACACTACGATAACCCTAATAGTAGAAGATCGTTGTGTAAGCCGGGCCTCGCCTTAATGTTGGCGACAAAGCCAAATATCCATGCTTCAAAGCTTCTGCTCCGCATTTGGTGGGATCAGCTAGGTGTAGTTTATTATAAACCGCTCAGACCGACTGAAAATATCACGGGAGATCACTATCGACTATAATTAATACGTTTGTGCCGAGCATTGAAGAAAAAACAGAGTAGAGACACGACAAAGTGATTTTGCTGCATGACAACGCTAGGTTGTATGTTGCCAATCGAGTGAAAACCTACTTAGAAACACTTAAATGGGAAGTTTTACTCCAACCGCTGTATTCACAAGATACTGCAACGCCCGATTATACCTTGTTCCGATCGATGGCACATGGCCTGGTTGAGTAGCTTTTTCATTCTTATGAAGATGCCCAAAAATGGGTTAGCCTCAGAACACCTGTCGTTTTTCCAACGTGGAATTCAAATGCTGCCAGAAAGATGGGAAAAAGTAGTGCCTGGCGATGGACAATACTTTCAGTGACATGTTTCTTGCTAATTTTTTGTAAATGAAACATTTTTTCATTAAAAAATCAGCGAAAACTTATTCACGGTCTTATATCTCAGTCGTTATATATATATATTTCCTCGGAGGGGGAAATCGGTGAGCCGAGTTCTAATTCCAGTCAGACACTTTGCATTCACTTACGCACTGGTCCCCTTGGGAAAGGTATTAATCCGTCCCTTCCCTTCAGTTATGGGTTAAATAACTGAAGTCTCTTGTTCATGCGATCTGTGGCAGACTTCTGCACCGATTGTTTGTTATCCAAAAAGTGTGGATGGTGCTACACAAGCCTTCACCACTTTAAACAACTCTTTGTGTGATTGTCGAAATCGACGGGAGAGTCCATTATATATATATATATATATATATATATATATATATATATATATATATATATGTATATATATGTGTGTGTGTGTGTGTGTGTGTGTGTGTGTGTGTGTGTGTCCAGTCCAAGGATAATCCAACAAGATCAACTTAATATAAAATATTAAGTGTTATATCTACGTAGAGAGCTCAATGTATGTTATCCAAAGCAATGATATTTGCAAAGAAAAGCTCAACACGTCATTTAAATTAATTATAAATTATAAATCATTTCAATGAGCTTAATCAGCTCATTTCATCAGACCACACAATGTTCCTTCCATTTGGTACAAAAGATTTTGCCGGCAATATATATATATATATCAGGCGCCTCTGCTGTTCAGCTCAGTGTTCATGACAAGCTCTAAAGGAAAATCAGCAATGTGATAGGTACCGACTTGGCGGCTCGACTCCAGCCACTTTCTCACCGACGGGATGTGGCTTCCCTTTGTTCTATAAATACTTTCATGACTTCTGCTTCAACGAACTTAAGTTACTGGTGCCCCTGCAACAGGTGTTTAATCGTGCAACCAGACTGGGAACTGGGTTTCACCCATTCATAGTTAGATCAACCAAATGCTACCCCTGCAGCTTCTTTACTTGCACTTCCCGCCTGTGGAACTCGCTTCCATATTCTTGCTTTCCTTGCTTTTTTTCGAATCCTAATGACAGCATGCTTAAACAAAAATAATTTACTTACGAATTGTTTTACGAAATAGATCGACACCGACGTATTTTTAACTTATTTGTTTAAACAAATATATTAATGGATACCCGAATTTGAGTACATGCGCTCTGTTTTTTGTTTTTATTTTTTATAATTAAAACCGTATATTTATTTACGTCTACTAGTCTGAATATCCGAGAAAACTTTTTAGGAAAATATGCGTTTCGAGGATTCGAGTATTCATGAAAAATTTTTTAAACAAAATAAATTTTATATATACACTATCGGCCATAATTGTTAGGCAACGCAAGTTTTAAAAAAATGTTATATTTCATATTATTTTTAGTATTTATTACCAAGTGGATAATTTTAAATGAAAATAGAATGATTCTTTTGTTATTATTACTTTGCAAAATTTTACAAGGCAAATATCGACAATTTACCCATCGCACCCTGTAGATTTGCTATCTATATCTCTCTTTATATATATATATATATATATATATATATATATATATATATATATATATATATATACCCCAGTTTTTAAAAAAATGTTGATATTTCATACCATTTTTAGTATTTATTACCAAGTGGATAATTTTAAATGTAAATAGAATGGTTCTTTTGTTATTATTACTTTGCAAAATTTTACAAAGCAGCCAGGAAGCCTTTGCTTTGACCAGCCAATAAGATGAAGAGACTACCATAGGGAAGAGAGCACAAAAACTGGACACCAGAACAGTTCATTTGATGCATATATTATTATGCAGTACTAAAAAAAAAAACATTCTATTTTCATTTAGAAATATTCACTTGGCAATAAATACTAAAATAGTAATAAATACATCATTTCTTTTAAAAAACTGGGGTTGCCTAATATTTATGACCGGTAGTGTATATATATATATATATATATATATATATATATATATATATATATAAGGTGATATTATAGCGCAGTAACTATAGAAGATCCCTGAAAATGAGTGAAATTGGCTGTATGGAACTGTTCGGAAGGTTCAAGTCATCATATCCGAGGGTTTAAGGATACTGACTGTGTTCAACTGTTGATCACACGTAAAACTCACTTTCTCCCAGAAATTGTAACTAATCTCCGTACAGCATAGCTACTTTATAATCCACAAATGTGTGATTGTTGAATCAACAAAAATGCAGTCCGCCCTATCAAACGGATGTTTTTTGAAAACCATAAACCAGTTATTTTGTCTGCATGTCTAACCAAATGAACAAACAAAAGTATATGCATGTAAAGAACGGTGGATCAATATGTCAGTCGCTTGACACTTATTTGTTAGATAAGGTTTGAACTGCAAATGCATAACATTCGATCAATACAATTAATGCAAATATTTTGGATTCAATACATTGAAAAAGAAATAGATTACGTTAAAGAATATTGCAAAAATAATTATTTCTTACACAAACACCTACACATTCAAACAATAATAAAATTTAATTATCAACCTAATCTCCTACAATCATTAACCTAAAAATACTTAAGTACCAAAACAGATAACAAAACGAAACAATGTATGTATTTGTATGCATTTACTTGTATGTGTGTGTATGTCTTACATGTATGGATATATGTGTATATATATGTATGTCTATATATATATATATATATATATATATATATGTATGTATGTGTGTGTGTATGTATGTATGTATATATGTGTGTATATGTATAGATATTCATACTTGTATGTATATATGTTCAGATGTCCCTGTATGCATGTCTATATATATATATATATATATATATATATATGTATATTTGCGTGTATATATATATATATATATATATATATACATATATATATATGTATTTGTTTGTATGTGTATATGTATATATACACATACAAACAATATATACATACACACATATGTGTGTATGTATATATATTTGTATATGTGTGTGTATATATGTGTGTGTATGTCTAACTTCATATGAACGTTGTGGGGCATAGCATATATATGTATATGTGTGACGATTTGCACATGCATACGCATTTAATTTTAGCTTGTGTATTTGAGTAAGAATATATCTAATTCTGTTTATATATTCATGCATTGAAATATGATTATGTCTATCCCGACCGAATTTATCCAAGGCCGGTAGCGTTATGAATTCGCCTTGACTGTATCCAATATGTAGCAATTTAGTCTGTTTTAAAGTTAACGGACAACCTGATAAGTCGATAAAAGCTAAATTTTGTAATTTGTGTATTTATATATGCCTGGGTATATTAATCTGTATATATATATATATTTTTTAATCATTTCACCCCAAACAAGGCATTCCACTGCCACTATTGCGCATGGGGCTACATAGGGGAAGGTAAAGAGATGGAGTGGTTAATCATAGGGAATGTCAGGAGGAAGTTGACAGATGAGTAAGGATAGCGAGGATAAGGGTTGGGCAGATGGGAAGAGTGTTCGATAGAATGGGAGCAGGTTAGTGTGTTAGGAGATGTCTATTGACCTTACATTTAAACTCCTGGAGATTGTAGCCGTCGGGGAAGCAATCGTGTGGAAGGGAATTCCACAGTCGGGAAGTGCGAGGAAAGAAACTGTTGGAGTAGAAGTTACGGCTGCATTTTATCGGTTTCACTGTAAAAGGGTGGGATCTAGTTGCTAATCTAGTATCTCGAGCAAATTCGTATTTAGGGGGCACCAGTGATCTAAGTTCATCGGAGCAGAAGCCGTGAAAGTATTTATAGAAGAGACACAGGGAAGCCACGTCGCGCCGGTGGGAGAGAGATTGCAGATATGTGTCTGTTTGCCAGTATTTGTGAATATGCACGTCTATTTTTCCATGTGTGGATGTTTGTAGGTTTATTTATGTATGCGTTCTTTCTCTTATTCGTTTAATATATAACCAAGATTATTTTTAAGTCTGTCCACATATTCTCCAAATTAGAAGTTGCTTTACCCTGATTAGTCTACATTGTACATACAACAATGCCTCCCTGATTAAAGGGGTTTTGCTTGTTTTTAACCTTTTAAAACCATTCAATTTGAAATAAACCACATCACTTGACAAGACACAAGAAGTGTAGAAACAAAATAGCTACTTTTGTAGTGATATTATAGCATATCCAAGTTATAATTTCTGAATAAATATTATTAGCTCTACTTTGTATTGAGCACTTTTTAAGAATAGGGTTTCTTTGGACTAGGAATATTAATCCAGCCATACGTACCCTATACTCGTATATATATATATATATATATATATATATATATATATATATGTAAAAATAAAACAGACACGCTATTCCATGGTTAAGTGGAAGTATAGGCCTATTTAAAGTGAACCATCTTCAGCTTCCGTCTTTATTGTACAGAAGATCATATATATATATATATATATGTGTGTGTGTGTGTGTGTGTGTGTGTGTGTGTGTGTGTTATATCCCGGAAGGAATAAACAGGGAAAGAATAGTGCAAGAAATAATTTTTAACACTGAGGATATATGAATAGAGATTTATTATACCTCAGTACAATAAACCAAATACACCAACGAACAGTTAACAAGAATAACAACCAAGAAGACAATGTCTCTGTATAGGACGTAAGCGTCCGTCTTGAGAAGAAGGCTTCCATCTAGTGACGTATAACTCTCGTCTAATGACGATGGCTCTCGTATAATCACGATCACTCTCGTATAATGACGAAAACTCTAGTATAATGACAAAGGCTCTCCATCACTCTGTAGTTCGTTCTAGTCCCGATCTTTTATAAACCGGGGCATACCCATTCCTGAGTAGGACAGGATATTTCACTACAACAATATGTTTACCTTATTTAATAGCATCAAATTAATTATTCATGAAAATGAAATACAGTTTTAAATTTGAATAATTTAACAAAAAATCAAATCACCGCCATAGTACCATTAATAATGTACATAAATCAACGCAATTTCGTTTATCTACCAACTCTACTAATAAGGAAGTTTTTCACAACTCCAAAATTAAATTCATTAATGCATTAGGAAAAAGTAAACTCAGCCCTGATTTAGTTTAATCTTTTAAAAACAAAATAGGCGGAAATAAGCAAAAACTGCGTAAACGTAACATTATATGGTTTAATTCACCCTTCAGCCGCAATGTCCAAATAAACATTAGATAATTCTTTCTAAATTTAATGTGAGTTATGGAAACAAATGTAACCGCAAGACCGTTTTGCTAAAAATAACCGTCATTTTTTTCTGCTTCAAATATAACGGTTGACAAATTGCTTAACGTTCATTAGAACGTGAAAATTATCCCAAATGGATTTTTTTTATATATTGTAATGTCATGGTCATGCACGTGTTAAAGCATGAAAAAAAAAAACTGTTCTTTTTACAAACATTTTAGAACATTACTACAGTATTCATAGCTGATTTTATTAATTGACGGCTAAAGTATTTTAATGAATATTGCCTCGAGAATCTGTAGTTTGCTTTTGTTGTTTTCTTGGTGTAGGTTGGTTGTGTTATCGATCATTATTTTTTTATCTTGTGAATGTAGACAGGAATGTTGTTGCAGATGTCTAGAAACGGATGAATAACTCAGACCCCTGAATATGATCTCAGAAAGAGATTGAAAGTACTTGGGTACCTTGAGAAATTAACGAAAATAACATCTGTCAATGTTACAGCTCATTTCTGACATCTTTTGATTGTAATACGCGAAAGATTATCCGTGAGTATGAACGGATTTTATTAAAAATAAGCAAACGTAATGTTTGCAATTTATTTAATCTGACACACACACACACACACACACACACACACATATATATATATATATATATATATATATATATATATTCTTTAATCCCAAATGGAAAAAGTAGGAAGGTTAATTCCAAAAACCCGATCCTAATTAATATTTTTAAAAAATTTAATATTAACAAATGATCCAGGAGGAGAGCTCAATGTACTTAAATTTACAGAGCCAATATAAATTAAAGTAAGTTTTCAAAATTCAAAAATGTTGAATGAACACTTCAACATGAAATCCCCAAGAGAGAATTCACATCTCCTCAGCAACATGGGTCCGTTTAAAAATGAAGAAAATCAGGATTAAGAAGGGGACAAAAATAAATCACGGTTAAGATTTGAGAAATATCGTCCCCAAAAAATTCTTTTAAAGGTCAGTCTATTTTTGGTTTTTACTTTGTAAGTGAAGAGATGGGAGATTGGTGTGTCTAGCTTAATAGACGGAAAGGGTTAAGGAAATGGGAGGTCATTAAATTGGGAATTGGGTAAAACAAAACAGAATCGAAAGGGAAGTGGCAGAATATAAAAAGAGTGTATAGAGAAAACGGTTTTAAGGAAGGGGAAATAGGAAGGAAAGAACAGGAGGGAATATCAGATATCAGGTAGAAAACGCTCGATGCGTGTCAGTATATATATATATATATATATATATATATATATATATATAGTGCTGTTGTTAATAATACAGTGCTCGATGTAATAAAACAGAAGTATTAAATATATATTAATGAATATACGTATTATCATCGCTCACTGAGAGTACCACTCCGGGTTTCATACCCAATTTCAGGAGCTAAGTATAAACTGTCCGTTTAAATTTAAATTTTAATAAAAATATCTGGTTATCACAATAGCTTTCTAGAACTTCCTATCTTTTATGACGTATATTAATGTGCGTTGAGTGCAGTGGATATCGGCTCGGAATGACAAATCGGCAAGCCGAGTTCGAATTCCAGTTGAATTCCTTGCATTCACTTACGCAAAAATGCCCTTGGGAAAGGTATTAATCCGTCTCTTCCCTTTCAGTTATGGGTTAAATAATAGGACAGATTGGGTTCTATAGCCTTAGTTTGCAACCAGTCTACTGCAGATAACCTACTGCGGGATAATCTTCTGCCCAGTCCGTCATGTCTCTTTCCAGACATGATCGCCCAAATCGTGTATCACGTATGGCACTTAACTGACTGACTGAATATAATATTTGGAAACATAATTAAAACTTCTACTAGGCATAAAGTGAGAGATCGGTTTTCTATTGTTATGAAGTAATAAACTGATCCCCCACTAATTATACTTAATACAGTAATGTAATATAATCTATCTCTTCTCCCTCCAGCTATGAGTTAAATGGCAGGACAGATTGGGTTCTGTAGCCTTGGTCGGCAACCAGTCTACCGGAGAAAGTAATGGCAACCTACTGCGGGATAATCTTCTGTCCAGTCCGTCATGTCTCTTTCCAGACATGATCGCCCAAATCGTGTATCACGTATGGCACTTAACTGACTGACTGAATATAATAGTTGGAATCATGATTAAGGCTTCTGGCGATCATGAAGTGGGGGATCGGTTTTCTATTGTTATGAAGTAATAAACTCATCCCCCACTAATTATACTTAATATAATAATGTAATATAATCTATCTCTTCTCCCTCCAGCTATGAGTTAAATGGCAGGACAGATTGGGTTCTGTAGCCTTGGTCGGCAACCAGTTTACCGCAAAAAGTAATGGCAACCTACTGCAGGGTAATTTCTGCCCTGTCAGTTGTGTCACTTTCGAGACATGATCGCCCAAAGCATGTATCACGTATGGCACTTAACTGACTGATTAACGGTTGCCGCTTTGTTAAGCCCCCTCACTTCCTTTCCAATATCCATTCAAATTAGCTCTCGCCAACAGTTCTTTTTGTCTTTAATAAGCCATTTGAGTGTTAAATGTTCTAATCCGCTCGTCTTCACTGCGACTCTCAGGAATTTCAGTGATCTCTTTCTGGTTCTAAGTGTCGTTTTTTGTTTCCATTTCAAAGACTTCCTAGTCGATTATGCCTTTCGTACATAGTATTCGCCATTTTTCTCCTTACCTATGAGGAGAATATGTAACATTCCTTCTTATCGGTTGATGCGATCTTAACAATGTAAGATACGCAGACGACACTCGCTGATAGACTGATTACTGCAGGGCCTTTAAACAAGGTGGGAAATAAAAGTGAGAGAAAAGGGCTGAAGTCATTCAGTCAAGCAGACGAGGCAGAATTAAGTTTGAAAATTGCAGCCAACAACTTTACTCCAACAGCTTTTTTTTCTTGCACTGTGGGATTCCCTTCCATATTCTTGCTTTCCTGACGGCTACAACCTCCAGGATCCAAGAATTTAAATGTAAAGTCAATAGTCATCTCCTCTTCTATTCTATAAGGATTTTTCTAAAATCATTGTTTTCCGCAATAATTCAACATATTTGACTTACTTTTGTTATAACATCATTTTTTTTCGAAGACCCTTATATTTCAATAAATTTAACATACATTTGTTTTAAGGACATTTCAGTTAAAACGTCATTATTTTACGAAAACTTTAATATTTTAATAAATTTAACATAGATTTGTTTTAAGGACGTTTCTGTTTAAACGTCATTATTTTGCGAAAACCTTAATATTTTAATAAATTTAACATAGATTTGTTTTAAGGACGTTTCTCTTAAAACGTCATTATTTTATGAACACCTTAATATTTTAATAAATTTAACATACATTTGTTTTCAGGACGTTTCTGTTAAAACGTCATTATTTTACGAAAACCTTAATATTTCAATAAAGTTAACATGCATTTGTTTTAAGGACGTTCCTGTTAAAACGTCATTATTTTACGAAAACCTTAATATTTTAATAAATTTAACATACATTTGTTTTAAGGACGTTTTTGTTAAAACGTCATTATTTTACGAAAACCTTAATATTTCAATAAATTTAACATACATTTTTTTTTAAGGACGTTTCTGTTAAAACGTCATTATTTTACGAAAACCTTAATATTTTAATAAATTTAACATACATTTGTTTTAAGGACGTTTTTGTTAAAAACTTATTTTCCATAAACCCTAATATTTTAATAAATTGAATTTACATTTGCTTTTATACTGCCTCTTTTAAAACTTACATTTTTTTATAATGAACTTTCGTTAAAACATCTTTTCGAAAATCTTAACCGTTTAATAAATTTCATTTATATTTGTTACAACGTCTTTTCTGTTAAAACGTCATCATTTTATGGATACACAAATTTTCAATCAATTTAAGTTACATTTATTATAATGACTGTTAAAACGTTATTATTTTCTGTAGACGCTAACATTTTAATAAATTTTACTTATCTTCTTTATATCTGCTCTGGTAAAGCGCCATTACTTTAAAATGTATTCATATTTAAATTACATGAAAAAATGAGCGCATAAGGATAAGATATTCTAGATAAGTAAAAAATCAGAAATTTCTTACTTAAAATATTGCATTCAAATTTTATTTTTAGCTGCAATATTTTAAATAAGAAATTTCTTATTTTTACTTCACTAGAATATATTGTTCTTTAATTTTCCAGTTTTAATAACTTCTGTTCTTTTCCAGGTTTAATATAATCTGAAGAATATTCCTTTTCATGGGCGCAGTTTTTTCATGTAATCCATGATTCTTCCAGGCATTACTATAAATTTAATATAAATTTAATACTGAAAATCACATTGAAAGATATTATAAAGAAAAATATTTATTTGCAATCGATTAAAAAAACAATAAAACATTGATTATTTATAATTAATTCTGAAAATCAATTCTAATAAAATGATAAGCGTTAAAAAAGTTTGAATGACAAAAATTATAAACGATATAATAAAACTTTAAATGCTGAAAACCGCTTACAAAAATATTAAACAGAAAAAAATTGATAAAGAATAAGATTTATCATTAGAAGCGTTCGTCACTCACTCAATTATGTCCTTATGTAGTCAGTCTCCTGTTTCGGACTTCACATATTTTAATGTAACTTTTTTCTACTAAACCAAAATTCAATTTTCTTTTTCAAAATGTAGCCAAGGGGGTGTTTTATCTAACTCTCTAAACTGTTTGAAATTTGGTTGAGAACTGAATTAGTGTTGAAGCTTGAAAGTCAATGTCAGACTTAAGAATATAGTCAACCACTACCGAAATTGAGTGATAAATTTAACTTCTATTTATTTTTATAGTCATTTCCTTAAACATCTCTTCTTTACGAACAACCTTATATTTCAACTAGCAGTATAGCCCAGCATTGCTCAGGTGTAATGAAAGCTTTAAAACTAATCCATGGTCCTGGAGCTCAGACTCTGTGGACGTTGGCACGAAAGACTAAAAAGCAATAGTTGTTTCCAGTTAAAGCGAAACAGTAAACTGAAAGAAAAATGAATGGATGTAAATCAAATTGTGGTTTCCTGGTATCTATATCAAAATTTCTGCACTATTGTAAGAACTGCAACGTTGAAACTACAGAATATCGTTTCTTATGTCTTTGTCTATGAGTGTATCAAATTTGATTAAAATCGGACCACTCCTTCTATAACCCGATTTTTTCGATTATCGATTTTCAATATTTATCAGGGGTACCTCGACACAAAACCTAGCTAAGAACACTCACAGACGCTTATTGTACAATTGTGTAAATTTTCAAGAAAAATTGATTCAGCCGTTTCGGAGTCTATAGGTAACAGATACACACACACAGAGAGACATACACACACACAGACAAAGTTCCATTTATAAATAAGTTTAGATAAATTTAACTTAAATTTGTTTTTACATTCTTTCTGGTAAAACAGAATTCCTTTCCGATTAGCCTAATATATAATATTTTTTATATAATCATATCGCCCTAAGCAAGGCATTTTAGTTCCACTGTTTGCTGGGGGGGGGGGGTTACATAGAGGGAAAATTATGACACAGAGTGACAGGTCATAGGGGGTATCAGGAAGTGGATAAGAGAAGGATAAGAATACTGATGAGAGTGGAGTGGATGGAGAAAGAGCATGAGAGAGAGAGAGAATGCAGTTTAGTGAGATAGAAGATGACTATTGACTTTACATTTAAATTCTTGGAGATTGTAGCTATCGGGGAAGCAAGTAAATGGAAGGGAATTTCACAGGCGGGAAGTGCGAGAAAAGAAGCTGGTGGAGTAGAATTTGCGTTTACAATTTATTGGTTTCACAATAAAAGGGTGGGACCTAGTTGCTAATATTGTGGCTCAAGTAAATTCATATATAGAGGGCACAAGTGAGCTAGAAGCCGTGAAAGTATTTGTAGAAGAGACACAGGGAAGCCACATTGCGCCGGTGAGAAAGTGACAGTATCCGAGCTGCCAAGTTGGGATCAATCACATTAGAGATTCTCCGTTAGATTTTGTCAAGGACACTTAGGTGGATAGCAGGAGCACCCGACCAGATATGGCAGCAATATTCAATGCACGGGTACATGGTAGATTTGTATATGTGCAGGATTGTTTCAGACTTTCTGGCCCTACACAGAGAACCGACTTTCTTAGCAGCGGATTTAGCTATGGATTCTTTATAGTAATTCCACTTGAGGTCTGATGTGAGAGTTAAGCCGAGGAGGAGCAGTGTTTTGCTTTTAGGAAGACTAGCCTGATCCATGCTAATGGGGGGTAGGATCGATTGTCTGTGATGTTTAATAGATAGCAGATTCGTTTTGGAAGCATTGAAATTTACGAGCTATTTCTTATCCCAGTCCACCACGGATTGGAGGTCCTTTTCAAACTCGGAAGTCTTTTGATCGAGACGAGAGTAAACTGTAGTGTCTTTAGCCTAATAAATAAATATCACATTCATGTATGAAGAGAGAAATTTAGATGTGGATGGTAATTAACAGAATAAATATATAAACGGAATTTATTTCTGATTCTGAGACGCTATTGCGTGTGCGTTTTTCTTTCTTTCTTTTTTTAATCGTTTCACTCCAAGCAAGGCGGTAACGCCACTGATGCGAAGGGGGCTTCATAATAGAGAAAGATTAGATAGGAGGAGAGTAAAGAGAAAGACGAACCAGTTACAGGGGGTTTAAGGGAAGGGAGCAAGCGAAGGATGGGAATACAGTTGCGAAGGTAGAGAGAAAGGAAAAGATATACAGGGTGATGTAGAAAGAAATGGAGTCAACCGGTTAAGAGATGGGTATTGACATTGCATTAAAAATTTTTTTATAATCATGTCGCCCCCCAAGCTAGGTATTTTACTGCCACTGTTGTACAGGGGGTTACAAAGGAGGAATGTTATGAGAAAGAGTAACAGGTTACAAGGGGGTGTCAGGAAGAGGGTATGAGAATACGGATGAGAGTTGGGTGGACGAAGAAAAGAGCATGAGAGAGAGGATGCAAGTTAGTTGGTTCATTTAACCAGCATATCAACTTTCATTATGTCATTTAATGCAGAAAATCGTTTTTTGATTTTTTCGATTTAGTTTATTTCTTTATTGTTTTTTTTTTTTTGTGCAAGATTCATTGGGATTATTTTTTTTTTTTTTAGGTCAGGGTCCCCAAGTCCTACCTTTGTTATTTAACCCATAACTGAAAGGAAGGATGGATTAATACCTTTCCCAAGGGTACCAGTGCTTAAGCGACTGCAGGGTATTCAACTGGAATTCGAATTCGGCTCACCGATTTCTCTTTCCGAGTCGATATCCACCGCACCAGAACGCACATCCGTCCCCTCTAAGTACTGACCAGTCTCAACGTTGCTTAACTTCGGTGATCAAGCGAGAACCGGTGTATTAAACGTGATAGGCCGTAAGCCCTGCAAGTTAGTGAAAAAGGAGATGACTATTGACTTTACATTTAAATTCTTGGATTCTGGAGGTTGTAGCCGTCAGGAAAGCAAGAATATGGCAGGGAGTCCTACAGGCGGGAAGTGCAAGAAAAGAAGCTGTGGGAGTAAAGTTGTTGGCTGCATTTGGTTGATCTAACTGTGAATGGGTGGGACCCGGTTGCCAGTTTGGGTGCACTAGTAAACTGACGTTGTTACGCAACAGGTTACGGTTGGATGAGTCTTGACAGCTCGATTCCCGCCTCAGATATATTTTGAAGAATATTCACACCATGCACTTCGCATCGTAATGAGAATGCAAGTGCATTTTAAAAAGCATACGGCATCTTATGTTAACCTGCGGTTTATTAAATCAACATCGTTTTCAAATATTTGTATATATATAAAACGCCTATAAATTCTGTACAACGATTACGAACGTATCCATATCACTAGCTGAAATAAATATAATCTCCATCATCATCATCATCATCTATCCATCACACCCAGATGGTGCATAGGGCAGCAATCATCATCATCATCATCATCTATCAATCACCCCCAGATGGTGCATAGGGCAGCAATCATCATCATCATCATCATCATCATCATCATCATCATCATTTATCCATCACCCCCAGATGGTGCATAGGGCATCAATCATCATCATCATCATCATCATCTATCCATCACCCCCAGATGGTGCATAGGGCAGCAATCATCATCATCATCATCAACATCATTTATCCATCACACCCAGATGGTGCATAGGGCAGCAATCATCATCATCATCATCATCATTTATCCATCACACCCAGATGGTGCATAGGGCAGCAATCATCATCATCATCATCTATCCATCACCCCCAGATGGTGCATAGGGCAGCAATCATCATCATCATCATCATCATCATTTATCCATCACCCCCAGATGGTGCATAGGGCAGCAATCATCATCATCATCATCATCATCTATCCATCACCCCCAGATGGTGCATAAGGCAGCAATCATCATCATCATCATCATCATCATCTATCCATCACACCCAGATGGTGCATAGGGCAGCAATCATCATCATCATCATCATCATTTATCCATCGCACCCAGATGGTGCATAGGGCAGCAATCATCATCATCATCATCATCTATCCATCACCCCCAGATGGTGCATAGGGCAGCAATCATCATCATCATCATCATCATCATCATCATTTATCCATCACCCCCAGATGGTGCATAGGGCAGCAATCATCATCATCTTCATCATCATTTATCCATCACCCCCAGATGGTGCATAGGGCAGCAATCATCATCATCATCATCATCATCTTTTATCCATCACCCCCAGATGGTGCATAGGGCAGCAATCATCATCATCATCATCATCATCATTTATCCATCACCCC